>OZ014524.1:139414829-139442329 GCA_963966055.1 Lathyrus aphaca | reverse complement strand
GAAAATCTAGTAAATTGAAACAAACTATAAACGAACTCAGAATTACTGACAACACATGCTACTCTTAGCGGGGATTACTTGTGCAGGACCAGGAATAATAATCTTCTTGCCAGACAGAGATGCCGAGTTGCCATTTCCCTGATTCTCATCAGCAGCCAGGTTCTTCTTATTGACAATGTTAAATATTTCTGTCAAAACAGTCATAAAGGCTGTCTCGACGTTAATTGCTTCCAGTGCAGAGGTCTCTAAGAAAAACAAACCTTCTTTCTCAGCAAACTCTTTTGCATCCTCTGTCGGTACTGCACGCTGGTCCTCAAGATCACTTTTGTTTCCTATAAGAATGATGACTATATTCTTATCAGCATGGTTACGCAGTTCTTCTAACCATCTAGGTATGTGATCAAAGCTTGGACGTTTGGTAATGTCATAAACCAACATTGCCCCAACAGCACCCCTGTAGTATGCACTTGTAACTGCTCTATATCTGTAGAAGATTCCATTTAAATATATATCAGGAAAATTTCAATCAATATTCAATGCACTTGTAGTTTAACTATTGATTGAGTTGATATGAAGTTATAAATAAGTCCTAGAAAAAATATTACCAAACTCTGCAGATTAAAAGAACATGCGCAATGACTGAGTAACGACAGAACAAAATGAGCCAAAACTGTGAGTTTTGGAAATATTTATTAATAACTAATATCCAAAAGACTCATGGGTTTTCATTTCAAAGAGTGGTAATTTTCAAATAAAACGTGCTGCAATAGATACAGCCTTCCTTCAAGTGCAGTGGTAGAGATAGGTTATAAAGATGTGGGAAGAGAATAACAGGGAATTCAATTTCATGGATAGTTGGGTTTTAGAAGGAAAGGCAAGACTCTCTTAGAGACACTTATTTTACAAACTGTTTTCTTCCTCCAATCTCACTAACTCTGAATTACTGTTTTCTCTTCCTACTCTTCTTTTTAAGCAAAATACCTTAATGGTTCCCTCTTCTCCCAACACCCAGATCCAGTTCCTAAGAATATCTTCCTAGCAACACCACACTTTTTCACAATTAGTCTATTTTTTAAAAGTCAACACACTTTAAAACTATTTTTTCACAATTAGTCCATATATATGCCAAGTAGATTTCTAATTTACGTGCTAGATTAATTTGAATAGTAGTCTTTAATTCCTTTTCTTACTTACTGCTTAAACTCATCCCGAAGAAAACCAAGTTAAAAACAAAAAGCACCAAGACTAGTAGTTGAAATAATACTTAAACTTTAGTTCTGACCTTGTGTAGTTGACATCGGTCAAACATATTTAAGGATGTGTAGTGTTGTCAAATTGCGGTGTCATGACCGCTATTTCGGATATACATGGCAGTTTTTGGACTAGCCGCAAAGGTAAATATTGGTCGATATTGCAGGTTTTTCCGCTATAACAGCGCCGCAAAGCGGCCGGTATGGCGGTAGTTTGGCTCTCCGCCACGGACCACCATCCACTATCGACAAAACTGGATGCGTCAAATGCGTTCATATTAAAGCATAAAATGTTTATAACATTGCAAACAATAAACACTAAAGTTAAAACAATAGAGTTGAACTTGATTTGACTATTTAAAACTGATAACTAAATTCACAGTGAACATGAAACTGGATCTCTACAACATTGAACAGGGCACCGATGCTGCCCATTATCAGCACACAGTAGATCAAAGTCAGCAAGTAAACCTAAGATCCAACTCAAAGCTAAAATTACCAACAAAAAAATATCCTTCACCGCTGTCAGATTGCAGACAAAGAAAGATAAACAGTAAACTACTGCAATGAACATAAATGAAAGAAAATGCAATTCAAAAACACAAACACACATCAAAGTGTGCAAATACGATAAGCAGAGAAAACCGAAGAAGAAATAAGATCTACAAACAACAATTATAAAGCAAACTTTACGGTGTTGAAACTCTGTTTTACTTTTTTCCCTTTAAACAATATGTGCGTTGACTAATAAAAAATTGATCACATATTTACAGAAAGCGTGTTGGTATCATTTACACATAACAGATGTATCTTATTTGGATTTGGATTATGGTGAAAAAATCTGCAATATCGGCAGATATTTACCATTGCTAAGTAAATCAAATACCTTCTTGTGATAAATCTCCTTATAAGTCAATAAATCCACTAAGTAGATTTCTAATTCACATGCTAGATTAGTTTGAATATATAATTCCTTTTTTCACTTAGTCACAAATGCTCAAACTCATCCAAAAGAAAACCTAGGCAAAAACAAGAACCACCGGTAATGTGATACTTTCAATTTCGTTCGGACCCGTGTAGTTGACATCAGTCAAACTAATTCAAAAATGCATCAAATGCGTTCACATAAAACCCTAAAAAAGTCTTTACATGAAAAAAAATCAAACTCTAAAGTTCAAAACACTAAAATTGAACATCATCTGAACATTCATAACTGATAAATAAAGTTCACAGAGAACATGAGACTAGATCGCAACTCAACAAAATTGAACCATGAACAGCACACAGCAAATCAACTCAACAAAAAAATCCAAGATCCATGAAGTTAAACAGTAAACTACCGCGACGAACAGAAACAAACGCAAATTCAAATCAAACTTCCAAAACACACAAACTAATCATAGCAAAGCATGCAAAAACAACGCAAATCGACGAATAAAGAAGATCCATAATCAAGTACTATTCATTTCAAAAAACAAAAACGAAAAGCGTAGCAAAAGTAGAAGAAGAGAACCTTTCTTGACCAGCAGTATCCCAGATCTGAGCCTTAACACTCTTATGTTGAATAACCAAAGTGCGAGTTTGAAATTCAACACCGATAGTAGCTTTAGAGTCCAAGCTGAAATCATTTCTGGCAAAACGAGCTAGAATCTGAGATTTTCCGACGGCAGAATCGCCGATAAGAACCACCTTGAAGACGTAGTCTATCTTCTGGTTTGCGTCACCGTACCCTGTTGCACTCGCCATTTTTGAAAGACTGGTTCTTTGTTTTTCTTTCTTCTCTCTTTCTCTCTGGCTTTTTCGATTTCAAATGTAGCACGCGATAGATTAATTGATTAATTTTAATTAGCGGGTTTTTAATTTAGTTTAAAAATAGAGCGGTGTTAATGTCAAAAAAGTTTCTGACAGTTGCGAGAGATTATTGGTCGGTGGGGTCCAGACGTTGAAAGTTGAAACTAGAAGTATGTAGTAATAATTTAAATTTATGCTGTGTTTGGTTTTGAAGAAAAAGTACATGGAAAGAAAGATTGAAAGAAAGGAAAGAAAGAAAGAAAGAATTCGAAGAACTGAATGGAGAACCATTTGTTCGACCATGGAACGCTGAAAAACTTAAAAAATATTATAGCTAAGTCCAACCAAAGTGCGAAATAGTTGCCGTCAGATCTACCTCACTAATAGAGGAGAAACGCTCGGCCACAGGGATGTACCATGGTATAAGTACAACCCTTAAACACAACGTAAGCAAACTCTTGCCCAGTTAACAGACAAATGATTCACCTAACAGGGACACCTCGAACGAGTTCCATCGTTGCCATACCAACGGGGCAGACCCCTAGCTCGCGATGGGAAAGGTCTAAGCCTTAAGGGAATAAGGAACTCGATCGAGTCCTTGACCCTCTTTAGTGATAACAAATCTCTCTCCTTAACAAGTTCCATAAACTGTCGAGTTCATCAAAATACATTGAGCATATCCCCAGTTCAATGACATGAATATTTAAAGCATACATATTATGAATAACAATGCATAAACAAAAAGATAAAAGGACAATAATTATATATATATATATATATATATATATATATATATATATATATATATAAGTCAACCTTGAAGTCGGACATTGTCATAAATTATACAAAAAAAGGACTAAGTCCCATAACCAAAGTAGGCACACGGCCAAAAATTAACTCGTCGTCGGGAGGAATCACCATACCATTCTCCACCCGATGCAAGGGACGTGTACCGTCAATAATCAACTCCACGCCCGGGTTCTTCTCCTTGATTTGCTCAATGGAATTGTTAAAGCCGGAGGAAGCCATGGCTAGGTTATCCTGCCCAATCAAACGGATGCGAGCAAGCAACTCCGCCCTGATCGTCATGGCCTTCTCCTCTTTGGTATCGTCCTCGCCAATAGATGAAGCACCCTCTAACCATGCGACCTTTTCCTTCAGCTTCTTATTCTCCTCGATAGCATCCTTCACCTTCTCATGTTAAGCTCTCAGCATGATCAACAACAATTTCTTTTCCTCCAGGTGCCCTTCGAGTTTACTCATCTTATTGTAAAACTCTGCAATCTCCTCCTCAAGGTCAACTATCCTCTTGTTGGCCGCAATCAGATCCTTCCTGGGCATAGTATCGACATCGTTCAAGCTAAATATGACTTCGAGGATCCTCATCATCCCCGCAGCATCTTGGCACAACTCCGACCTCATGACTTTGCGGTCAGCAGTCAGAATGGCCATAACATCCAAATCTAGGACCCAAACAGACGACCCTTCCTCAAATAGTGGCCTTTGAGTCACGCATTGGGGCAAGACGAATTTTCTTGAAGGCACAACCACGATCTTTGGTGGAGAGGTCTTCTCTTAGACCCTTAGCATTTTCCCTAGCAGAGAGGTGCCCGCTGAAGTACTGGCCGATATGGAAGTGCCTGAAACGACAAACCCCTCGAGAGTGGCCTGATCTTTAATGGCCTCGACTCTTCCTTTAGGTCGCTTCTTTAAGTTTCCCTTGTTGGCTTTCACAAGCCGCTCACACATCTCGACCATTTTATCTGCAAAACAAAAAAATACAAGTCAGATACAAATTAAAGCCTCGAACACTGGGCAACAAAACTAAAAATTCCACCTAAGAGCGTCATCGTCGCGTCATCATTCGGGCAGCTGAGTAGCGCCTTGGTGTTGAGCAGCCTAGCCTGGGTGGCTGGTATTCCATCAGATTTTAAAAGTATATGCCTGTCTGAATCCATGAGGTCCAAAGGAAAAAAAACTATAAACAAAGTTCACGAGCGTGTTATACCATGCCGCATCATCAACACTTAGATCCTCGAGCTTTGTTATGTAATAGGCAATTCCATGTTGAAAGTGGGCATCCACCCTCTCCAATGGGAAGTACGCCACCAACCTATCCCTATCATCGACAACTTCTTTGTAGCAGACGAATCCTTGGCCACCTGCATGCATGATTAGATTACATAGAATTTGTACTTGAAATCACGAACATAATCCAAGTATGCTTTGAAGAGTCTGATCGGCTGCTTAAATGAAACCCAATAGTGTCGAACCTCTTGATACTTCCTCTGAAGATGGAAGACCCTGAAGAATAGGCTCACGATCGCCCCGATCTCCAGGTAACGACTCACCAGCTCGACAACCCTGATAAACGCCAGAGCATTAGGATGAAGCTGAGAGGGAGCGAACTTTAGGTGTGTAAATATAGCCTCCTGAAAATACGTAAAGGGCAAATGATACCCAGTCTAGAGAAATGTGAACTCATACATATGAAATTGATGAGAAGAATAATGTGAGCATGATCCATGACCTATCAGCGTCAGGGACGTCCGTGACACCTTGGGTTTCGCCCGAAAAGATTTTTTCTAGTCTGTGGTCGGCTTTTCAACTCCCCTCACCTGAAAAGAAGAGAAAATACAGTGAATTCGACGATCTCAAATCCACCATTCCACTGCAAGTCAAGTGAAAAGGCGACGATTAGGACCGAGGATGTGTCCCCAGCCCGACCCCTTTTTCAGATAAAAAACTAAAGGGAACAAGTCTGATATGTCAGAATCATCCTCGTGAAAAGTGGCGTCATCCTCGACTATAAGGATGAGGAACCTACCGGGGAGAAGTCCCCATGCACGATCATCATCTATAAGGGTTTAATGCCTGATAACTAACACTAAATTATCCTAACCAGAATCTAACAAAGATCAAGGATCAAAATGTACATCTTCTGAAAAACCTAAACCTAGTTCATCCTAACATTGATACATTCATGATGAACATTCATCAGATTTCCATAAATTCATGGAAATCCCCAAAAACTTTGAAGGTCTCCATTAACTTCATAGGAAATCCTATGAATGTTCATCAGCCAGACAACAAGATGATGGGAAGATGATGAAGTTACCTTGGTCCATTTCAGATTCTATTGAAGATTGACGGTGGCGACGATGAAGTTTCCAGCAAAAAATCAGAGCGAAAAAAATACGGTGAGAGGAAGAGTTCGTATGTAATGACCAAATGAACGTCCATTTCCCTTTTTTTATAATGTCATAAGCTCGCGTAAGGAAATGCAAAAGCCAAGTAATAATAACATAGGGTTAGCCCTCGAGTGTCAGAAATAATTATTGTGCCACCAACACGTTTCATTAAATAAAAAACGTTTTATCTTCTCAAAACACGCATTTCCCTTAGTGTTTGTGTAACTTCTTCACATACCAGCTTCTCGTTGTTATAAAAGGAACTCTAAGGATAATCACTTGCTCGCGACTCTCTAGGTAAAGAGTTCGTCGATCTGAATCCTCGTCACTAGAACACCTTAAGTCATTGTTCTCTCTCAAGCACAGCGACTTAGGGGGATCATGTTTTGGACTGGCCTAGTAGGTGCCCTACGCCCAATTGAGGCCCAATCTAGTTTACCTTTGGGAATAAGCTCAACAAGAGATTCGCGACCTTATGACCATTGACAAATAAAGTAGTTAGGATATATTCATTGGAGGACTTCCCCCACACGCGTTCTAACGCCTTTCACACGACCAACCACCCTTTCGAAACTACGGGAAGCAGTTACACCCAGTCAAGAGTCACGCGCCCGCAATCCGCGACCAGATGCCCTTATAAATACCCCCCCCCCCCACACACACACACCTTTGGAAGGTCGGGTACTCAATTTCAATCACTCATATACTTTCTTAAACACTTTAGTTTGTTTCATCCTGAGACTTACTTAAGCGTCAGAGTACCTTGTAGGTACACCATTCCTCTCCTACAAGCTTCGTTGCAGTCCCAATGGAAGACCACGAGGACCTGTCTGGATCATTTATGTACAATTCATTTTCGGAAAGATCTCTTGAGTAATTGGGACTTCTTAGGGATGATTAAATTTTTAAGTAAGGAGTGGTGTCAATTTATGTTTAGAAGTAGTAGCCTCCTTAGGTGGGAGGAAGTGAGGCTTAACCCAGGTAGATGTCTTAGTTGTAAAACTTTGTAGTTTTTGGCGCTTTTGTTTTGTTTCGTTTGACTATTTCCTTTGTTTTCTGCTTGTATATTAAATGTTGAGTATCCATTGTACTCCTCATAATTCAAGTTTTTCTTATAAAAAAATATATCAAAATATATTACAATTTTTATAGTTAGCTATCAAAACTTCAAAAAAACATAGTTTTGGAATTTCAAATATTGATATTTGAGTCATTTATAGGATGAATTGATGATTTTATCCATATTTCTCATAAATATTTAATACATAATAAAACATATTGAATAAAACTTATGTAAATGAACAATACAAATGAAAATAAAAACTATTTAATGTTATATTAAATTGATAATGCTAAGTTGTGCCCCAAGGGCATAACTTAAGATATAAGTATAGTAAAATATTATTGGAAATTGTGTGTTGAATTTAATACAAGTTTATAGTTAATCATTTTATTGTTTTTTTCAATACAAATTTTTTATTTATGGGTTTTTTAACATGTGTCCCAAGAGCATAAGTTATCATTACCCATATTAAATAAATCACTATTTTAGTTTCTTTTATAAATAAGGCAATTATTTCATAGTATAGAATACAATTTTAAAATATGCACTCACTCTTTTATTATAAGTTTCCATAATTGTTTTCAAATACTCTTAAAAAAAATTGAGTCATTGACTAGGCATGACTCAATCCACTCCTGCATCCAAGACAGACCATTAGGCCAAATCCAGTCCATTAAAGGCCAAGAGGAAAAAAATTTCCATCTTCCCCTCAACTGGGGAGGGGTGGTCGACTGACCCGCCAGGGACAATCGACCATTTCTTCCCTTCTCTAGACTTCTGCCTGACATTCGGGGCACTCGCCCCAGGAATGACATTGAAATGATCTTGTTCGATATCATCTCTTGCTCGGCGCAACGGCTAGTCCGAGAAGACCTCCAACGACTAGTTTATGGCATTTACCTATTTTTGGGGGATCCGCGGTCCAGATCCTAAATAGATACCAATGTCCAAGCGTTGAGACATTATATAAACACTCTCACATGAGAGGGTTAGGTATCAAACATTCTACCCAAGAATACACACTTTTGTATTTGTCCACTTCTCTCTTTCTCCGTTAACTTACTTTAGCATCAGAATGTCTTGCAGGTACACATCCTCCTCTCCTTGACAATCCAACAACGTCCATGATCCACTCAAGGTTCTGATCAACCGGAATGATTAAATTCATTTTTGAATATTAAGATCAGTGGTTCCATTTTTTTGTTTCATATAATTCCCACAATAGAAGAAAACAAAGTTTATTAAAAATTTATTTTCTTTGATTTACTACAACTATCAATTTATTATAATTTTCATAGTTAGCTATCAAAACTTCAAGCAACCATCGAATTTGAAAACTTGCTTTAAAATTTCAAATATTGATATTTGATTCATTTATAGGATGAAATGATGAATTTATATATCTTTCTCAAAAATATTTTAATACACAATGCAACACGTTAAATAAAAATTATGCAATGCAAATGAATAGTATAATTAAAAATAAAAACTATTTAATGATGTATTAAATAAATCATTATTTTAGTTTTTTTTTACAAATAAGGTAATTATTTTATAATAGAGAAAACAATTTTAAATATATATTCACACTCTTATTATAAACTCCCATAATCTTTTTTAAATACTTAAAAAAATAAGATAAAATTATATTTTTTTATGTTTAAATTAATAAATATACAAATAACACGAGGTACATTGTCAAGACTATTTTAAAGATTGACCAAAAAATGTCTCATAAATATAACGATGTCAGTGATTTCATGTGTTCATGATGGAATGAAACCCTAAGACTACAATAACAACAAAAAAATGATAACCTCTTCCCTAAGATAAATACTATAACATGAATGAGAACTAAAATGGAACTGCCAAAAATATAGGTTGCATCTTAAAGCAACAAGTTACAAAAAAATGCAGATTATTAAATCAGAAAAATCCAAAAAAGCTTCAAAGACCAGTACCTCTCTCTACTCCAAACATCATTACAAACTATCATCCTAAAAGAAATCTCCAAATATAGAATCCACAATTAATTTGTACTGTATAATTGAGTTAGGTTTAATGGCTTTCAAAAATCTAGATTCATTTAGGTTTTATTATTAATTTGGATTTAGTATTTTTGGGGAAATTAGGATGTTTTAAAACAAATTAGATCTATATTAGATTTTTTATTTTATTTTTAGTAACTTACAACTCACATTGTTATCAAGTTATGATTGTTGTTTACTTAGTTTTCTACATTTGTTAAGTAGAAATTTTGTTCTTATGCATCACTATATTGCTTACCTATTTTAGATCTATTTCATTCACTCTTGCACGCCTAAATTTATTCCCCTATATTATCATTCTTAATTGGATATATTTATGTTTTGCATTCTTAAAAGATGAAAGATGGGGATTCCAATGTATGATTTATGTTGTGTTTCCACTATTTAGTGGTCAAATTCATTGTGTTACACGTTTTTTGATACCAATCTAAGTGAGTTGGCATTCGCATTACTACCATGACTCCTGAACCTGCATTGATGTACTTAGAGTTGCGTTCTAGCATCCTAATAGCAGAGGCAGCTCATCTAGTAACTGGTGTTTCAAAGGTAAAAGTTCCAGAAAGAGGTTATGAACTTGGCCCTATTTCTTATAGAAGAGGTGATTTATTTGAGCGGACAAGATTTTTTTCTATCAGCATATTGTAACATGGTTCAACAAAGCTCTTTCCATTGGGTTGGGCTGTTTTTTGGAATGCAAGAAAAGGGCTTACTGAGTTTTCGAAAATTATACATTGTATCTCTACAATCATCACGATATCCCTATATAATTTCTAAATTCCAATTTTGCCTTTTCAATATTTAATTAATAATTTAAATTTTTTACCGCGAAGTCAGAGAAAAAAAAATAATATTTTTTAACATTGAACGAGACGAACCGGAAGTACAATGGGTAAGTTATCCGGTTGAGAAATTTACAAACCGGAAGTACAATGGGTAAGTTATCCGGTTGAGAAATTTACAAACCGGAAGTACAATGGGTAAGTTATCCGGTTGAGAAATTTACAAACCGGAAGTAGCGTTGATGAGTTATCTGGTTGAGAAATTTACAAACCGGAAGTAGCGTTGATGAGTTATCCGGTTCATGAAATTTCCAAACCGGAAGTAGCACGCTTGTGTTATCCGGTTGTGGAATTTCTTAACCGGAACTAACAATGTTGGGTTATCCGGTTCGTCTTTTTTTTGTCTTTTATTTTATTTTTTATATTTATAATATTTCCAAATTTTTTTAGGAGACAAGAAGCTGCCTTTGATGATATGCGCGAATGATGACTCAAAAATAGATACTACAAAAATATTCTCTACTACACAAAAATTTCCTACAAGAGAAGATGCGACTCGATGGATCAGGGAGGTTGGACTCAGAAATAGGGTTACTATTATAATCACTCGTTCGGACACAAAGACATGCAAGAGAGGAAGAAGTGACAAAGTTATATTTGACTGCGATAGAGGTGGAAAAGACAAAGAACGAGAAAGTGAAACACAAAGTGATTCCAAACGATGTGAGCGTCCTTTCAAAGTTAGATCAACACCTTCAAAGGATTGTTTTGGTTGGAAAATCGATGTAAAATGTTAAGTTCACAACCATGGTTTACCTGATAGATTTGAAGGTCATGCATTTGTTAGCCGGCTCACTGAAGATGACCAACAACATATTTTAGATTTGTCAAAACGTTGTGTTCCTCCAAGACATATAATATTGTCTTTGCAAGAGCGAGATCCAAACAATGTGACTCAAATCACCCAAATATATAAACATAAGAGTAAGATTGAGGAAAAAATTAGGGGAAGTAGAACAGAAATACAACATTTGCTTAAGTTGATTGATGAATCGAATTATGTTTATTATAGTAGGAAAAAAGATGAATCAGAAGTTGTGAAAGACATCTTCTGGGCTCATCCAGACTTGTAAAATTGTTGAATATGTTGTCGATTGTGTTGATTATGGATAGTACGTATAAAACCAATAAGTATAGGCAACCTTTGTTTGAAATAGTTGGTGTCACATCAACTGAATTAACATTTGCTGTTGCATTTGCCTATATGGAATCTGAGCAAACAGAGACTTTGTGTTGGGTACTAGATAAACTGAAACAGTTATTCACGAAACAAGGGTTATGGCCCCAAGTAATTTTAACCAATAGAGATCTTGCTTTGATGAAAGCAACTGAAACTGTATTTCCAACGACAGTTAATATGCTTTGTCGATTTCACATAACCAAGAATGTGAAAACGAAGTACAAGGAGTATGTTGTGGACGATATGCGAGAACCGATAGAGAAGCTTTTCTACGAACTTATTGTGGCTAGTGATGAGGTTGAGTTTCATCAAAGAATGAAATTATTTGAGAATGATTGTTTGGATTAAGGATCTTTTATTTATTATGTGAAAGACACATGGTTGACACCTCATAGACATAGATTTGTTGAAGCTTGGATCAATAAAGTAATGCATTTAGGAAATGTCACGACTAACAGGTAATGTGTTTGTATTTTATGGGTTTAGACATAGTTATTTTATAGTAATAGTAATGATATTGGACTTTTTTTATTTTTAGAATTGAATCTGCGCATTAGAAGCTGGAGCAGATGTTGGAGAACAACTTAGGTGATTTGGTCAAATGCTGGGAGGCTATGAATGACAACATCAAGATTCAAGTGGGCAATATTAGAGCTTCGTTTCAGAAGAGTTTTTGCGAGGTTGAGCGTGTTCATAGAGGTCCATTTTATGTGAATTTGGTTAATTCAGTATCTAGAGCAGCTTTGCCTCACATTGGTGAAGAATGGCACATGGTTGACACGATGGGTACAAACACTCAGATGTGCAGGTGCTTTGGTAGAACAGTTTATGGTTTACCTTGTGACTATGAGTTAGGAAAATACACATTGAGAGGTGAACCAATACCAATAGATGTTATTCACATCCATTGGAGGAAACTAGTTATGGAAGGTGAACAAGAGGTGGACACAGAGGAAGGACCAGAGTTGGATATGACAAATGCAATTGAGGCGTTGTGGAAACAGCTTCATTCATTAGATGTTGCAGGTAAGAAAACATTAAAAAGTAGGGTGTGTGAAATAGATTACCCCAATACAACAAAGATGATATCACCACCTGAGAAGATAAAGACCAAAGGAGGAGTGAAGAGAAAGGGAAAAAACTTGTTGGGTATGATGTTTATCGTGATCCTTCGTATCATGAGTATGTTGAAAAATCACAAAACAATTCTCAGAAATATTCGAAGAGGCCATGTTCACAGTTATCACAGACGTCAAAGAAAAAACCATCTCACAGGTACATTGCACAATTTCCTACACATATCAGACCTTTTATTGACAACATTGTTGATGTTGAGGATGATGGAAATTGTGGGTTTAGAGCCATTGCATCAATGCATGGGTATGGTGAAGATGGTTGGTCAATGGTTCGTCGTGATTTGGATAATGAAATCAGAGGACCTAGAAATAGTCTTTATGCGAAGTTATTTGGTGATCGCTAAGGAAAAGTAAGAGAATCCTTGTTGATATCATCTTTAGGTTCTCAGCCATATGATAAATGGATGACACTACCAGAAATGGGTTATGTGATAACAAATCGTTATAACATCGTTCTTGTCTCATTAAGTGCTCTTAGTTTGGCGTTCTTCCCTATGACGACTAAACATGATCTTAATGTCTCCATTTACTGCATTGGTTTTGTAAACTCAAATCATTGGGTTCAGGTAATTATATATATTCATTTTTCTTACAGGTTAATATTATATCTATTCATTTTTGTTACAAGTTAACATTATATCTATTCATTTTTGTAACAGGTCAACATGAACGAAGGATTTCCCTTACCACTTGTCACAGTGGATTGGCTGAATAATCGCACATCAGATGCAACATCTTGGATAACAGGATTCTCTGGACGATTACAACATTGACACAAGCTTACCCCGATTCTCCCAAACCATATTAAATTATGATATGTTTTCATTTTTATATATTTCTAAAGCACTATTCTTAATATGTTATTTCTTCGTCTGAATAATTATGAATCTTTTTTTTATGTTGGGTGAATAATTATAAATAATATAAGTTTGGTCGATACAGATCTTTATAAATAATATAAGTTTCATTTCGTCTGAATAATCATGAACCATATAAGTTATCTGAATATACAAAACAAAATATTACTACAACAAAAGATCACGCATCATCCTGAGGAACCGGTTCACCCTGTGCTAGACGTAGTGCTCGAAAGATCTCAACAAACTTACCATCATCCTCCTCATCCTGGTGACGTTGCAGATAGAAACTAAGCTCATGTGAAATAGGCCATAACCTCGGATATGACGGTCCATCATTAAACTCAGGAACTGGAACCTGTATGTCCTCTCCCCGAGGTGGTGGAGTCAAACGAGGATGAGATACTGTGTAGTACCAAGCCAGGTACTCTGCCAATGTATCATATGGAACATCTGAAAAACGTGCATGCTGAATCACGTGTCTAACACTCTGGTGGTAACTGACCCAATCAATAACTATGTCCAGTGAATCAATGTCAGGGGATGTGATGGTACGTACTGCTGGTATCCAAACTGTCGTAAGCATCTGTTAGGTAAATAAAGGACAGATGTATCGTACCATCGCAGACCACCCTTGTACAAAGTGATATCATCAAATGGTATGTGTTGCCTATGATCCTCGAATGACGCCATATCACATCACTGGGTGTCAATCCGTCTAATTGAGCTCAGATCTCGTCAACCTTCGTCGTCGATTGCTTGTAGCACCACTTCATCGCCCTCGAAAGTCGAGAACCAACACCACCAGAAATCTTCGAGAAGCCCCTCTTCCCAATAGTTGGGAAATACTCGTGAATCCAACACTCTCATCAAAATATGAAAAATATCAGTTAAACGTATTATAATAAAATATTTGTACCTACATAATATGAAAATTATAAAGTAAATTAAAATAAAATATGTGTACCTGTAGAAGAGAGGCATATCCACCAAGCTTCTTGCACGAATAAAATGAAGCATCTCTGAGGTATCTGTAAAGTGTGACAAGTGCAGCTGCTCCCCAGAAGTATCTGCCACATCTGTCCAGGTCCTCAAACAGAGGTAAATAATTTACCTCTACAAGGGTAAAGGTATTATCTGTAAGAATAGTGCAGCCAAGTATCAACAGCATATACACCCTGGCCGCACAATCAAATCTCCTCTCAAATCGCAAACGAACAAATTGAGTCTTCAACCACTCAAGTCTATAATATGGATCTCTGGATACACGGACCTTCTTGACTGCATCCTTCAGCGGAATACCCAACAGACAAATAGCAAGACTGATGACATCTGAGTCAGTAATGCCTTCTGCAGAGATAAATAACTCTCCTCTAATATGTGTGTGAAGGAGGCAGGATACATCATCTAGCGTGATGGTCATCTCGCCAAACAACATATGAAAAGACGAAGTCTCAGGATGCCATCTCTCAACAAATGCAGATGGGAGGTTCATATCGATCCTGGACAAGCTGGTCCTCTGAAGAGACGATATACCTGACTGAGATATGCATTCCTCTATCTGAGGTGGGAGCATCAATGGAACCCATCCTATAAGTTTGTTGCCATGTGCAGCAACCTTAAACTCCTTCTTTGGTCGTCTCTCCTGAAAATGATACATAATATGTTATTATCAACTAAAAATTAAAATAAATGTTATTCACTATTGAAAGGTTATAGGTTGCCTTACCTCGCCATCCCACAAATGTCGCGCAACGTAATTCTGGTATCTCACCAAAAGTGAGGTATCAGAAGGTCCTCTGGGGAATGATGGATGGGGTGGAACATGAGGCGCAATAGGATTAGCAGTCTGTAGTGCCTCAAGTTCCTGCTGGTATAGATGCGTAGAAACTGTCCTTCCATCTGATTCGAGACATTGTAAAGAAAACAAAAAAAAATTATACAAATAAAAAAAATGAAGAAAAAAAATAATTACAAAAACAAAAAACAAAAAAATTGTAACACAACCGGATGTAGCAAGGAGGCTACATCCGATGTGAACTTCAGAGTTTGCACGAACCAGATGTAGCTGATGAGCTACTTCCGGTGTATAAATTTTTTAACTGGAAGTAGTCATCAACCTACTTCTACTGTGTAACGCAAATAAAAATTCAACCGGATTTGGCTTACTTGGGTTATCCAGTTTGAAAAATAATGAACCGGAAGTCTTGTTGATGAGTTCTCCGGTGTGAAAATGAAAGTGTTGGTTTTTTCTCCAAAAACGTGTCTGAGGAAAAATGAGGTGAAAAAGTTAAATTTTTTGAAATATTAACTATTTATATGAGGATAATATCGTCCTTTTTTTGTGTAGGGGTGTCGGGACGATTGTGGGGTACAAGATATAATTTTCTGATTTCACCATGACCTATCAATTTGCAGTGAAATCAAGACTGACAGAAGAGTTTATTAACAAATTCAAAGAGTTTATTAATTTATACTTATTGTTCAATATTGTAATTGGAGATGATACAACTAATTGATGAGTTTATTAACAAATTCAAAGAGTTTATTAATTTATACTTATCGTTTAATATTGTAATTGGAGATGATACAACTGATTGATGATTGATACATTCCTGCAATATTTGAATATTTTTAAGATGTAAAAATTCTATATATTGAAATATTAATTTGGTTTGCCATAACCAATTACTTTTGTTATAAATTTTGAGATAAATTAATATTTTTCAAAACTAAATAATTAATAATATATACCAATGCTAAAGTATAAATTAAAACTATTATAATTGAAATTTTAAATGAATAAAATTATACAAAACATTAGTATTATCTTATTATAAAATTATTTTAAATGAATAAAATTATTATCACTTTTTATTTGATAATAATTGTAATAAATAAAACATTAGTATTATCTTATTATAAAATGTTATCAGTTATACAAAAAAAATACAAATATTTGTTTTTGATAAAAGAAAAACATAAAACAGTAATGATAAGTGATTACACAGATTTGATGGAATAGTTTTGGTACTATAAAAATTAATTCAATAAGTTAAGTATGATTTTTATAATAAATTTATTTAAAACAATATCATGAAAAAATTATCTAATATTATGACATAATACAAGAAAAAAAATACTTTTAACTCCTTTATAAGAATTTAAGATGATTCATTTTAATTTTAAACTAAAATATAAAAAATATTCATTTTAGTTGGTTCTTCTCTAATCATGTAATCCAACTATTATGAATATCAAGTAATATCTAAAGTTCAATATCATAAACATAAAATAGTTTACAACTTTATCTCCAATAAAACCTAAAACTTTATTTATTTAAGGTAATTTACTTTTATTTAAAATCAAATTAATAACAAATAATATTTCTTTAATTTTTAAATTAAATTATATTTTAATAGTTGAGATAATGTTAATTTAAATACTTAAAAATTACCATACTATATATTATATTTTATAATCATCACTATAATATATATATTTACTTAAAAATTGTACGTGTAAATGACTATTTATTAGAAAGAAAAATCTTAATTGAACCGAATACGACACTTATTATTTAATTCCTACGACCAATGCCTATATTTTTTCTAAAAAAAGCAATAATTTAATGACAGTAGAAAAATATTCATTGAATGACAATAAGAAATTAGAAGGCAATAATTAAATGACAATAATAAATTATATCAAAATTTTAATTTATAAAAAAATGTAATATTTTTATGTATTTTCTTTAAATATTGTAATAGATATTATCGGTTCTATTAAAAAATATTATAAATATGTGTTTTTGGTATAAAAAAAACAGGGATAATAATAATATATTTTTTTTGTCATTTTGTAATGCCACTACTAGTGTATTATTTAAATTGTATTAAATAGAATGAGATTTTTTGAGATTGACTTATCCACACGTTTGATTTTCAAAAATATCTTTAAGAAGTTATTATAAACAATTAATTTAATTTTTAATTATTATCATTAAATATTATTATCAAGTATACTAAATTTTATATAGTTTAAAATTATTATTATTAATTACATTTTTTTTAATTTTTATTTAAAATTATTCAATGAAATATCAAACAATTTAAATTTTTTAAAATTTACAAAAACATTTAAATTTTGTAGAATTAAACTTCTATTATGAAATTCTTAGGTATAGAAAAACTCACTAATATCTAAAAGTAATATTATTTGAATTGGAAAAATGATTTTATTCAAATTTGTAATTTTAAAATTAACTCATCTAGATTCAACAGTTTTGTTAACTTATCTGAATTCACTGGTAGATGTAAACATATCAGCTATAGACCGATCATTTTGATGTTCATCTTTTAAATATTTCTTTTGTTGTTGTTTTATAAAATTGAAGTTAACTTATCTGAATTCACTGGTAGATGTAAACATATCAGCTATAGACCGATCATTTTGATGTCCATCTTTTAAATATTTCTTTTGTTGTTGTTTTATAAAATTGAAGTTAGAGAATCGGTTGTACGATTTATTATAAGTACAAATCCATGCTTAAAAGTTTGTGCATATTATTACCATATATTTGTAACTATTTAAATGTTAACCAATTGAAGAATGAATTCAAACTTTTTTTTTTGTGAGAATGAATTCAAAATTTACAAATGATAATTTGGTAGACAGAATCAAACGGATTTAATATTATTAAACATATCAATTTACTTTTATTTGCTGATATTCATTTATATCTGAAATGTTTATTTGCAGATATTCATTTATAACTGAAATTTGAAGGGGAGTTGTCATATATATTGTAGGTTTGTAAAAATTGTAAATATGATATAAAAAGAAATATTTAAAATTGATATTTGACGGAAAGGTATAGAAAAATTGACTAATATCTAAAAAGTAATGTTATTTGAATTGAAAAAATGATTTTATTCAAGTTTTTAGTTATAAAATTAACTAATTTAGATTCAACTTAGTTTTGTTAATTCATATGGATTCACGGGTAGATGTAGACTATTCATTTTAATATTCATCTTTTAAACATTTCTCTTGCTGCAGTTAAAAGTTGGTGCATATTATTTATATATATTTATAACTATTTCAATCTTAACTAATTGAAGAATTAATTCAAACTTTACAAATGATGATTTGAATGACATGTGATGTGAATCCAGACGGGACTCGTGCGATAGCATAGGTTTCTTACTAGTTTATTAACAAATTCAAAGAAGAAAAATGGAATCCTGGAAGAAAAAAAATATTATGCAGGGACGGATAGGAGTAGCGCTTCGAGAAGTATTCAGCAGGATGAATAAGAAGTCATTAGGGAGGACCCTGAGATTATTAGGGTTACGCAGGAAGATCTGATGAAGGAGAAACGCAAGATTGAAGAGGAACAACCTAAGAAACTTTGGGTTGATGTAATCAGTGAGAATCGTGTGGCATCGAATGGTATGGCCATTAGTTATATTGCTCCAAAAATTGTCGATGGGGAGGTTGTAGTGGAAATTGGAAAAGCAGATGTGGAGTTTGAAATCAAGTTTTGGGAAACGACAGTCATCATGTATGGAATTGGGAGAGAGCTAAGTATGAATGCAGTGAAACAATTCATGAATAAATTTTGGAACTTTGTCAAGCTACCAGACATGTTTTATCATGAAGAAGGCTATTTCATCTTGAAATTCCACTTGTTTATTGAGAGAGATATGGTACTCACTAGAGGTCCCTTCACTATCCAAAGCATGCCAATGATCCTCAAGGAATGGTATCTAGATTTTAACTTCAAAAGGGATATGTTGCGCACATTGCCTATATGGATTAAGCTACCTCAACTCCCTCTACAAATGCGGGGAGCTAGTAGTCTTGGGAATATAGGAAGTGCTCTTGGTAATCCTCTGTTTACAGATGAGTGTACCGCTAACAAATTAAGGGTTTCATACGCCCGAATACTTGTGGAAGTAGACATTACTCAGCAGCTAAAGGAGTCTATTGTTATTGAGGATGGAGATGGAAATAAAGTGCAGCAAAAGGTGGAATATGAATGGAAGCCCAAATATTGTGAGACATGCAACAAAATAGGGCATGCTTGTGTCAATGAAAGGCCAACAGTGTTTAAGAAGTGGAAACCTAAAGTGGTTGATGTGATAGAAGTGAAACAAAAGCCAATTGATGGTGTGATTATGACAATATGGGAATAGTCACATGAGGAGGTGGTTCAAGCCAAAGCAGATGAAGCAACACCAAAGAAGCATGAAGATGGGGCATGCACCTCTTGGACACATGATCTCAGCTAGTACGAAAGGTAAGAATAAATTGGTTGAGAACTCTAGTTCAATTATCTGTCAAAATGGATTTCAGACTATTGGGGATTGGAATGGCCTCAGTGGTCATGAAGGAGTAACATGGTAGTGTCTTGGAATGTAAGAGGAATAAGAAACACAGGGAAAAGTAGAGAGGTCTTTCAAAGACTTAGTAAGCTGAACCTTGTGTTAGCAATTTTAGTGGAGACTAGAGTGAAGCAACATAAAGCTCAAAATATTAGAAATAAGGAGGGGTCCAAGTGGCATTACTTAGATAATTATGAGAAGCATGGTAATGGGAGAATTTGGATTTTGTGGAAAGAGAACAAGATTAAGGTGACTCTGTTAGACAGCTCTGATCAATTCATGCATTTGGAATTAGAAGACTTGAGAGACAAGGGCAAAAGTTGGTGCATTGCTGTGTATGCTCAAAATTCAAATGATCAAAGAAATAAGTTGTGGGAAGATATTGAGAAACTTCAATACAATGGAGCATGGTGTATTATGGGGGATTTCAATAATGTCTTGACATCTCTTGATAGAGTTGGAGGCAGGGAAGTTCATGAGAGTAAATATGTTGCCTTAAATGCCATGATGGAGAAGTTAGGTATGGTGGAAAAAGATACTATTATATATCACTTTACTTTGTTCAATAAGCATGCCCAAGGTGCCATTTATTCAAGAATTGATAGGTGCATTGGTAATCTTGAGTGGATGCTGAAAAATGACAACAAAATTCTGAGAATAATGGAAGCAGGTGTGCCGGATCATGCTTTGTTGTGCCTAGAGGAGGAATATGTTCCAAAAGTGAAGAAAAGTGTGTTTAAATGCCATAATGTTGCAGTCAATTTGGAGGGGTTAAAGGAGGTAATTAGTAAGCATTAGAATCACACTATCAGTGGTACTTCTATGTTTAGATTGTGGAGAAAGCTTCAGGTGATTAAAAATCCCATAAGAAACATGTGTAGGCAGTTTAAGGGGATTGGTGATCAATTGAATGCAACTAGAAATCGATTACATGAGGCTCATTCAAAACTGACACTTGACAGGCTGAAATGTAATCTAATTGAGGAAACAAGGCATCTAACTGAGGAGGTGATTAGGCTCAATAACTTGGAGGAGAAATCGTTGCATCAGAGAGCTAAGATTAATTGGATTAAAATGGGTGATGGCAACAACAAGTTCTTCCATGCAGTGTTAAAAAGTAAATCCCAAAACACAAGCATGAGAGGAGTACTGAATAATGCAGGGGTGTATCAGACTGACCAAGGTGAAATGGAATCCATTGTGGTAGAGTTCTACAAGGCATTAGTGGGTACTACAACTCAACAATTGCAAGGAAGTAACATAGTGGACATGAGGAAAGGATCCCAACTTAATGATTATCAGAAACAAAGTCTAATTAGCCCAGATACTGAAAAAGAGATAAAGGATGCTTTGTTTAGTATTGATGATAATGCAGCTCCAGGTATTGATGGTTTTGGCTCCAAGTTCTTCAAGACATACTGGGAGATAGTGAAATCTGATGTTTGTGAGGCTGTGTGGGAGTTCTACAACTCAGGTAAACTCCTATATGCCATCAACTATACAATGGTGACACTAATTCCTAAGATTCCTACTGTTGTCAGAGTTTCAGAGTATATACCCATCTCATGTTATACCACTATTTACAAGATTATCTCTAAAGTCATGACAAATAGATTAAGTAAAGTCTTAGCTAGTATAATTGATAACAGTCAAGCTGCATTTATTCCTGGAAAGCACATCCAGGATCATATTTTATTAGCTTATGATCTCCTCAAAGGGTACAACAACAACTCTGGTCCTCCCAAATGCATGATTCAAATGGACCTTCAAAAGGCCTATGACTCAGTTGAGTGGATAGCTCTTGAAAATATCCTGAAAGAGATGAATTTCCCAAACAAATTCATACAATGGATTATGCTGACTGTGACTATTGTTTCCTAAAGATACAAAATGAATGGTGAAATGACTAGTATTCTCAAGGAAAAAAGGGCTAAGACATGGGGATCCTCTATCCCCCTTGCTCTTTGTGATTGTCATGGAGTATTTACATAAAAGATTGCAAAGGCTCAAGGAGATACCAGATTTTAATTTCCATTCAAAATGTGAGAATATCAACCTGATTAAAGTGAGCTTTGCAAATGACTTATTGTTGTTTGTGAGAGGGGATTGTGGCTCAGTGGAGATTCTCATGAAAGCTTTTACTGATTTTTCGGAGGCTACTGGTCTGATTGTGAATCCTAGAAAATGTAAAGTTTTTTCAGCACTGTGGAGGATGGTGTTCAGGAACAAATTCTGAAACTACTGGTTTTGTGAAAGGGAAACTTCCCTTCAAATACCTTGGGATACCAATGTCTAATAAGAGGATGTCTGCTGGTCAATGCTTAATGCTTGTAGAGAAATTGACAAATCGTATCAGACATTAGAGTGCCAAATGTATGAGTTTTGCTGGGAGACTTCAACTAATAAATAGTATTTTGTTTGCTACTACTAATTATTGGTTGCAAGTGGTGCCTTCGCCCAAGTCAGTTATAAAGAAGATTGAAGCAATTTGTCGTTCATATTTATGGTCTAATAGTGAGATCATTACTAAGAAATCCCCAATTGCTTGGAAAAAAATCTGCCAACCAATGGAGAAAGGAGGGTTGAATGTGATTGACATTTAGACATGGAATGTTGTGTGTTTAGCGAAGTTGTTGTGGAATTTAAGTGGGAAGCGGGACAACTTATGGATAAAATGGGTGAATACCTATTTTCTGAAGAACCAAGATATTATGCAGGTCCCCATTAGAAATTCACAATCCTGGATTATGAAGGGGATAATGCAGATTAGAGATAGAATTGGTCCTCTTGTTGAATGGGAAAAGCTGAAGCAAAGTGAAAAGTATAGTACCAACAGTATTTACTTGACTTTAAAAGGAGAGCATCACAGAGTTGAGTGGCGGCATATTGTGCTTCAAAACCAGGCTAGACCGCGTGCGGTATTTACGTTGTGGATGGCATGTCACAAGAAGCTTGCTACGAAAGATCGACTCTTGAGGTTTAACATGATTCAGGAGGAAAATTGTTGTTTTTGTAATGAAAAGGAGTCCATAAATCATTTAATGTTTGAATGTCAGGAAACAAATCAAATGTGGACGGTGGTGCTGAATTGGTTACAAATCTCGCATGTGGTTCGTAATTGGAATGAGGAGTTAGAGTGGATGAGCAAAAAGTGAAAAGGGAAGGGGTGGAAAGCTATGGCGTTGAAATGTGCAACAACCGAAACCGTTTACCAAGTCAGGAACCATAGGAATAGAATTGTTTTTGGGGGGAGAGCAACATGCAACATGTGATTGATAACATAATTAACTGTGTATACCAAAGACTTTGGGGTGGGCCTAGATTGAAGAAGCACATTAGCTTGTTAATGTTGCCTTAGTTTTGCTTGTTTGTTGGCTGGATCTTCGGATCGCCTTTGCGTGTAATTGTTTTTTGTGGTAATATATTTTACTTTTTCCAAAAATAAATAAATTATGTCATTATTGTTACAACCTTGAGGACAAGGTTGATCTTGAAGGGGTGAGTAATGATAGAGAGTAGAATTATGAGTAATTTAAGTTAGAATAATAATTTAGTAAATAATTTATATTATTAACTATGAGTATGGTTATTGGGCTCTTAGTAGTATTTTGGCTTTTAAGTTTATTAACATTAAGAATATTATATAATATAGTCTAATAGAGATATTATGAATTAATCAATGAAAATCAAATAATTGTTAATACTATTTGATGAAGTTTAAAATATAGTTCTATTCATATCACATTTTTAATCTCTTTGATAATGTTCTTTTTTTCTCGAAGGTTTTTTTTCCATCTTCTTTTCAAATCAATATTACGAAATGGGATAACAATAATATATTTTTATTTCATCTTTTTTTTTTTTAATATAGTATTTCATTTACATATAAATAAATGTCTCTTTAATTTAATATATTTAGTTTGAATCTCTTTAACTTGAATCTCTTATTATCTATAACAATTTTTTAAAATTTAAACTATGTAATCTTTATCATAGTCCAGACCTAATGATGAGTTAGTATCATTGTAACTATCAAAATCTTATTTTTCAACTGTTTCAATTTTGAAGCCACCATTTTATGCATTTGGTTAGATTAATGTCTTTTTCAACTGTTTCAATTTTGAAGCCACCGATGCATTTGGTTAGATTAATGTCTATCTAAGCAGTTTTCTCTTTTCCATATTACCCTTTTTAATTAAAGATTATAACTATTTCTATTTAAAATTAATTGTTCAACAATGTCATTTAATATATAAAGAAATTAATTAGTTACACTCACATTTTTTTTAATCTACACACTTAATTATTTTATTTTATTAACCTTTTTAATAAAACTTATAATCCCTGTAAATAAGAACATTCTTTTGCCTTAACTAATGACAAGTTAGTTAAAAAAAAATTAAAATAAAATTTGAAAATAAAAGACATATTTTTATTAAAGTCCATTGGTATTAATTTATTTTTCATTAAATTCAATAAAAAAACTGTATATTATACCAATCTTAGAAAATTGTTTTTTAAATCATCATTTTTATTACACGAGAACTTAAATTTATCTAGAATGTTAATATTTAAGAAATATATGATTTTTGTAACAAGATTTTTTTTATTAGAAATATTTTTATTGTAATTTTATTTTATTTACATTAATAAAGATGAAAATTGATTAATTAGAGATCATGCATGAATATCACTCCTAAACTATATATAAGATATTTAACCTTCAATATGAAAATTAGGTCAAAAAATATTTGTCATTAATACAAAAACGCTCTTACCACCACCAATAAACTTCAGTCAACAATTAAATTTATTTTATTTTTATTGAAATAAAAAATAAAAAATTATTATCTTAAATTATTTCATTTTCCTAATACTATTGAAAAACTCAATTTAAATTGGGATGTTGTAAATAGTAGTAAAATAAACTATATTTTATTAAATAGTAGTAAAATAAACTATATTTCTTTTAATAAGAAGACTTTTTTATAAGAAATACTTTTATTTTATAATTTAATTTTAGTTCTACAAATGCATATCTATTAAAAGAGATAAATATTATATCACTATTAAGATTTTTTAAATAAAACAAATATTTAACAATGACAAATATAAAAAATACATGACAAATAATCGTCATTAGAAAAATATGAGCTACATATTTGTCTTTAAAAATATGACACTGATATTTGTCATTATAGATAGACACACACAAAAAGTGGATTCTCACCACAAATAAAATTCAACGAAATATTAAATTTAGTTTATTTTTAGAAAAAACTTAAGTTGTTGGTCCAATGTTTAATTCATACCAACATTTCTTTGCAAAAAAAGTTTATTTATAAATGGCCTGTAAATAAACTATTGATACTTGTAAATCAACCTTAAAAAAACATTTATCATCAAATTCAATACAAAAATATGAATTTGTATATCATACAAATTATAGAAGACTGTCATCTTAATTTAGCATTTTATTGTCTTCACATTTTATAAAAAAAACTTAATTTTAATAATGGTGTGTCCGTTTGTTACGCCCACTCTACTTAATGGTGTGCAGGTGAGGTGACATTATTATATATTTTATAAAAACAAAATATTTTTCTTCTTATATTAAAAATATGTAATTCACATATAAAATTTAATATCTTTTTGTTACTACTTTTTTCCATTAAAAAAATTATTATTAAATTTTTTATAATAATATAATTAATAACAAACTATAACGTCAATAAAAATATTTAATAAATATTTTAAATGTGGATGATCATAAAATAAAGGAAAATGCTTAATATTAAAAAAAAAAGGTGAAAACAAAAAATACAAGAATAAATCTCAATCATTAATTATGACTACTATCGCATATCCTATTAAAAAGAAAATTAAATTTAAAATCTATTTAAAATTAACCTCTAAAATAATGGTATGTCAATATTTTTATATTTCTTCTTTAAATTATTTCTTACTAAATAGCATTGCTCTAAAATAATCCCCCAACATAAAACAAATTTTGAAATATTTCAAACAAATCAAGTCTCAATAAATTTAACACCACAAAATAAGCCAACAAAACAAGTCATTTAATCCAATACCATAAAATAAATCTCAATATCTTTACATTCTTAGTGAACATCAAATATGAAGTAATCAATCATTACCCACATCACAAATAAATCTTTTATAATACTTTGAACGAGTTTTCACCTTTTTATCTTTAGAGATTTTTATCAATCACCCTCACCCTGTGGTTAAATCTTGCACCCCTTATTTTTAGAGAATTTCTTTAATACATCTTATAAGTTTTTTAGACACCATACGAAATTTCATTTATATCCTTTAATTTCGAATGTACAAATCAGGACGCATTATAACATTATAAGAAAATATTTGTTCCAGATGCACATATACAGAAGGTCTCCGTATATGCAGATCTGAAAGAATTACTGATATATTTGAACCTGCATGATCAGTCCCCCATTATCAATCAAATTTTTGAAAAAAAAACAAGTTACGTTGCTTCCAGATGTGTAAATCCGAAACTTATTTAGCATGAACTTGTTTGGATGTGCACATCTGGAAAAATGTCTGTTATAAAACCAACTCCAATTGCAAACCTTGGGTCACATATTCATTATTTCTTCCTAAATTATCCAAATTGCAACGAAAATTTGTCTTCCAATCATGAGTTATGGACGCTGATCTTCATCTTTTTCAAGAACTCGCATTGATTCGCAAGTGTATACCAGTTTTGGGAAACTTATGTGTGGTTGTGGAGACCTTGTTGTACTTCGTAAGACAAGAACCGTCAACAATTACAGAAAGCTTTTTTGGGTTGTCAACATTTTAAGGTAATTCTTTCTCATCTCTGATAACACACTCCTTCCAATGGCGTTCATCTTCATTCTTATGAATGCACTTCATTTTTATACAGGGACACACTAATGATCAGTGTGGTTTTTTTGAATGGTTTTATGATGATTCTAAAGATGAAAAGGATGAATGGATTAGGAATCTGCAATGGAAGATTGAAATGTATTTCAAAGAGATGGAAGAAGGCAAAATAGAGTTGATTGACGCAAAAAAAAATGGTGGAACTTTTGAGGCTCAAGAACTTGCAGCTAGATGAAGCCTTGAAGAACACGAGCAAATGGAAGATGATTTGGAAGTGCTTGTGTTATATTGTGTTATTTGTCTTATTAGTTAAGTTGTTGTGAATGTTAGGTTTGTTGTCGTTTCTACTTTATTATAAAAGTTGTTGATAACAACCTGTATTTGTCAGTACTAATGTTCAAAGTGTATTATTATTGCAAAAGTTTGGTGTTATTGAAGAAGTTTTAGCGTTATTGTAAGAGTTTGATATCAGTTTGTTAACAGAGTTTGATATAAGTTTGTTAACAGAGAAACTTCTAATGACTTCTAAGTTGCCTGAGTTGACTGAGAAACAATGCTGGATTTTTGATATTCTGCATCTGATTTTCTTCTGTACTTGCATATGCGAACTTATATCAGATGTGCACATTCAAAAAAACTGAAAAATTCAAAAAAAAAATTGCGTCCTGATTTGCACATCCGAAACAGAGGGGTATTTTTGTAAGCACACAAGGTGCCTAAGAAATTTATGGGGTGTGTTAAGAAATTCACTATTTTTATATTGAACAAAATAACATTCTCATTATTTATCTACCTAGGGATGTTAACTTGCCCTCTTAGTGGGGAAACTCTGTTGGAATTTCCCGTTTGGTGTCCCATAATATCA
>OZ014524.1:134794317-135135229 GCA_963966055.1 Lathyrus aphaca | reverse complement strand
GACAATCTCAGGCCCAAGTACTAAACTTTCTCCTGACTCATACCAACATAATGGAGTACGACAACGTCTACCATACAACGCCTCATATGGAGCCATCCTGATACTAGCATGAAAACTGTTATTGTATGTAAACTCGACCAACGAAAAATGAATATCCCAAGATCCTCCTTGATCTAATACACAAGCTCTCAGCAAATCTTCTAAAGATTGGATTGTTCTTTCCGTCTGACCATCCGTTTGAGGGTGATAAGAAGAACTCATCCTCAACTTAGTACCCAAGGCATCCTGCAAACTCTTCCAAAACCTCGACGTAAACCGCGGATCTCTATCCGATACAATACTTGAAGGTACACCATGCAACTTTACAATTTCCTCAATATAAATCTCAGCTAACCTTTGCATGGAATGGTTAATCCTCATCGGCAAGAAATGTGCCGACTTAGTTAACCGGTCAATAATTACCCAAATCGAATCATTACCTCTAGCAGTCTTAGGTAACCCAGTCACGGAATCTATGGAAATACTATCCCATTTCCACTCAGGAACATTCAATGGTTGCATCATACCTGAAGGTCTCTGATGTTCTATCTTTGACTTCTGACATGTCAAACAAGCATATACAAATTCAGCAATGTCTCTTTTCATACCCGGCCACCAAAACAACCTGCGTAAATCCTGATACATCTTCGTAGCACCAGGATGAATACTCAGTCGAATCTTGTGCCCCTCTTCTAAAATACTCTTTTTAATTCCTATAATATCCGGAACACATACTCTATCTCGGAATCTCAAAACTCCATCTTCATCAACTCGAAAGTCACCTGCATTACCTTGATCAACCAACATCAATTGATCAACTAATTTCAAATCAGACTTCTGACCCTTACGAATCTCTTCCAAAATCTAACTGGTCAGCTTTAACATTCCCAATTTCACACTATCAGTAGTAGTTTCACACAACAAGCTCATGTCTCTGAATTGCTCGATCATTTCCAATTCTTTCACCATAAGCATTGAAATATGCAACGACTTCCTACTCAAAGCATCAGCCACAACATTTGTCTTACCTTGATGGTAATTCAAATCAAAATCAAAATCTTTCAATAATTCAAGCCACCGCCTCTGTCTCATATTTAACTCTTTCTGATCAAACAAGTACCTTAAACTTTTGTGATCACTGAATACTTCAAATTTCGAACCAAACAAGTAGTGCCTCCAAATCTTAAGCACAAACACCACAGCTGCTAACTCTAAGTCGTGAGTAGGATAGTTCCTCTCATGAACTCTTAACTGTCTAGAAGCATAAGCAACCACCTTATTATCCTGCATCAAAACTCCACCAAGACCCATCTTGGAAGCATCACAATAAACTACAAAGGACTCATCTGGATTCGGTAAGACCAACACTGGCGCGGTCGTTAATCTTTTCTTCAGTTCTATGAAACTCTCTTCACAAGCAACATCCCACACATACGCTTGACCCTTCCTAGTCAATTGCGTCAATGGTAAAGCTATCTTAGAAAAACCTTCAATGAACTTACGATAGTAACCAACCAACCCAAGAAAAATACGAATTTTTGTAGCTGACTTCGGAGTCTCCCACTGCAATACAGCAACAATCTTTGAAGGATCCACCGAAATTCCACCACTTGAAATTAAATGGCCGAGGAAACTCACTTCCTTTAACCAGAACTCACACTTAGATAATTTAGCAAACAATTTCTTTTCTCTCAACACTTGCAACACAACCCTCAAATGCTCGGCATATTCCTCTTCTGATTTAGAATATACCAAGATATCATCTATGAAAACCACCACGAATTTATCAAGATACTCATGAAAGATTCTATTCATATATTCTATAAACACACCAGGCACATTAGAACCCCCAAACGGCATCACCGTATACTCGTAATGCCCATATCTCGTCCTGAAAGCTGTCTTCGGAATATCATCAGCTTTAACTCGAATCTGATGATAACCAGACCTCAAATCAATTTTACTAAAGACACAAGCACCTACTAGCTGAACCATCAAATCATCGATCCTCGGAAGTGGGTACTTATTCTTGATAGTCACTTTATTCAACTGTCGGTAATCGACACACAATCTCATACTACCATCCTTCTTCTTAACGAGCAACACCGGAGCACCCCAAGGAGAAACACTGGGTCTAATGAACCTCTTCTCTAACAATTCTTCTAATTGTTTCTTCAACTCATTCAACTCTGAAACCGACATTCTATAAGGAGCCATCGAGACAGGACTCGTACCCGGTACTAAGTCCACAGAAAAATCAATTTCACGTTCCGGTGGTAAATCACTTATATCACCAGGAAACACATCTTGAAATTCACAAACCACAGGCAACTTTGCACTGACAGTCTTATCATCAACTTGCAATGAGGTAGACACTACAAACATCAAAACTTCATCTAAAACAAGTTCATCCACTTGCTTAGCAGTTAAAAACATCAACTCACCATTCCCGCTCAAATCAGGGAACTGCACCGTCTTACTATAACAGTTAATATGAACATAATTGAATTCCAACCAGTTCATACCAAGGATAACATCGATTTGGTGTAATGGTAGGCACACCAAATCCATCACAAAATTCTTCTCGAAAATTGTCAAAGGACACTTCAAACAAACAAACATGGTAGTCACAGAACCATTAGCAGGAGTCTCTATTATCATATTACCGTTCATATTAGACAACTTTAAACCCAATCTATTAGCACACTCAAGAGAAATAAATGAATGTGTAGCTCCAGTGTCAATAATAGCAATCAACTCAGTATTATTAATAAAACAGGTACCTCTGATCAAGTTGTCCTTCTTTGGAGCTTCTGAACTAGCTAATGCAAAAACTCTTCTGGCATTCTGAGCAGTAGCAGCATTCTTCTTTGGTTTCTGGCATTGGGCGCTGATATGCCCCTGTTCACCATAATTGTAACAGGTTGGGCCCTCATTAGGACAATCACTCATCCTATGCCCAAGCTTGCCACAATGGTAACATTTCATAACTCTGGTGGTACACGCATCGGCCTTATGACCTACCTCTCCACACTTGTAACACTTAACAGGTACATTGGCAGCTCCCTTACTTTGCTTCTTCTCATCAGATGCCTTTTGCTTCCCTCTATCACCAGTAGCTACATAAGGTTTCCCACTATACTGACTCTTGCCTTTCTTCTCGCTCAGCTGTTTATAGTGAGCTGACCGGGCTCGGCTGTCCTCATCATAAATATGGCTCTTATCCACCAACTCTGCATACTTGCGAATTTGTTGGCATCCAATTCCCTGCTTAATTTCAGGTCTCAGTCCATTCTCAAACTTAAGGCACTTGGAAAGTTCAGCATCTGCCCTGTTGTAGTTAGGATAAAACTTCACCAGCCTTTCAAATTTGGCAGCATACTCTGCCACTGTCATGTTTCCTTGCTTCAGTTCAAGGAATTCTATCTCCAACTTACCACGAGCATCTTCCGGAAAATACTTCTTAAGGAACTCCACCTTAAACACAGTCCAAGTCACCACAACAGCCTCATCCTCGAGATGCTGACGAGTATTATCCCACCAGTCTTCAGCTTCCTCAGACAACATATGAGTTCCGAATGGAACTTTCTGCGCATCAGCACACGCCATCACTCTAAAAATCTTCTCAATTGCCTTGAGCCACTTCTGTGCGCTCGCCGGGTCATGAGTTCCTTCAAACACAGGTGGGTTATTCCTCTGGAATTTCTCCAATGCACGAAACTCATCATGCGCATTGTTTCAAGCAGCAGTCTGAGCAAGAGCTGCAATAGCATCAGCGAGAGCACACGTGTTGTTTCCAGCCATTCTGCACAACACTTAACACATCAGAAGAGAATAATCGTTAAGTAAATAACGACTTGACAACAGACTGACAATGACAAGACTTGGCCGGACAGACCGACCTGCTCTGATACCACTAATGTAACACCCTTCTACCCCAAAACAAAATATTTAAATATTATCAGAGTAATCATCTAAAAAGGGTATCACATATCATCATAATTCAACACAAACAGTGTCCTGTCCCGTAACACGGGTTAATCAACATCAAGAAGATCATAAATCATTTTGCAGCGGAATTTAAACTTCATAATTCAAAACTTCATAAACATAATTTTCACCATCCTGAATTTAACATCATAAAATGAAAAAAAACATTTATCCGAATAACAACATAACTGCAAACAGTTTAACAGAAGAAAACCCATCCCAGTGTTACATGACACAGAGCAGGACACATACACCAGAATCACTTCTAAGGAACACTAAAGCACGTTCCGAGACTCATGAATTACTCCTATTGCACTGCATGACTATTCTTTGACATCTGCAAGTTACCCACGAAGGAGGCAACATTTCCAAGCAGGTAGGGTGAGTAATCATAATATATCATAAACGTACCAGAATATAGAATCATAAATAAATTAGTACAACATATCATGACATCATCAACTATAAAATTCAGCAATAACAACAACACGATCATGAAATCAAGCAACACCAACACAGTCATGAAATTCATCCAGAATATGCAATTCTAACATCCTGATATGCAATGGTCTCCGTTTCAGTACAACGGTCGCGTCTTGGGCTCTCGTTTAAGTACAACGATCCCGTTCCTTTCGAGTCTCCATTCAAGTACAATGGTCTCGCCTTTGAGTCTTGTTTCAGTACAACAGTCTCATTTTTTTCGCGTCTCCGTTTAAGTACAACGGTCGCGTCTCGGGTTATCATTTAAGTACAATGATCCTGTTTTTCTTGGTTATGGATCGGTTGATACCATCTCCATGTTAGATCGGTTGATCTTATTTGAGTCATGAATCGGTTGATATCATTTCTCTTCGAGTTGTAAATCGGATGATATTACATTCTCGTTTTTCTTGGTTATGGATCGGTTGATACCATCTCCATGTTAGATCGGTTGATCTTATTTGAGTCATGAATCGGTTGATATCATTTCTCTTCGAGTTGTAAATCGGATGATGTTACATTCTCGTTTTTCTTGGTTATGGATCGGTTGATACCATCTCCATGTTAGATCGGTTGATCTTATTTGAGTCTTGAATCGGTTGATATCATTTCTCTTCGAGTTGTAAATCGGATGATATTACATTCTCGTTTTTCTTGGTTATGGATCGGTTGATACCATCTCCATGTTAGATCGGTTGATCTTATTTGAGTCTTGAATCGGTTGATATCATTTCTCTTCGAGTTGTAAATCGGGTGATATTACATTCTCGCTTTCCGGGTTGGATCGGTTGATACCATTTCCGTGTTAGATCCGAGGATCTTTTGATTTGTCATTCGAGGATGACATTTCTTTTCTTCAAGTCCTTCCGAGGTTGGTCTTGTTGTTGTGGCTATTATTCGAGGATAGTAGTTCACTTTTTGAGCTTATTGATCGAGGTCAGTTTGTCTCTTTTGCAAAGTCTGTCTGAGGTCAGCTTTGTGTTTGGTTATCAGTCGAGGCTGGTATACCTTCGCGTCTCCATTTGAGGATGGTTTCGTGTTGGATCCGAGGATCTTTTGATTTGTCATTCGAGGATGACATTTCTTTTCTTCAAGTCCTTCTGCGGTTGGTCTTGTTTGTGGCTATTATTCGAGGATAGTAGTTCACTTTTTTTGAGCTTATTGATCGAGGTCAGTTTGTCTCTTTTGCAAAGTCTGTCTGAGGTCAGCTTTGTGTTTGGTTATCAGTCGAGGCTGGTATACCTTTGCGTCTCCATTCGAGGATGGTTTCGTGTTAGATCCGAGGATCTTTTGGATTGTCATTCGAGGGTGACATTTCTTTTCTTCAAGTCCTTCCGAGGTTGGTCTTGTTGTTTTGTGTGGCTATTATTCGAGGATAGTGGTTCACTTTTCGAGCTTATTGATCGAGGTCAGTTTGTCTCTTTTGCAAAGTCTGTCCGAGGTCAGTCGTTGTTGTTGATTGTTATCGCCTGCGGCCGATATACTATCGTGTTTCTATTCCAGGATGGTTTTAGTATTGGATTCGAGGATCCCTTGTGAGTTGTCGTTCGAGGATGGCACTTTTCCTAGTATATTTCCACCTGGTCTTATGTCCCGTTACCTATTCAGAGGTCAAAACAAAATTATAAATAAATAAATGGGCAGATGGCATTTCCATTACCCTCAGTGTGCAAATTTTCAGGTTTTATTTGAGTATTCAATCACTCCATACCTTGAACATATAAAATCCGTTGCAATTATTCATTCAGGTATGCAGATGATTGAATAGGGGCAGCTGTAATACCTCAAAATTTGCCCTCACATTTATTCCCTCTATTGGCTCATCATTTTGCATTCATCAGCATTTCTCATCAATTCATTAATATCATAGTAGTTCATTTCATTAGGCATGTGATCAGGGCTCAAGGAAATTAGGGTTTCATACGTTATCGGTCAGAGATTGAAATGATAGAGGATATTCACTGGATGATGATTCCACTTCAAATGCGGTTGTTCAGTTATGTTTCGATTCAGATGGGAGTTTGATCTAGTTAGGGCCAAACTATCAAGAGATGGTTGCAACTGCAAGATTTATTTTGGGCCACTGGACGGTTTCTTAAACAATGCATATTTAAAGTTCAGGTTTCCGTGTTCAGTTTATCGAGCAGTGTTTTGTATGAAGTTTGGTTTGATTTTTCATTTTATCAGTGACGCATTCGGATTCAAATGATCATGGCTTGGTTCAGACGATTCAAAGGGGGTGTAATTTATCTGGAAAATTATTCAGTGGCTTAGAAGTGGTTATGTTTACAGATTTGCAGAAAGAATCCAAATAGGTTTTGGGATAAAATCAGGATTTCATGCATTGCTTTGGTCTCATTGTTATGAACCACTCTTGAGTATTCCATTCCATCCTCATCTTTCTTTTTTCAATACGTTTCCATCATTTCATTGTTAGTTTTCTTTCATTTTGTCCGAAATCCATATAGAACCACCTTTCAATTTTCATGTCCCATATCAAACCCATTTTTTCATAAGTACTTAGCCATATCTCAAACTAATTAGATAACTACATCCATTTAGTTGTCCAAATTCTTTTCCTAAACCAAATTCATTTTTTATTTGGTCCAATTCTAATCTCATTTCAAAAACTCCTATGGTTGTGTAGAACAAAACCCATTTATATTTTTCAAGCCAAGACCATTCATTAGTTCACATCATATTCATTTCATTTTCGAAAGTCATTCACGAAATTTTCTTAGTCAATTCATTTCTTTTCTAGACCACATGCCATTGATCTTGATTTGTCTCAAATAGAAATCTCAAGTTGTAACCATACAAAGAGCTTCAAATTACAACACAAAATTAGCCAAAAAAAGGGGAGATTAATTGAATTGCAAAGGTTCGGGAATAAAAGTCCTTATAGTCATCAAAACTTGAAGAAAAAAAGCAAAAGAAAATTTGCAGCCACTTTTGGATTCATCGTCCGTCCATAACATTCAATGGCCTCGATACCGGAATTCTCCACCTTCAATGATTCACAGCCTACTAATGAGAGATCTAACACCAATCTTCAAGCTTCTTAGCAAATTAATTTTATATGTCTAATGCAGTTATTAAGAAAGAAAGTAAGAAGTTGTTGAAGAGATTATCCTCTTAACACCAATACATAAATACATGAAAAGTCCTCTTAACACCGAAAATTTGGAAATTATAAACCATAATTTATATCATTGAATTATAAAACAGTTAGAGCTCAAAATTTCTTGCTTAAAAATTTAGAAGCTATGAAATTTGTAGCTAAATGGCGCGATTGGATTTGTGGGCTTGTTTGTTCCAGTTACTTGTCGGTATTGGTGAACAGGAGTTTAACGAAAGATTTCAAGGCAAATCGCAGACTACATCAAGGAGATCCACTATCTCCATTAATTATCTCCATTAATTAAAAGAGTTATTGACAGGAAATTATTAAGGGGTTTTGGGACTGATGAAACAACTTTCATTAATCTTCTTCAATTTTCCGACGACACATGTTGATCGTGTGTGATGATTTCTGGTCTAACTTATGGACTATCAAAACCAATTCCAAAGACATTGGTAACAGCCACACGACTCAGCTTCCTGCACAGCAACAACTCTCAGTGAAAGACAGCAGATTGAGAGAGAAATTCAACACAAAAATAGATGCTAACCAATTCACAAATTACCCTAACTACATAACTGAACCAAAACAGATTCTAGCAAAAACTCATAACTGAAAATGACAAATTGATAACCGAATTCTTCTAGAAAAGTCCAACTGAACTATACCTGAAGTTTCCAGAACCGTCTTCAAAGCTCCTATAAGTCAGCAGCTTCTGAATCAATCCAGTTCCTTCCACGGTTTTCTTTTCAAACACTCATCACCATGTTAATCTTAATACTCTCCTTCCAATCTTCTTCAACCTCAAGCAACAATCTTCGACCCTATCTAATCTCAATCTTCTTGAATCTTTCACCATTATATTCATCAACCTCACTTATTCTTCAATTCTCAACCTGAATGTTTCTTCATCAATTCTTGAACTTCTAAATCCTCTAACACAAAAATTCAGAATCTCTCCCAATCTTCATCATCTCCAATACTTGGATTCATCAATATGAATCTTCTGGATCCTGCAAATCCGCCTCCTTCAATAGAATTTCATCATCAATAACCTTCACATCTTCAATCAACAAAGATTCACAACCTACAAAGAAAATTCGATAACACAGTTACGCAACGGGTCAACAATACAGGAACGATTCACACCAACTCAGAAAATCAATAACCTCAAAAGCTCAATTTCCAATCCGCCAAAAAAGGGAAACTTCAACACACTTCCTGCATCAACGATTTTTGTCAGGATCACACGTCCATCAACATCAAAAATCTCATCTCTTTCCTCAACCTGCAAATTTGTTTCATAACACAGCAATTAACAGTAGATCGTATCAAGTTCGTATTCGCAAATTCCAGAAGAGGATTGAGGCAATACAATTCGGATTCGGAACGACAAGAAACTCGAGGTGAACTTAATAAACAACAATCTAGGCTCTGAGTAAGAAGAAGGGCGAATGAACATCTTACATGGAGGGATGCATCCTCATCGATCGTCGTCGTCTCGCGGATACAGTTCTCTACCATAGTCGTCTTCTTCGTGTGAGATTCGTGTTTCGATCGCACTTGTCGCATCGCCGTCGGCGCGAGAACTAGCACAACGGATATATAAAGCCGATGAAAGGCTGAGAGGTGACGAACGGAGGAAGATGGAGGGAGCCATCGTTGTGGATTGTCGCCGGAGAAGAAGGTGTTTCGCGGGACAAGAGGAGAGGTCGACGGCAGGTATTCAGGCAAGTCTTGTTCGTTGATTTGACGGCGGATCATTGAACGAAGGGCGAGCATTGAGGATGGCGGCGGCGGATCATGAGATGGAGAAGATGATGACTCAAATTTGGTTCTGAGGATGCTTAAGGTTAGGGTTTCGTGATCAATAATAATGTCAAGACATGGATTGGGTTTTTCTGGAGGCCCATATCATTGCTAGCGGCACCCATATTTTTGTTGTGTACACCTTCACATGGGCTTCAGGTGGAAAATTGGACTGGACCCCATGAAGTTCTATCCGCACCAACAACTTCTTTTAGCACCCCCTCTGCGCCCATGATGAGAGAAGACTGGGCCTTGGGCCAGTTTATTATTATTCACAGCAACTGGGTTCCTCATTACACCTCCAATATTCTTTATTTTGGCAAATGTTTAGTTAATTTTCTTGTTAAAAAAAGATATGGATTAATTTTATCGTTAAAATTAATTTTGTTGATTTAGATTTGGATTAGTCTCTTGACAAATTTAGTTAGAATTTTTGCATTAATTTTAATTATTTGTTTAGAACTAATTTTGAACTTACGTGTTCATGAGTTTTATCGATATCGGATCGATTTTGATTATGGCCAAAGCTTCACAATGATTATGGAAGATGGGCATTTATTTTGCTCATAGGAGACTAAAAGGCCTTGCTTAAGGTTTTTTCGGATTTCTTTTATGTGAAAAATCGGCACGTCATTCAAGTAAGTAATCTCGATACGCCACTTTAATGCGCCATTTTCTTATTCTTAGATTTTTGTATAGGTTAGAAACAAATTTATAAAAAATAGGGAAAAACATGAGAAAATTCCCCAAAAATTAGAGTAGGTTGTTAATTCAACTTAGAAATTTATGATATTTTTATTTTCTGGAATTTGTTTATTTTTGAATTAATTATGAATTTTTCTATTAATTAGTGTTATTGAATTTCTATTATTTATGCTGAATTTTGTTCATTTTATTTAAGTGGCTTCCATCAACCTTTTTGAGCCATTCTTTTTTTTGTAATTAGATGACTCATGATATTTCTTAGGATATTTTTAATGGAATTTTTAGGACCTTTTATCATAAGTTTTAGTGGAGTAATCCTTAAGAAATAATGGTTAATCTTAGCTGAAATAAAATAATTTTTAGGCATAAGAAAAATAAGTATTTTTAGAATCCCTCTTAGTATACTATTTTAGATGGTGTTAGGATCATATGGTTTAAGTTTCACATTTTTTTAGAAGTTTTAGTATTTTTTTTAGGATATTAGTTTAGGCCTAGTTATGCATAATTCCCTTAGGTTAGGCCATTAGAAAAAATAATGTTCAATTAAAAAATAATAATAGTCTAGATTAGATTTAGTCATAGAATTTAACATTAGACTTAGGTTTAGTTTAATTTGTTTTAGGATGAATATTAAGTTTGACCTAGATTTAGAACTTAGTATAAAATTCATTTCCATATAGAAGTAGAATAAATAAATAAGACTATTTATTATTCATGCCTTTAAGGCATTTTTAGAATATTATTTCTCATAGTTGATTTCATTGTGTTTCCTTATTTTTATTGTTACAACTTTAATAGGATTCCCCATTTGTTCTTAGAATCAACTTAACTTCATTAAGAAGTAAGTTGAATTCTAATAAGTTCTAAGTTTCCATTAGGAGTAGAAAACCTCACTAACCATTAGGATCACTTTGTAAATACATAACAAAATTAGGATTGAGTCTTAGTCCCTTAGATTTTGCCTTTTTGCAATTTGAGTCATTCTCTTCTTATCTTCAAACAAAATCCAAAAACACTTAACAAATAAATGAAATGATTCCTTGTGTATAGCCTTATTCCATGAAACACTTGCATTCATTCCATCTTGGAGTGGTGTAAGCTTGTCTATCATGATGCACAAGTCTCATCAAGGGGTTGTTTCACAAAGAAAAACTTAAAAGACACTTCTTCACAAAAGCAACAAAAACACTTAATAAAGTTCAACAAGCTAGTGAACTTAAGCCCTAATCCTAGGAAACCAGTCTTGGATAAATTCTCCTTGCTGGGTATGCTTGTTCTATTATTCCATCTTGGAATGTAGAGTCAAGTGTACATTCCATGGAAAAGAGTTTGAATTCACTTCCTTGTGCCAAATTCATACAAAACTCATAAAAGCCAAAAACAAACAATAACCGACTATCCGGCGGGAACTTCTCTTCTTATCTCATTCACTCACAACGCGAACTCGCGGCGACTTGTCTCATTTGCAAGACGGTAAACGCACTCGTACCAGACGAGCCTGCAACACCTGAGCATAGAAATACGCAGTTCCAGCTGTAAAAAACACAAACAAATAGTTCCCGCCTAGGTTAGGCGAACTACGTCGACTCTGATCCTCATTATCCCGATGAGGTACGTAGGCAGCGGGGTAGGGCCCGTTCGAGCACATTCTTTATTTTCCCTACATTTTCCCCATTCTTTAGTTTAGTTTTCATTTTCAGTTCCCTTTCTCATTTCTCATTTTCATTCCAGTTAGCGGTTTCATTCAGCAGCAACTTTATTCTTCTCACCCTTTGAAACAAACAAGCAAGCGTGGATCCCGTCGGGTACGGCGGACGATCTGGGGTGCTAATACCTTCCCAGGTCGTAACCGACTCCCGAACTCAGATCTTTGGTTCGCAAGGCCTTGTCCTTTCCTTCTTCCTCAGGTTTGTGCAACATTACCTTTCCCATTCATTCGGGATAAAAATGTCTGGATGGCGACTCTAACCTTTCCGCGCCACTTTCGCGTTTGTACCAGGATGAAAATCCCGGGAGCGACAGCTGGCGACTCTGCTGGGGAATTAACCTGATTCTTCCAGTTTCCCTTGTAGAGTCAATCCTAGCGCCTGTTTGGTTTTGTTTCTTTGGGTGTTTATATGTTTGTTGTTGTGTGCTTTAGTTTAGCTTTGCTGTTTTCATTTACAGTTTTATTTGCAGCTTTACTTTATCGCATTTATTTACCGCTTTCAGTATTTTATTTTCCATGCATCATATTATACTGGACTGTCTGGCTGTGCTGGTTTTCATTTTTTCTGTGGGATGGGGTTACTGTGAGATGAGCTCGTAACCGGGGCTCGAGTGCACCCTAGGACTTAGAGTGGTTCCACTTTGGCTTCATGGCATCTTGCTATGTTGGTAGTAGTAAGTTCCACACCTTGACTTGCGACCTTCTCAGGAATGTATTGATACCGGAATCTTTCTGGGTTGATGCGCTACCTTGATAGTTATGTGCAGTCAGGGGACCGATCATTGAGAACCTTTGTGGGAACATCCCTCTCCAGTGATGACAGTGGCAGACCACATTTGTTGGCAAACCCACTCGCATCCGAGGGCCCACTGGGAACTCGCATAGGATGACCTGGTTCTCTCATAGGAATCCAGTCAAGGCAAACTATTCGTATGACGATAGTATTGTACCCTTCGGGATGAATGTACTATTGTTTCTCGACTCAGTGCTTGAAGCTGAGGACTTATGAGGGATGCTTGTTTTTCCGGACTCAGCTGAGACCTCCCTGAGTAGTACATAATGCCAAACCGATTCCCTGATTTGGTCATGAGCCATTTCTCGGAAATGGTGAACGTATTATTGCTATTCGGCCTCGAGAGTCTGTGATGTTTGACCCGAGTAGCATACCTGTGAGATTGGGAAGGGTTTACAGGTTTGCAGGAACCCTAAGCTTCAACATACCCACTTTGCCAGTATTGTTCAGTGTTCTATGGTTCTTTGATTCTGAGATCCGGGATTTCTATTCAGAGAAATTGTTATTGTGATTACCATTATGACCCTGATATTGCGACTATTATTATGACTCTCCACAGACACTTGACTCGTTGTTCAGCTTCAACACCATCAGTGATTATGCTATTATGTGATCCAGTTTTACAGTTATTGGGTTCTCAGTTATGGGGTTTGTAACACGGTGGGAGAACTGACTTGAAGTTATGTTGCGGATAGCAAGAGTCGCCACCGACTTTTATTTTATCCATAAGGAAAGGTTATAAAAGAACAGGAAAGACCTTAGAGATATTTTTGGGTCCGGGGGGTAGGTTATGAAAAGGGAAGGTGTTAGCACCCTTTTCATCCATGGTTATCCATGGGCTCTTAGGTACTTAAGCTCACTTTAAATTGTTTTTTGAAAATGTAGTGTGTGAATAGAAAAATTTTCAGAATAGTTTAATAATAATCCATGTACGGATGTGTAAGAAACTTGTTTGAAAATTTGTTTGAAATTGTTAAGTTTGAAAAATTTTTGAAGTGAGCAAGTACATAAGAGGAATCTACCCTAATGTTTAAAGTCTTTCTTGTTCTTTTTCCCTTCCTTGGTAAGACTATCCCTACTATTAAGGAGTAGGTAGTCTTTACCTTGGATGTTAAGGGACATGAGAGGGACATTTTATTTTGTGAAGGCAATTGTGGGGTGTAATAAGCACATATGAGGGACTATCATCATTTTTCGAAAGGGACTCGATTCGTAAAGGCAACCATAAGGGACTTGATGATTCTCTTTTTTAAGGGACTTGCTTTATACACCCCACTTGACCGTTATTCGTAGGCAACTTGAGGGATAACCTTAGAAATGTGAGACGGCGATTAAAAATCGACTTACGTGTGTGTGAGTGTTTATTTTAATTATCTTATGATTAAAATTATCTAAGTTAATTTTTATATAACATACATGTTTTGTCACTCCCTAATTACTAACCATAAATAATTAAATAATTACAAATTTTACATCCAAGAAACAATTACAAAATTATAATAATAAGCAAAATAATTAAATAGCAAAAATAAATAAAATATAAATAAATAAGCAATAAACAATAATAAAGAAAAATAGGGGGTTAGTGATAATAATGTTAAATAATAAGCAAAATAAAATAAGAGAGGTTAGTAAATAATAAAAGTTAATTAAAATAATAATAACATATAAAATTAATAAAGCAAAATAAATTATATGATTAGTGATAACAATAATAAACAAAACTTAAATCAAAATATAAGAATAAGAGGTTAACTATTTAATATAAACAATTATATAAAAAAACATAACCAGACAATTATTTTTTAATTTGCAAATTATTAAATTATTATTTTTTTAAATATATTATAATTATAAAATTTAATTATTATAAACATATATTAACATTTATTTTTAAAACAATATATACATGTTAAAAAAAAAAGGTTTAAATATCATATTTACAATGTTAATCATGTTTATAAAAATTTAGTTCTATTAATTATTATATTTACAAATTATTTTAAATCATATACAAAAATATAATTATTATAAATTAAATTGTTTCTAAACATTAAAAAGAAAATAATTTGAATTTCAAGTATATAAATAAATTAGAATTATTTTAAGTATCACAAATTAGAAAATAAATACAATTAGGGTCTAATTGGAAAAGATTTTTTAGGGTTTGCTTTCTTTTAGAAAATATTTTAGAGATTAAAATACATAATATATACAGATTTTATACTATAGAATATAATAAAATACTTTTAATTTATTTTATGTAAAATAATAACTAATTAGAAAAAAAAAAGAAAGAAAATGTGAGAAAGAAAAAAAAACCTGATGGGGCTGGGATTTGAACCCAGTCCCCTATGCTTGCATCCAAGAGATCACACCACTAGGCCATTCATACGCAGGCAATAGATGAGAGAGTGAGATTTGTTTTGTTCCTTGCTTGCAAAAATCCAGAAAATGAAGAAATAAAAAGGCCTGGGGTGGGAGTTGAACCCAGGACCTTTGGGATATTCACGCGCATGCTTGACCGCCTGGCTGGGAGAGCCCTTCTAGTCATGGATTGGCAACAACACATAATATATTCTATTTGCTTATACCTGGAAAAAATAAGAAAAAAAATATACATGGCCTGGATTCGAACCCAAGCCAATCACCCAAACACACAGCCACCTTACCACTGGGACACAAGCGTGCTTGTGATAAACAAACCAAACGCAATTAATAAAATATTTTTAACAATATTTGAAATTTCCAACGCGCGGCAAACTTCATCTTCAACCTCCTGAGCTGCGAATTTTCTTACGAAAATTCTTGCAAAATTTCCTGCGAAAAACCATTCCCAGCAAAACCTACGAATATCAACAAGCAACAAAACTGTACAATTTTGCAAAATTAAAACCAGAATCATGATCCAAACGTTCACACGATTAATTCTATGTTTTTAGAATTGATTTATGTTTCTTAAATCCAAAGTTCCTAAACCTAAGTCAAAACCCTAGCTATGGCATCTTGTGAATTGGCCACGGTTTCTTTGGCTTTCCTGTCCAGAAACAAGCTACACAACATCATAAACAACATTAGTCAATCAAAATCCATTCAAATGCAGTGAATCATTGGAATCGAAAAAATGTTTTCAAGTATGAACAATGCTTCGGGTTCATCATATGTGCATGAATTGGATGCATTTGAGGATTGCTTTCGACTCAATGATGACTAAGGAAGCTAGCCATGTCCTTGTTTTACCTTGTAGAGCCTTGAATCTCCAAATCCGAATTTCACTTTTTGAAGGATTTTTGTGTTTTTGAACTTACCTTGAAGCTGCTGGATTTCGTGTCTAGGGTTATGCTTATGATCAATACTTATAGGTGAATCAATCTAGGTCAGAAAATTCAATGGTTATGTGGATAATTTGATTTAAAAAGATTGAAAAAGATGGTGTTGTAAAAGTCAAATATTTGCTCTTGAATGCTTGCTATTTTGGGATAAATTATATGATTCTTTTCTCTTTTAACTTCAATCACCCTTTAAGACTTTCTAGAATCAATCACAAAAATATATCTTCATTTTTAATATTTTATTTAAATTTAAAATGATTTTAAATATAATAAATCATAATAAATTAATTAAATAAAATAAAAAATATGAAAATATTATGGAAATTTCGTGCATGATGTTATTGTATGGGTTGGGTCACAATTTGGCCAGCCCATTTGGAGAAAATTGCTTTTAGGCCCCCATTTTCAATATAAACCATCACAAAATTGCCCAACTTTGCAAGAGCATATCTCCCTCATTTTTAAAGGTATGAGGGTGTTCTTGGACTTTTTGGAAAGCTTGAAGAGTCCTCTAAACAACCCCATTGGTTTCAGGTTCATATCATTTACCAATCTCAAGTTATGCCCTTTTGAAGTTGTTGACTTTTTGTTGACTTTTGAAATGACCTATAATGTCTTAGATCATATCTTTCAAATGAAGCATTTTTGGGCTTAACCTTCAACATCAAAGTTGTAGAGAATTCAATTTCCTTCAAAATGAGCTTTGGATGGAGACTTGGTGATGAAGTATGTGAAAGTTATGCCTGGTCAAAGTTCAGTTGACTTTTACTGAGGAAACCCTAATTTAGAAACTCCTGATTATTGATGATCTGGAATCTCCTTGATGAATCATGATCAACCCTTGATCAAATGATGAATTTTACTTCATATACTTGATGTTGGCAAAAAATCATGAAGTTTGACTTTGGTTTGACCACAGTTGACCTCAGTTTGACTTTTTAACTGCATTGACTGATTTTGACTTATCTGATCATCTGACTGAGCAAACTTTTGAGAAAAGTCTTGAAACTTGTCATGGGGGTTCTCATACACATATAAGATGTTATGAAACTCACTTGAGGTATTGGAAGTCCATTTAGCCTGATTAAAGTCAAAACCCTAGTTTTGGATGCCCTGCTTAGGAGGTGCATTGTTTGAGGGCATTGTCAACTTCTTTGACCCATTGTGAACTTTGTGAACCTTGTGAATCTTCATAAGATGTCTTGTGATACTCATGGGAGGTATTGTGAAGCTTGTGAACCTTGTGAACCTCATGAAGTGGCTTTGTAGACCTCTTGAACCTCAGGAAAGCCTTGTAATCATTATGGAATTTGTGAACCTTGTGAACCTTCAAGAAATAACTTGTAGACTTCTTGAACCTCATGAAAGGTCTTGTAAATATTGAGAAGCTTGTGAACCTTGTGAACCTTCATAAAGTAACTTGTAGACTTCATGAACCTCATGAAAGGTCTTGAAAGCATTGTGGGACTTGTGAACCTTGTGAACCTTCATGAAGTGACTTGTAGACTTCATGAACCTCATGAAAGGTTATATAAGCATTGAGAAACTTGTGAACCTTGTGAACCTTCAAGAAGTAACTTGTGGACTTCATGAACCTCTTGAAAGGTCTTGCAAATGTTATGGAACTTGTAAACCTTGTGAACCTTCTTAGAACACAAAGTCTTGTGTTGTGAGGGCAAATTTTGGGGTGCAACAGCTGCCCCTGTTCAATTTTCTGAAACCTGAGGGGTTAGATTGGTATATTTGCCAGTCGTAACCTGGAAGGTTGAAGGGGATTGAACACAAAAGCCCAAAAATTTGCACTCACCAGTGCATAGAGTAATATTGATGGTTGGTTGAATATGATTGAGTGGGCTTAAAGATGCCACTAGGGGAAAACAATCCAAAATATGGATGTATAGTGAAAGTTGTCAGGAGTCTGGAGGAATACTGATGTAACAGCACGTCTTCATGAGGATAGAGCAATCGATAATGATAACCCTAAAGCAGTCTTGAAGTAATAATAGGATTTTCAGGAGGATAGAGCAATGATAACTCTAAAGCGGTCTTGAAATAGTAATGTGATATGTCTTCAAGAGGATAGAGCAATGATAACTCTAAAGCAGTCTTGAAGTAATGATTTCAGGAGGATAGAGCAATCAATAGCTCTAAAGCAGTCTTGAAATAGTAATGTGATATGTTTTCAGGAGGATAGAGCAATGATAACTCTAAAGCAGTCTTGAAGTAGTAATATGATATGTCTTCAGGAGGATAGAGCAATGATAACTCTAAAGCAGTCTTGAAGTAATGATTTCAGGAGGATAGAGCAATCAATAGCTCTAAAGCAGTCTTGAAGTCATGAGATGTTATCAGGAGGATAAAGTAACCCTGAGGTTACAATAAAGCAGTCCCAGAAGCTCATCAGGTGGATAAAGTAACCCTGAGGTTACAATAAAGCAGTCCCAAAGTAATAAGAAGCTCATCAGGAGGATAAAGTAACCATGAGGTTACAATAAAGCAGTCCCAAAGATCATAAGTTTGCTTGTTGGATGATTAACCTGTAACAAGGTAGCTTTTGTAGTATTATAACATTAGTTTATGCTTTATGCTTTATGTATGCATGTATGATATGATGTACTCAAGTAATGTATTATGTGTCTATGGATATATATGCTATGGTATGATGTAAATGATGTATGTATGATATGATACTGCCGGAAGCGTCTGGATATCTTCGTATAACAACTGCTGGCCAGGGAAAATAAATCCCGATTCGTTGCTGAAGAATATATAACCCTATGTCTGCTGGGGATAACAGGGTATAGATAACCTCCCGTATGCTGGGGATAACAGGGTATAGATAACCTCCCGTATGCTGGGATAGTAAGGTATATATAACCTTCGTCTTCGTCTGATGGTAGGGTAGAGATAGTATCCCGCCTTCGTTCGTCGTACCCTTATTGGAAAGCAAATTCCTGAATATCTGTATGAGGATAAAAGAGATGGATATAAATTCCAAGGGAGATAAGACTTTATGAAGATGGATTCGTCCTACTGAGAGTTTGTAACTGTCTTGTAAAGGTGAACCGGCGAAGCTTCGTTGGAATCCTTCCCTCGTTCGTCCTTAGTAAATACTATTACTGCATTTTCATGCATTTCTGGTAAACATTAATCATATTAAAAGCATACATGCATTTTTGGTAAACATCAATCATATTCAAAAGCATACATACATTCAAACACAATCAATGGACGTTTCGCTTATGTAAATAGGGTAAAAGTAAATCTGGATTCAAAAGATGGAATTTATTTATATCAAGAAGTGACCCATACACGGGTAAGTTTGTACAAGGAGACATAAACCCTAGTAAGAGGATTTTGTCATAAATTTTTTTTTTTACAAAACGAAGAGTATCAGCTATGTGGGAAGTAATCCTATTGAGTTTCAATTCTACTATTGCCCTTCAAGTATCTCATCTTCTTGCTGTTGAGACGGAAATGATTGGATTGAGCTTTATCTGTTCGAGCTTGAATAAGTAGTACAAATGGTTGCAGTTTCCTGGGTGATCCAAACGAGACATAGTCATACGCTTTTAATCCCTAACTTTTGCCTGGATTGCCCTTTCAGGTTTTCAATCCACCGGGATACCCTTTTTTGCCCAAGCCGCCTTTTCAGGTTTTCGACTTGCCGGGTGTACATCTTTTTATATATATCCCTAATTTTTGCCCAAACCCTTTTGGTTTGCCGGGATGCCCTTATTTTTGCCTAGGCCTGTCAACCTAGCGGGTCTCTTTTTATGCGTAGTATTTTTTAACTATGTCTGCGTTTACAGGCTGTGGGAAGTCTTCACCATCCATTGTAGTCAGTATCATGGCACCTCCTGAGAATACTGTCTTGACTACAAATGGCCCTTCATATGTCGGAGTCCACTTGCCCCTAGGATCACCCTGTGGTAATATGATACGCTTGATTACCAAGTCACCAGCCTGATATACCTTTGGCTTAACCTTCTTGTTAAAAGCTTTGATCATCCGCTTCTGGTACATCTGGCCATGACAAACTGCTGCTAACCTCTTCTCATCAATCAAATTTATCTGGTCAAGTCGGGTTTGAATCCACTCATCTTCATCCAGGCCTGCATCCTTCATAATTCTCAAAGAGGGAATCTGAACTTCAATGGGCAGAACTGCTTCCATACCATAGACTAAGGAGAATGGGGTTGCCCCTGTTGAAGTACGTATTGTAGTACGATAACCATGAAGAGCAAATGGTAACATCTCATGCCAATCCTTGTAAGTAACAGTCATCTTCTGTACAATCTTCTTAATATTCTTATTAGCAGCTTCAACTGCCCCATTCATCTTTGGACGATACGGAGAAGAGTTGTGATGTTTAATCTTGAACTGCGTGCAGAGTTCAGTAATCATAGTGTTGTTCAGATTAGAGCCATTGTCAGTGATAATCCTTTCAGGGATGCCATACCTACATATAAGATTATTCTTAATGAACCGAGCCACAACATTCTTGGTAACAGATGCAAATGAAGCTGCCTCTACCCACTTCGTGAAATAATCAATAGCAACCAAGATGAAACGATGCCCATTAGAAGCAGTAGGCTTGATCTCACCAATCATATCAATGCCCCACATGGCAAAGGGCCAAGGAGCAGTCAATACATTCAATGGTGATGGAGGTACATGAACTTTATCAGCATAGATTTGACATTTGTGACAAGTTCTGGAGTGTTGATAGCAATCAGCTTCCATGGTAGACCAATAGTAACCTGCTCTCAAAATCTTCTTTGCCATAGTATGACCACTGGAATGAGTGCCAAAGGTCCCATCATGCATCTCTTCCATAATCTCAATTGCTTCCTTCTTATCTACACAACGAAGCATAGTTGAATCATGATTACGCTTGTACAGAATCCCATTACTCAGAAAGAACTTAGCAGAAAACCTTCTCAGGAACTTCCTATCTTTGACAGATGCCCCTTCCGGGAACTCCTGAGCTTCAAGATATCTTTTCACTTCATGGAACCAAGGCTTCTCCTCTGCCCCTTCTGTGTCAATCTCATTGCAGTATGCAGGCTTTTCAAATCTGTCAATAGTAATCTTGGGAGCTTCATCATCCCAGCTGATCTCAAACATAGATGCCATGGTGGCTAATGCATCTGCCAACTGATTCTCCTTTCGTGGAATGTGCTCAAAAGTAATCTCTTTGAAATGTGGGATCAAAGACAACACATGCTCTCTGTAAGGAATGAGATTATCATGCTTGGTATCCCAATCTCCTTTAATCTGACTCACTACCAAGGCTGAATCTCCATACACATCAAGGAACTGAATCTTCATATCAATAGCAGCTTTAATACCCAGGATACATGCCTCATACTCAGCCATGTTATTGGTACAGTGGAAACAAAGTCTAGCAGTAATCGGGGTATGACAACCTTCAGGGGAACTAATCACAACACCAACACCATTACCAAGTGCATTAGAGGCACCATCAAAAACCATAGTCCATCGGGATCCTTGTTCAGGTCCGTCATATTGTCCAGGTTCTTTGGTAATAATCATAATGTCTTCATCAGGGAACTCAAAACTCATTGACTGATAATCATCCATTGCTTGATGAGCCAAATGATCAGCAACAACACTTCCTTTAATGGCCTTCTGAGTAGTATACTGTATGTCGTATTCTGTCAAGATCATTTGCCATCTTGCAATTCTTTCGGAGAGAGCAGGTTTCTCAAATATATACTTGATTGGATCCATCTTCGAAATCAACAAGGTAGTATGGGTCAACATATACTGTCTTAGTCGGCGAGCAGCCCATGCCAAAGCGCAGCAAGTTTTCTCGAGCAGTGAGTATCTTGTTTCACAGTCGGTAAACTTTTTGCTAAGGTAGTATATTGCCTGCTCTTTTCGACCAGACTCGTCATGTTGCCCCAATACACACCCCATTGAGTTGTCTAACACTGTTAAGTACATAATCAAGGGTCTTCCATCAACTGGTGGCATCAAAATTGGTGGCTCTAGCAGATATCTCTTGATTTCATCAAAGGCAGTCTGGCACTCATCATTCCATTCCATCACCTGATCTTTCTTTAACAACTTGAAGATTGGCTCACAGATGGTAGTTAACTGGGAAATAAATCTTGCAATGTAGTTCAATCGTCCCAAGAAACCTCTAACCTCCTTCTCAGTACGGGGAGCTGGCATTTCTCGTATAGCTTTCACTTTTGCAGGATCCACTTCAATACCTTTTCCACTGACAATGAAACCCAAGAGCTTTCCAGATCTAACCCCAAAAGTACACTTGTTCGGATTTAATCTCAACTTATATTTCTTCAACCTCTCAAACAACTTGTGCAGATGATCAAGATGTTGCTCTTCATTCTGAGATCTGGCTATCATATCATCCACATATACTTCTATTTCATGATGAATCATATCATGAAACAAAGCCACCATAGCACGCTGATATGTTGCCCCTGCATTCTTCAAACCAAATGGCATCACCTTATAGCAAAAGGTGCCCCACTGTGTCACAAATGTAGTCTTCTCCATATCTTCAGGTGCCATCTTGATTTGATTGTAACCAGAGAAACCATCCATAAAAGAGAATACCTTATGCTGAGCAGTGTTGTCTACCAGAATATCAATATGAGGAAGTGGAAAGTCATCTTTGGGGCTAGCCTTGTTCAAATCTCTGTAGTCTACACACATACGTACTTTACCATCTTTCTTTGGAACCGGTACCACATTTGCAACCCACTGAGGATAAGAAGTCACTGCTAAGAACCCTGCATTGAACTGTTTCATTACCTCTGCCTTGATCTTTTCTGACATTTCAGGACGCATACGACGAACTTTCTGCTTCTTTGGACGACAATCTTCTTTCACTGGCAAACGGTGAACCACAATGTCTGTATCCAACCCTGGCATATCTTCATAAGACCAAGAAAAGATCTCCACATAGTCACGTAACATCTGAATCAACCTGCTCTTGACACTGTCCTCTAAATCAGCCCCTATCTTGACCTCTTTTCTGTTTTCTTCAGTTCCCAGATTCACAACTTCGACTGGCTCTTCATGTGGCTGTATAGCTTTCTCTTCTTGTTGTAACAACCTAGCAAGCTCTACAGGTATTTCACAATCGTCCTCATTTCCGTCTTCAGTTTGATAGATCGGATTCTCGAAATTATAATTGGCAATAGTAGAACTGTTATCAACAGGATCCAGAGTGGATGAGGATCTGCATTTAGTGATGTGGGTGTGTGTAAGAACACATAGCTGATAAAGCAAAAATAAAAGAAAAAGAAAGACAAGGAACACAATATTTACTAAAACGAAACGTCCACTGATTTTATTGAATGAAGTATGCAAATGAAATGACAACCCGTAACAAGCACACCATCGTGCCCCGGGTAAGGCACATGGCTTGAAAGTTTTAATTGTTCCAGAAATTACAAATTTAAAACATAACACAGTAATAGTATTTACTCCTGACTAAAGGAGATAGGGATAACATCTTCAGCTTTCCAATTATTGAGTCCAGCACCCACAGTAGGAAAAATCCATGCATCCAAGTTGTAGTCTTCATCATAGTCTCCCACAGCATTGATAACCCCTTGATTGGTGATACGAGCAGCACGAGCACGACGAACAGCCTTCTGGGACTCTGCAGTGAAACCCAAACCAAACTTGTCAGACTTGTATGGAATATCAGGAAGCTGACCCCAAATAGTACAACCACCTTCATCCACCACAGCTCTAGCATCGTTGAGGGAGGCCATTGCCATTGTTGGAGGTTTTCTGGTGACCACAGGAACTTTCTTCACAGCAGGAGGAGCTACATAATCATTAACAACCCAGGGAATCACTTCAAATGACTGACACGGAGTTTCAATGTATTCACCTTCCACTTCCAGATACTTGAAAGTATTCACATGGCTGACAAAGTACTCTTCTTCTCCATAGACCGTAACAACCTTTCCATTCACCGGATATCTCAACTTTTGGTGCAATGTAGAGGTCACAGCACCTGCCCCATGGATCCAGGGACGACCAAGCAGACAAGAGTATGAAGGACGAATATCCATCACATAGAATGTAGCAGTAAACACCTGAGAGCCAACCTTGATTGGAAGATCAATTTCCCCATGCACTACTCTTCTAGAACCATCAAAAGCCTTTACCACAATATTACTGGGTTTCAACACAGTATCTTCAGGGCTCAGCTTATTCAGGACTTCTTTGGGCAACACATTCAGAGAGGAACCATTGTCTATCAGCACATGTGACAGGGTAGTGCCCCTGCATTCAATTGAAATATGCAAGGCCCTGTTATGATCTCTCTTGGCAGGGGTCAAATCAGCATCAGAAAATCCTAACCCATTATCATAGGTCAGGTGGGCAACACAGTTCTCAAATTGGTCCACAGAAATTGCACTGGGCACATGAGCAGACTTCAGAAACTTGATCAAGGACTTGGCATGAGCTTCAGAACATAATAATAGGGAGAGCATGGAGATCTTTGAGGGAGTATGCCCCAACTGATCAACAATGTCATAATCACTCTTGCGAATGATTTTCAATACTTCTTCCATCTGCTTAGAGAGGTCATCAGCAGCTGGCACATCAGTAGACACAGGCTCAATAACAGGACCCTTGCCCCGAGCATCAGTGGTGGAAGTAGCAGCAGGAGTAACTGCATTCTTGGAAGTATCTGGAGGAGAGAAGACTCTTCCACTACGAGTGATCTTGCTAGATCCAGCAATATTATCAATGTCAGCAGGCACATCAGGTAAAGGCTCCTGCTTAACACCATGGATGTAAACATCAGACCCATAGTGCCAAGGCACAGCTTTATCAGATGTATAAGGAATAGGACCAGGAGTGGTAATGATCAGAGGAGCCACTCTGGCTTCAGCAACAACTTTCACAGGACCTTCAGCAGTAATCTTGATTGGACCCTGATGAGAGATTTTAATGGGCTTCCTTGCAGTGATTCTTACCGGTACTTTGTCAACCATATCAACCTCTTCAATCTTCTTACCCTGAGTCAGATGATCCACCATACTTTCTACAGATGCTGGTCTTCTTTCAAACACTATAGTATACTTATCCATGAGACGTTGAATTCCATCTCTCAAAATGAAGCAACTATCCGGCTTATAGGTACAATACAGACAATCTTCACGACAACCTGGAAAGATCCCAGCTTGTACTAACCTCTTTTTGATAACAGACAATGGTGTGCTCAACTCCATAACTGAATAGACATGCAGGTCCTCCTGTAGGTCTTCATCAATGGCATTGACAGTCTTCTCGTGATTTGGCAGTGGTGCTGTAATCAAATTTGGTGGATCAAACTCAATTTCTCCAGCATCAATCATATCTTGAATTTTGTTCTTCAAGACCCAGCAGTTATTAGTATCATGTCCTGGACAGTTTGAGTGATATGCACATCGTGCATTGGGATTGTACTTGGGAGAAGTAACATTGGGATTCTGAGGAGCCTCCCTCAGGGTAATAAGTTCAGCCTTCAACAAGTGTTGCAATGCCTGAGCCATTGACATGTTGATCTTCGTGAACTGTCTTCTAGCCCTCTGTTGGTTGCCTTGAGGCTGCTCTGTTGTTGCAGGGGTTGGATTCGAAATATGAACTGCACTAATAGACTGATGCCTTCTATTACGATCAGGTTGACCATAAACAGCATTGGATTCTTTCTTCCCAGTGGGAGGCTTCTTTGCAGCACCTGATGAAGAAGTGCCCACTTGGATCTTACCATTCTTGATACCATTCTCTACCCGTTCTCTTGTCATGATCAACTCAGTGAAGCCAGATGATGAGCTTCCAATGAGATGACTGTAAAACGGACCATTCAGTGTACACATGAACATATCAACCAATTCCCTGTCAGTCAAAGGGGGTTGAACTCTTCCAGCTAAGTCTCTCCACTTCTGAGCATACTCCTTAAAACTTTCTTTGGCACCCATAGACATGCTCTGGAGCTGCATGCGAGTGGGGGCTAAGTCAGCATTGTATTGATACTGCTTGTAGAAAGCTTCAGCAAGATCATTCCAGTCTCTGATGTTGACACTCTCCAACTGATAATACCACTCCAACTGAGCTCCAGATAAGCTCTCTTGAAAGAAATGGATCCACAACTTCTTATCAGCAGTGTGAGGTTGAATTCTTCTGACATAAGACCTCAAATGCAGCTTGGGACAAGAGACCCCATCATAAACAACAAATGTAGGAACCTTGAACCCAATGGGTATGACTACCCCAGATATCAAACTCAAATCCCACAAAATCCAGCCCAGATGATTTCTGTAATTCCATAGCATCCATTCTATCCACCAGCATCTTGAATTTGTCTTCATTAGGCTCATGGTAGTAATTAGCCTCAGAATCAGAGTCCCCCATAGTGTTGTGGAGACTGCCTCTCTCTTTCTCAGATTCCTCAGATTCATAGTCTTCAACCTCTTCCTTGGTCTTGACAGGACCTTTGAACCTTCTTCCCATGTTGAGCAACCCAGCAGACCTTCTAGTCTTCTTAGTCTTCTTGGCCAGCAGTGCCTTCAAATCATCTTGCCCCTTGGCCAGGTTCAAGATCAGCTCTTGGAACTGTGCATTCTGTGCCTGAAGATCCTTAACTGATTGTTCAAGAGCCATTGCTGAAATAAACAGCGAGAAGATGAGAAACCTGTGCACAATTATAAACCTGTGATGTAATGAAATGATATGTGAATGCATATGCAATGTTTTCAAGGACCGCAGGATTTAAATTTGCTTAAACAAACAAGAAAGTAACTTTTTATTAGTAATAACTTGTTTTGCCTTTTAGGCTTACAAAAAAAAAATGAGAATGAAATAAATACAAAAGATGGGGTTTTAAGTCTCCCATGGACGTTTCCTCTTTGTATTGAGGTATGAGTTGAGGTTTCGTTCCTCATGAAGTTGCTTTGTTAACTCTAGGATCCTTGCTTGGCTTGCTTTGTAATGAGCCTCGAAAGTATCCCTTTGCTCCTTCAGTTGGATCCAAGATCTCTGCAAATCTTCCATATCAGTAGGCATGTCTGGGTGAAGGATGGTATAAGCAGTGTCTCCTTCAGCAACAGGTTCCATGGTAAATGGTAGGACGGCAGGATATGGCATCATGAGTGTCTGAGCACGAGATCGTACCCATCTGAGATAAGCCTCCATAGGAATAGTGTACTTAGGCTCCAGTGTCTTGCTGTCAATCCTGTTTACCTTTCCCCAAGCTCGTATGAATCTCTGACGGTAACCCTGAAGATCGTTGTCGTAATCGAACACAATGCCCTGAATCAACATGTCATGTGGACCATCGCTACGGGCGTAACCAAACTGTCGTAAAGCTAGAGAGGGGTTGTAGGTGATGCCTCCTCTTATGCCTAGAAGTGGCACATTAGGAAACTCCCCACAACGGTCAATGATGGTGACATTCTCCATAGATTTGGAGCACCAATGGATGTCTGAGTGAGAAAGTGACATGATCCTCTTGGACCATCTGAACCCTTGCTCATTCTTCATTACTGAGCGAGGAAGGTGAGAAATAAACCACCTAGAGAGTAAAGGTATGCAACACATCAAAGTTCCTCTTGCCCTTGTAGTACGGGTGTGAAGAGAATGCAGGATGTCTCCAAGCAATGTAGGCACTGGATTGTGACTTAGGAAGATGTTGATGGCATGAACATCTATGAACTGATCTGGATTGGGGAACAATACTAAGCCATATATCAGCAAGGCTAAGACCTCCTCAAAAGCATCATAGCTCATGGCCTTCAAGAACATTTGAGCCTTATCCATTAGTACCTTGGCAAGAATACCCTTGACTCCACTTCTTGTTTCTAGAACAATACCATACTTCTTCAGATGTAGGGCTGCAGCAATAACCTCTGGTTTGGGCTCCTTCTCCAAGCCTGTGAAGGGTCTTTGATCAAGAACAGGTATACCCAGAAGCTTAGAGAACTCCTCCATGGTGGGGACCAGCTGGTAGTCAGGGAATGTGAAGCAGTGGTGCTTAGGGTCAAAGAACTGAAACAGGACACTCATCATGTCTTCATTGAACCCTGAAGTGACTAGATCCAATAGGTGACCATGTTTCTTGATGAACTAGGAGTGATCAGACACTTGAGAAACCAACTCTTTAATTTTTGGAGGTATCCCCACAAAGTTGATCCTGATAGTGTTTCTACGAGCAGAAGCCATGACCTGCAATAAAGAACAAAGATAAATCCCTTGGTCCTTGAAATGGTTAGGGAAAATGCTATGCTTATGATGCATGATGATGTCATGATGTTATGCTCAATCACAAACATGTGGCACACACAAACAAGTCACACCATAGCCCTAGGTTTAAAGGCTTGCATGAGGTTTAAAGGTAAGAACCCTCCCCTGAAGTTAGATGGTTCATCCTGTCCTACAAAAGTAACCGGGTTCTAAGGGATCTCAATATCATTGATCCTTCACAAGGGTGGTTGATCAGAAGGCAACTTACTTGCCAACCAAAACCCTCCAAGTTTAGAATCTCAATGAGCGTAGTATCGAGTGTCAACCAACTTCAGTCTGCACCAAAGCCGGTTACCTCACTACTTTCTAAAGGCCAAGATGAGTTAACTAGGGTTCTAAAAGTTAGTTAGTGCATTGACAACATATGGCAGCCTCATATTATCCTCAACTTGACTTAAGGAACATAAGCACCAACCAAGAAGTCGCACTAACTATGGCCACCAGATCAACCGTATCGATATACGTCGTACAGTTTCCTTGGTCTATTGCCATTTACCTAAGGTACACTAGATCCGGGTTAGGATCTTTCACACATAAGAGCACCCAACAGATATGTATAAAGCAAACAAGGCAAACAATTTAAAGTGATCTAATTCCTAAGGGTACCCCTCTTAAATTAATTCCCCAGCAGAGTCGCCAGTTCTGTAACACGGTGGGAGAACTGACTTGAAGTTATGTTGCGGATAGCAAGAGTCGCCACCGACTTTTATTTTATCCATAAGGAAAGGTTATAAAAGAACAGGAAAGACCTTAGAGATATTTTTGGGTCCGGGGGGTAGGTTATGAAAAGGGAAGGTGTTAGCACCCTTTTCATCCATGGTTATCCATGGGCTCTTAGGTACTTAAGCTCACTTTAAATTGTTTTTTGAAAATGTAGTGTGTGAATAGAAAAATTTTCAGAATAGTTTAATAATAATCCATGTACGGATGTGTAAGAAACTTGTTTGAAAATTTGTTTGAAATTGTTAAGTTTGAAAAATTTTTGAAGTGAGCAAGTACATAAGAGGAATCTACCCTAATGTTTAAAGTCTTTCTTGTTCTTTTTCCCTTCCTTGGTAAGACTATCCCTACTATTAAGGAGTAGGTAGTCTTTACCTTGGATGTTAAGGGACATGAGAGGGACATTTTATTTTGTGAAGGCAATTGTGGGGTGTAATAAGCACATATGAGGGACTATCATCATTTTTCGAAAGGGACTCGATTCGTAAAGGCAACCATAAGGGACTTGATGATTCTCTTTTTTAAGGGACTTGCTTTATACACCCCACTTGACCGTTATTCGTAGGCAACTTGAGGGATAACCTTAGAAATGTGAGACGGCGATTAAAAATCGACTTACGTGTGTGTGAGTGTTTATTTTAATTATCTTATGATTAAAATTATCTAAGTTAATTTTTATATAACATACATGTTTTGTCACTCCCTAATTACTAACCATAAATAATTAAATAATTACAAATTTTACATCCAAGAAACAATTACAAAATTATAATAATAAGCAAAATAATTAAATAGCAAAAATAAATAAAATATAAATAAATAAGCAATAAACAATAATAAAGAAAAATAGGGGGTTAGTGATAATAATGTTAAATAATAAGCAAAATAAAATAAGAGAGGTTAGTAAATAATAAAAGTTAATTAAAATAATAATAACATATAAAATTAATAAAGCAAAATAAATTATATGATTAGTGATAACAATAATAAACAAAACTTAAATCAAAATATAAGAATAAGAGGTTAACTATTTAATATAAACAATTATATAAAAAAACATAACCAGACAATTATTTTTTAATTTGCAAATTATTAAATTATTATTTTTTTAAATATATTATAATTATAAAATTTAATTATTATAAACATATATTAACATTTATTTTTAAAACAATATATACATGTTAAAAAAAAAAAGGTTTAAATATCATATTTACAATGTTAATCATGTTTATAAAAATTTAGTTCTATTAATTATTATATTTACAAATTATTTTAAATCATATACAAAAATATAATTATTATAAATTAAATTGTTTCTAAACATTAAAAAGAAAATAATTTGAATTTCAAGTATATAAATAAATTAGAATTATTTTAAGTATCACAAATTAGAAAATAAATACAATTAGGGTCTAATTGGAAAAGATTTTTTAGGGTTTGCTTTCTTTTAGAAAATATTTTAGAGATTAAAATACATAATATATACAGATTTTATACTATAGAATATAATAAAATACTTTTAATTTATTTTATGTAAAATAATAACTAATTAGAAAAAAAAAAGAAAGAAAATGTGAGAAAGAAAAAAAACCTGATGGGGCTGGGATTTGAACCCAGTCCCCTATGCTTGCATCCAAGAGATCACACCACTAGGCCATTCATACGCAGGCAATAGATGAGAGAGTGAGATTTGTTTTGTTCCTTGCTTGCAAAAATCCAGAAAATGAAGAAATAAAAAGGCCTGGGGTGGGAGTTGAACCCAGGACCTTTGGGATATTCACGCGCATGCTTGACCGCCTGGCTGGGAGAGCCCTTCTAGTCATGGATTGGCAACAACACATAATATATTCTATTTGCTTATACCTGGAAAAAATAAGAAAAAAAATATACATGGCCTGGATTCGAACCCAAGCCAATCACCCAAACACACAGCCACCTTACCACTGGGACACAAGCGTGCTTGTGATAAACAAACCAAACGCAATTAATAAAATATTTTTAACAATATTTGAAATTTCCAACGCGCGGCAAACTTCATCTTCAACCTCCTGAGCTGCGAATTTTCTTACGAAAATTCTTGCAAAATTTCCTGCGAAAAACCATTCCCAGCAAAACCTACGAATATCAACAAGCAACAAAACTGTACAATTTTGCAAAATTAAAACCAGAATCATGATCCAAACGTTCACACGATTAATTCTATGTTTTTAGAATTGATTTATGTTTCTTAAATCCAAAGTTCCTAAACCTAAGTCAAAACCCTAGCTATGGCATCTTGTGAATTGGCCACGGTTTCTTTGGCTTTCCTGTCCAGAAACAAGCTACACAACATCATAAACAACATTAGTCAATCAAAATCCATTCAAATGCAGTGAATCATTGGAATCGAAAAAATGTTTTCAAGTATGAACAATGCTTCGGGTTCATCATATGTGCATGAATTGGATGCATTTGAGGATTGCTTTCGACTCAATGATGACTAAGGAAGCTAGCCATGTCCTTGTTTTACCTTGTAGAGCCTTGAATCTCCAAATCCGAATTTCACTTTTTGAAGGATTTTTGTGTTTTTGAACTTACCTTGAAGCTGCTGGATTTCGTGTCTAGGGTTATGCTTATGATCAATACTTATAGGTGAATCAATCTAGGTCAGAAAATTCAATGGTTATGTGGATAATTTGATTTAAAAAGATTGAAAAAGATGGTGTTGTAAAAGTCAAATATTTGCTCTTGAATGCTTGCTATTTTGGGATAAATTATATGATTCTTTTCTCTTTTAACTTCAATCACCCTTTAAGACTTTCTAGAATCAATCACAAAAATATATCTTCATTTTTAATATTTTATTTAAATTTAAAATGATTTTAAATATAATAAATCATAATAAATTAATTAAATAAAATAAAAAATATGAAAATATTATGGAAATTTCGTGCATGATGTTATTGTATGGGTTGGGTCACAATTTGGCCAGCCCATTTGGAGAAAATTGCTTTTAGGCCCCCATTTTCAATATAAACCATCACAAAATTGCCCAACTTTGCAAGAGCATATCTCCCTCATTTTTAAAGGTATGAGGGTGTTCTTGGACTTTTTGGAAAGCTTGAAGAGTCCTCTAAACAACCCCATTGGTTTCAGGTTCATATCATTTACCAATCTCAAGTTATGCCCTTTTGAAGTTGTTGACTTTTTGTTGACTTTTGAAATGACCTATAATGTCTTAGATCATATCTTTCAAATGAAGCATTTTTGGGCTTAACCTTCAACATCAAAGTTGTAGAGAATTCAATTTCCTTCAAAATGAGCTTTGGATGGAGACTTGGTGATGAAGTATGTGAAAGTTATGCCTGGTCAAAGTTCAGTTGACTTTTACTGAGGAAACCCTAATTTAGAAACTCCTGATTATTGATGATCTGGAATCTCCTTGATGAATCATGATCAACCCTTGATCAAATGATGAATTTTACTTCATATACTTGATGTTGGCAAAAAATCATGAAGTTTGACTTTGGTTTGACCACAGTTGACCTCAGTTTGACTTTTTAACTGCATTGACTGATTTTGACTTATCTGATCATCTGACTGAGCAAACTTTTGAGAAAAGTCTTGAAACTTGTCATGGGGGTTCTCATACACATATAAGATGTTATGAAACTCACTTGAGGTATTGGAAGTCCATTTAGCCTGATTAAAGTCAAAACCCTAGTTTTGGATGCCCTGCTTAGGAGGTGCATTGTTTGAGGGCATTGTCAACTTCTTTGACCCATTGTGAACTTTGTGAACCTTGTGAATCTTCATAAGATGTCTTGTGATACTCATGGGAGGTATTGTGAAGCTTGTGAACCTTGTGAACCTCATGAAGTGGCTTTGTAGACCTCTTGAACCTCAGGAAAGCCTTGTAATCATTATGGAATTTGTGAACCTTGTGAACCTTCAAGAAATAACTTGTAGACTTCTTGAACCTCATGAAAGGTCTTGTAAATATTGAGAAGCTTGTGAACCTTGTGAACCTTCATAAAGTAACTTGTAGACTTCATGAACCTCATGAAAGGTCTTGAAAGCATTGTGGGACTTGTGAACCTTGTGAACCTTCATGAAGTGACTTGTAGACTTCATGAACCTCATGAAAGGTTATATAAGCATTGAGAAACTTGTGAACCTTGTGAACCTTCAAGAAGTAACTTGTGGACTTCATGAACCTCTTGAAAGGTCTTGCAAATGTTATGGAACTTGTAAACCTTGTGAACCTTCTTAGAACACAAAGTCTTGTGTTGTGAGGGCAAATTTTGGGGTGCAACAGGGTTCTATACAGAGATGGTGCTACTATTATGGTTCTATTCGGACACTTGACTCATTGCTTAACACCGACACCAACATTAGACCGTTGATCACATGCCTGTTGCATACATGACATCATAGCATTTCTGCACACATGTTCAGTTATTTCCGAGGATCACATATCTGAATCATGATGTTGGATTTTTCTGTATCAAAACTTGAATCAAAGCAGATAGATTCCTCAGAAATAATTGAACATGGCATTTGCATACATCCTTGCATTCTTGACAGGTATTCAGAGACAAATTATTTTCCAGACTTAATTTCTCATCAGAATGGACAACTTGAATCACAATCATCAAGGTATATATTTGAAGCAACTCCAGGCGGAGGTAACCGAAGGAAGACCCAGCTGAGGCCGTTCAGGGCAGAGGTATAAGCTTTATTTCAAAACCAGAAACTGCTGAAACAGGAAGTCAACCAGATAAAGACTCAGATGAGTTTGGTTATAGAAATCTTGAATGTGGTGTCAAAGAAATGAAGCTATTTTCATCCCTATTGAGGGGAACTACGCTGCTCTGATTCTCCATTGGTCAATGGAGATACGTAGGCAGGAAATCACATCAGATCTTTCCGAGCAACCTTATATATTAACTTTATCAACCTCTTCCCTCCAGATGTCGTTTGTCAGCATCCAACCTGAGCTTCCCAAGAGAATCCTAGGGGCAGAGAATACGGGTAAAAGCCAAAACAACTTGAGAAGAAGTTTGATCATATTCTGAGGTCGTACGTGCAATAAGTTTCCTCATTTACGCAAATTCGGAGTGGTTGAGCTAATTGCATCAGGATCATCTCCGACAAAGCTTCCTTTGGGGTTTCAATGCCAAGTATGATTACCATTCTGGGGCACCTGGCCTTTTAATTGAAGATCGCAAGTCTTTCAGAGGCAAAGGTGAAGACAAGGTCCCGAATTTGATCGACTCAAAGGTCATCATGCCAGAAAGTCTGCTCACATATTGAAGTCTCCTCATCAAATGGGTCTCCCAATTTGCAAAGGCATCTTCAGAAGCAATAAGTCCATACGGAGTCAAGTCTCCTCAATGACGGCAATGTTCAGCTTCTTTACTGCATTTTCATTTGTAGTTTATATTGTTTGTTTAAACATTTGTATGCATGCATGAAACTTATTTGTTTTTGAATGATAACCATAATAAAATGCACATGTTTTTCTTAAAGTAATCCATTCGTATTCACTCATGATTTTGTGTATGTGCATTGCAATACCAATTGTCGTGCTTAAACTCTATGAAGGAGGATGACGAAATGAAAACGCAAAAACACTCTAATTGTGTGCTTTTGAGAAAGACCCTGTTGACGATATACAGGCATTGTTTCAAATCCTAAACACCGGAGATATAAGGGAGATAGACCCTCGCCAACCCATTTGAGCCTTGAAGTAGGAGTTTCTTTTTGCATGAAAAACCCTCGCACTTAACCCAGGGGCAGGGTAGGCGTCAGTTAGTTTGACCGAGCATTCAAATTTCAAAAAGGAGTGCAAATCTGAGGATCCATTACCTTTCGTTGTACCAAATTAAGAGGTCCAATGACCAGAAACCACAATGGTTATCCCAATCAAGAGGTCCAAAGACCGGAGACCACAATGGTTATTCCTCAACAACAAAGGAGTGAGACAGTCACGACCCTCGCAAAGCATTCAAGACAAACAGTGTCACACGATTTGTTCAAAAAAAAAAGAATTGAAAAAAAAAATGAATGAGAAAGCCCGTTAATTCGAAACTTGAAAACGAGCGACTTAGGCAAAAATTAGGGCATCCCGCTGGACTTCACAATCAAAGATTCACAAGAATCAGTCCAGGCAAAAGTTAGGGATAAGAAAGATAATGCAAAAGCAAAAGACGTAAAGGATTACACAAGAAAGATCCTTGAACAAGAACAAAGTCGTGTGATACAGACACGAAAGACAAAGGTGTGACTGACTCCAAATGACAACCTGAGTGGTGCTTAAACAGTTAGTGTAATTGGTTCCTCAATCATCACAAAACCCCTTTTCGAAAGGTGAGCGCTTGTGCTAAACTAGCTGAAAATAGGAATGAAGAACATCACGAAGATGGGTGGGCACAAATAAATTTCGAGCTTATATCCTTTGTTTCTATAACCGCGAACCAGGCCACGATACAACCCTTAAAAGTCCTAACTGAAACAGGGTTATTTTTGAGAGCGTACTACCACGAGACCGCGTTCCTGACTCCTATGAGTGATATTGAAAGATTTTTGTTGATGTTGCATGTGCATGCTTTCTATTATTCAAAAAAATTAATGTCGTATCTTAACCAGTGATCCACTCACAAAGGTTTGCGACATCTTTTTCAGTAAAACTGCAAGATTGACATGTGTGTTGCATTAGAATTTTCATTCTTAGAATAAACATTTTCTGCTTGCATACATTTGTTTGGCATCATAAAAGTTCACATATGGAATCTCAGTCCAGAAGCTTAATCTTGCCAAGTTGAGAAGTCTGAAACTTCCGAAGGACAATCTGTCGTGGTGTACTTTTCAAGAAAACTCCATTGAGTAGGGACTTTCCCAATAGTTGTGGTAAGATCCAACTAATCTGGGGAAGTCATGTCGAGCAATATCTTCAAAGTTCAGCCAAGCCGGGGCAATCATTTCGAGATTCAAATCTCTCAAAGAGCCATTAGTCTGATGCATGCATTCAAATTTTAGCCAAACTGGGGCAATTACTTCGAGATCCAATCTCTCAAAGAACAATTGATCTGGGTGTTTTCTTCAAAGCACAGTCATTCAGAGGTGATCACTTCAAGGCTCGTACTGGGACAGGCCACCCCAAGAGCATTAGAAGTTACTCTCTCCCGAAGACGGTTTATCAAAAGCACCTATCCGGAGTTCAATATACTGGGGCAGAATATCTCACAGTGATATGAGGTTCTTCATGAATCCTTACGAGACAAATTCTTGCACAAACCATGCAGTCTGGGGCAGTTATTTCGAGATCCGACGAATCTCTCCAAGAGTTTGAAGACATTGAGGCATCTCGTATGCCAGTTTTCTGTAAAATCCTCTTGAGACATTATCTTTGGATAGATCCTAGTAGAAGGCGAGTTGAAAATTTCAGAGAACCATTATTCAATCATGGTTAGTTGGCGATCTATCAACCCGGGGCTAGGGGCAAAGCCATTGTCAGTATAGTACTTCAAGAGTTATTTCATCAGCAAGCTTCATTGATCAAAATTACTTAGCAAGTCTCATTAGACAATCCCTTCTCCAGTAGTGCGGCAAATGGAAGGTTACTTCTTGAGCAGAAGGATATCATCGTCTCTCATCCCCAGCATGAGAAGCCTTGCATCTCTCATTCCCAACATGAGAGGATTTATCTCTTATCCCCGGCAAGTGGCAGTTTGAGCTTTTATCTTCAGCAGGAAGCTTTGTCATTGATATCACCCGTCATCCCCAGTAATGTGGAAGTCAAAATCTCTCCCAGCAAGGCAGCAGAATGTGGGTGTCATCCCCAAGTGGAAGTTTCCCTTCAGACAGGGGCAATCCTCAACAGTACAAGGAGTTCTTTCCTCCCCAGCAAGGTGTTTCCTCAACAGTGTCATGCCTTTGGTTCTCCGCCAAGTCAGGAGGTCCTCACTTCCTCACCAGAGTTCAAGAAGAGTCCCTCTCCAGCAGGGTCTTGGCGCTCCAATCTCAAAGTTCAATTTATTTTTGGCAATGGCGGCTGTTCAGAACCGGTGTATCATTGACAGCTTTCCCCGCAGAGTTGTCTCCTCCTCATCAGGATGGGTCAGATCAGTGCAATGATCATCCTTTCTCCCCAATCAAGCCATCTGGAATTACCTGCAGTCTCCTCATCAGGAGATCTCCTTTGCATTGTCATTCGCATAATCATCATTGCGTCTGCATCCTCCAAAGCGTAGCATTTCCATCATCCTGGAGCATTACGCCATAAATTCAAACATATGCATGCCAGCATTGGCCAGTTTTGAGGTATATTACGTACGACTTATAATATCTTTTTAACCTGAAGTACTCCGCACAGAGGTTACCATTATCATTTTTCAGACATCCTTGTCTTTTCAAGTCAATGTTCGTCGCTTATTCCGCGTCTTGTTTTGTATAACGGTCGCGTCTTGGGCTCTCGTTTAAGTACAACGATCCCGTTCCTTTCGAGTCTCCATTTAAGTACAATGGTCTCGTCTTTGAGTCTTGTTTCAATACAACAGTCTCATTTTTCGCGTCTCCGTTTCAGTACAACGGTCGCGTCTTGGGCTCTCGTTTAAGTACAACGATCCCGTTCCTTTCGAGTCTCCATTTAAGTACAATGGTCTCGTCTTTGAGTCTTGTTTCAGTACAACAGTCTCATTTTTCGCGTCTCCGTTTCAGTACAACGGTCGCGTCTTGGGCTCTCGTTTAAGTACAACGATCCCGTTCCTTTCGAGTCTCCATTTAAGTACAATGGTCTCGTCTTTGAGTCTTGTTTCAGTACAACAGTCTCATTTTTCGCGTCTCCGTTTCAGTACAATGGTCGCGTCTTGGGCTCTCGTTTAAGTACAACGATCCCGTTCCTTTCGAGTCTCCATTCAAGTACAATGGTCTCGCCTTTGAGTCTTGTTTCAGTACAACAGTCTCATTTTTTTCGCGTCTCCGTTTAAGTACAACGGTCGCGTCTCGGGTTATCATTTAAGTACAATGATCCTGTTTTTCTTGGTTATGGATCGGTTGATACCATCTCCATGTTAGATCGGTTGATCTTATTTGAGTCATGAATCGGTTGATATCATTTCTCTTCGAGTTGTAAATCGGATGATATTACATTCTCGTTTTTCTTGGTTATGGATCGATTGATACCATCTCCATGTTAGATCGGTTGATCTTATTTGAGTCATGAATCGGTTGATATCATTTCTCTTCGAGTTGTAAATCGGATGATGTTACATTCTCGTTTTTCTTGGTTATGGATCGGTTGATACCATCTCCATGTTAGATCGGTTGATCTTATTTGAGTCTTGAATCGGTTGATATCATTTCTCTTCGAGTTGTAAATCGGATGATATTACATTCTCGTTTTTCTTGGTTATGGATCGGTTGATACCATCTCCATGTTAGATCGGTTGATCTTATTTGAGTCTTGAATCGGTTGATATCATTTCTCTTCGAGTTGTAAATCGGGTGATATTACATTCTCGCTTTCCGGGTTGGATCGGTTGATACCATTTCCGTGTTAGATCCGAGGATCTTTTGATTTGTCATTCGAGGTTGGTCTTGTTGTTGTGGCTATTATTCGAGGATAGTAGTTCACTTTTTGAGCTTATTGATCGAGGTCAGTTTGTCTCTTTTGCAAAGTCTGTCTGAGGTCAGCTTTGTGTTTGGTTATCAGTCGAGGCTGGTATACCTTCGCGTCTCCATTTGAGGATGGTTTCGTGTTGGATCCGAGGATCTTTTGATTTGTCATTCGAGGATGACATTTCTTTTCTTCAAGTCCTTCTGCGGTTGGTCTTGTTTGTGGCTATTATTCGAGGATAGTAGTTCACTTTTTTTGAGCTTATTGATCGAGGTCAGTTTGTCTCTTTTGCAAAGTCTGTCTGAGGTCAGCTTTGTGTTTGGTTATCAGTCGAGGCTGGTATACCTTTGCGTCTCCATTCGAGGATGGTTTCGTGTTAGATCCGAGGATCTTTTGGATTGTCATTCGAGGGTGACATTTCTTTTCTTCAAGTCCTTCCGAGGTTGGTCTTGTTGTTTTGTGTGGCTATTATTCGAGGATAGTGGTTCACTTTTCGAGCTTATTGATCGAGGTCAGTTTGTCTCTTTTGCAAAGTCTGTCCGAGGTCAGTCGTTGTTGTTGATTGTTATCGCCTGCGGCCGATATACTATCGTGTTTCTATTCCAGGATGGTTTTAGTATTGGATTCGAGGATCCCTTGTGAGTTGTCGTTCGAGGATGGCACTTTTCCTAGTATATTTCCACCTGGTCTTATGTCCCGTTACCTATTCAGAGGTCAAAACAAAATTATAAATAAATAAATGGGCAGATGGCATTTCCATTACCCTCAGTGTGCAAATTTTCAGGTTTTATTTGAGTATTCAATCACTCCATACCTTGAACGTATAAAAGCCGTTGCAATTATTCATTCAGGTATGCAGATGATTGAATAGGGGCAGCTGTAATACCTCAAAATTTGCCCTCACATTTATTCCCTCCATTGGCTCATCATTTTGCATTCATCAGCATTTCTCATCAATTCATTAATATCATAGTAGTTCATTTCATTAGGCATGTGATCAGGGCTCAAGGAAATTAGGGTTTCATACGTTATCGGTCAGAGATTGAAATGATAGAGGATATTCACTGGATGATGATTCCACTTCAAATGCGGTTGTTCAGTTATGTTTCGATTCAGATGGGAGTTTGATCTAGTTAGGGCCAAACTATCAAGAGATGGTTGCAACTGCAAGATTTATTTTGGGCCACTGGACGGTTTCTTAAACAATGCATATTTAAAGTTCAGGTTGCCGTGTTCAGTTTATCGAGCAGTGTTTTGTATGAAGTTTGGTTTGATTTTTCATTTTATCAGTGACGCATTCGGATTCAAATGATCATGGCTTGGTTCAGACGATTCAAAGGGGGTGTAATTTATCTGGAAAATTATTCAGTGGCTTAGAAGTGGTTATGTTTACAGATTTGCAGAAAGAATCCAAATAGGTTTTGGGATAAAATCAGGATTTCATGCATTGCTTTGGTCTCATTGTTATGAACCACTCTTGAGTATTCCATTCCATCCTCATCTTTCTTTTTTCAATACGTTTCCATCATTTCATTGTTAGTTTTCTTTCATTTTGTCCGAAATCCATATAGAACCACCTTTCAATTTTCATGTCCCATATCAAACCCATTTTTTCATAAGTACTTAGCCATATCTCAAACTAATTAGATAACTACATCCATTTAGTTGTCCAAATTCTTTTCCTAAACCAAATTCATTTTTTATTTGGTCCAATTCTAATCTCATTTCAAAAACTCCTATGGTTGTGTAGAACAAAACCCATTTATATTTTTCAAGCCAAGACCATTCATTAGTTCACATCATATTCATTTCATTTTCGAAAGTCATTCACGAAATTTTCTTAGTCAATTCATTTCTTTTCTAGACCACATGCCATTGATCTTGATTTGTCTCAAATAGAAATCTCAAGTTGTAACCATACAAAGAGCTTCAAATTACAACACAAAATTAGCCAAAAAAAGGGGAGATTAATTGAATTGCAAAGGTTCGGGAATAAAAGTCCTTATAGTCATCAAAACTTGAAGAAAAAAAGCAAAAGAAAATTTGCAGCCACTTTTGGATTCATCGTCCGTCCGTAACATTCAATGGCCTCGATACCGGAATTCTCCACCTTCAATGATTCACAGCCTACTAATGAGAGATCTAACACCAATCTTCAAGCTTCTTAGCAAATTAATTTTATATGTCTAATGCAGTTATTAAGAAAGAAAGTAAAAAGTTGTTGAAGAGATTATCCTCTTAACACCAATACATAAATACATGAAAAGTCCTCTTAACACCGAAAATTTGGAAATTATAAACCATAATTTATATCATTGAATTATAAAACAGTTAGAGCTCAAAATTTCTTGCTTAAAAATTTAGAAGCTATGAAATTTGTAGCTAAATGGCGCGATTGGATTTGTGGGCTTGTTTGTTCCAGTTACTTGTCGGTATTGGTGAACAGGAGTTTAACGAAAGATTTCAAGGCAAATCGCAGACTACATCAAGGAGATCCACTATCTCCATTAATTATCTCCATTAATTAAAAGAGTTATTGACAGGAAATTATTAAGGGGTTTTGGGACTGATGAAACAACTTTCATTAATCTTCTTCAATTTTCCGACGACACATGTTGATCGTGTGTGATGATTTCTGGTCTAACTTATGGACTATCAAAACCAATTCCAAAGACATTGGTAACAGCCACACGACTCAGCTTCCTGCACAGCAACAACTCTCAGTGAAAGACAGCAGATTGAGAGAGAAATTCAACACAAAAATAGATGCTAACCAATTCACAAATTACCCTAACTACATAACTGAACCAAAACAGATTCTAGCAAAAACTCATAACTGAAAATGACAAATTGATAACCGAATTCTTCTAGAAAAGTCCAACTGAACTATACCTGAAGTTTCCAGAACCGTCTTCAAAGCTCCTATAAGTCAGCAGCTTCTGAATCAATCCAGTTCCTTCCACGGTTTTCTTTTCAAACACTCATCACCATGTTAATCTTAATACTCTCCTTCCAATCTTCTTCAACCTCAAGCAACAATCTTCGACCCTATCTAATCTCAATCTTCTTGAATCTTTCACCATTATATTCATCAACCTCACTTATTCTTCAATTCTCAACCTGAATGTTTCTTCATCAATTCTTGAACTTCTAAATCCTCTAACACAAAAATTCAGAATCTCTCCCAATCTTCATCATCTCCAATACTTGGATTCATCAATATGAATCTTCTGGATCCTGCAAATCCGCCTCCTTCAATAGAATTTCATCATCAATAACCTTCACATATTCAATCAACAAAGATTCACAACCTACAAAGAAAATTCGATAACACAGTTACGCAACGGGTCAACAATACAGGAACGATTCACACCAACTCAGAAAATCAATAACCTCAAAAGCTCAATTTCCAATCCGCCAAAAAAGGGAAACTTCAACACACTTCCTGCATCAACGATTTTTGTCAGGATCACACGTCCATCAACATCAAAAATCTCATCTCTTTCCTCAACCTGCAAATTTGTTTCATAACACAGCAATTAACAGTAGATCGTATCAAGTTCGTATTCGCAAATTCCAGAAGAGGATTGAGGCAATACAATTCGGATTCGGAACGACAAGAAACTCGAGGTGAACTTAATAAACAACAATCTAGGCTCTGAGTAAGAAGAAGGGCGAATGAACATCTTACATGGAGGGATGCATCCTCATCGATCGTCGTCGTCTCGCGGATACAGTTCTCTACCATAGTCGTCTTCTTCGTGTGAGATTCGTGTTTCGATCGCACTTGTCGCATCGCCGTCGGCGCGAGAACTAGCACAACGGATATATAAAGCCGATGAAAGGCTGAGAGGTGACGAACGGAGGAAGATGGAGGGAGCCGTCGTTGTGGATTGTCGCCGGAGAAGAAGGTGTTTCGCGGGACAAGAGGAGAGGTCGACGGCAGGTATTCAGGCAAGTCTTGTTCGTTGATTTGACGGCGGATCATTGAACGAAGGGCGAGCATTGAGGATGGCGGCGGCGGATCATGAGATGGAGAAGATGATGACTCAAATTTGGTTCTGAGGATGCTTAAGGTTAGGGTTTCGTGATCAATAATAATGTCAAGACATGGATTGGGTTTTTCTGGAGGCCCATATCATTGCTAGCGGCACCCATATTTTCGTTGTGTACACCTTCACATGGGCTTCAGGTGGAAAATTGGACTGGACCCCATGAAGTTCTATCCGCACCAACAACTTCTTTTAGCACCCCCTCTGCGCCCATGATGAGAGAAGACTGGGCCTTGGGCCAGTTTATTATTATTCACAGCAACTGGGTTCCTCATTACACCTCCAATATTCTTTATTTTGGCAAATGTTTAGTTAATTTTCTTGTTAAAAAAAGATATGGATTAATTTTATCGTTAAAATTAATTTTGTTGATTTAGATTTGGATTAGTCTCTTGACAAATTTAGTTAGAATTTTTGCATTAATTTTAATTATTTGTTTAGAACTAATTTTGAACTTACGTGTTCATGAGTTTTATCGATATCGGATCGATTTTGATTATGGCCAAAGCTTCACAATGATTATGGAAGATGGGCATTTATTTTGCTCATAGGAGACTAAAAGGCCTTGCTTAAGGTTTTTTCGGATTTCTTTTATGTGAAAAATCGGCACGTCATTCAAGTAAGTAATCTCGATACGCCACTTTAATGCGCCATTTTCTTATTCTTAGATTTTTGTATAGGTTAGAAACAAATTTATAAAAAATAGGGAAAAACATGAGAAAATTCCCCAAAAATTAGAGTAGGTTGTTAATTCAACTTAGAAATTTATGATATTTTTATTTTCTGGAATTTGTTTATTTTTGAATTAATTATGAATTTTTCTATTAATTAGTGTTATTGAATTTCTATTATTTATGCTGAATTTTGTTCATTTTATTTAAGTGGCTTCCATCAACCTTTTTGAGCCATTCTTTTTTTTGTAATTAGATGACTCATGATATTTCTTAGGATATTTTTAATGGAATTTTTAGGACCTTTTATCATAAGTTTTAGTGGAGTAATCCTTAAGAAATAATGGTTAATCTTAGCTGAAATAAAATAATTTTTAGGCATAAGAAAAATAAGTATTTTTAGAATCCCTCTTAGTATACTATTTTAGATGGTGTTAGGATCATATGGTTTAAGTTTCACATTTTTTTAGAAGTTTTAGTATTTTTTTTAGGATATTAGTTTAGGCCTAGTTATGCATAATTCCCTTAGGTTAGGCCATTAGAAAAAATAATGTTCAATTAAAAAATAATAATAGTCTAGATTAGATTTAGTCATAGAATTTAACATTAGACTTAGGTTTAGTTTAATTTGTTTTAGGATGAATATTAAGTTTGACCTAGATTTAGAACTTAGTATAAAATTCATTTCCATATAGAAGTAGAATAAATAAATAAGACTATTTATTATTCATGCCTTTAAGGCATTTTTAGAATATTATTTCTCATAGTTGATTTCATTGTGTTGCCTTATTTTTATTGTTACAACTTTAATAGGATTCCCCATTTGTTCTTAGAATCAACTTAACTTCATTAAGAAGTAAGTTGAATTCTAATAAGTTCTAAGTTTCCATTAGGAGTAGAAAACCTCACTAACCATTAGGATCACTTTGTAAATACATAACAAAATTAGGATTGAGTCTTAGTCCCTTAGATTTTGCCTTTTTGCAATTTGAGTCATTCTCTTCTTATCTTCAAACAAAATCCAAAAACACTTAACAAATAAATGAAATGATTCCTTGTGTATAGCCTTATTCCATGAAACACTTGCATTCATTCCATCTTGGAGTGGTGTAAGCTTGTCTATCATGATGCACAAGTCTCATCAAGGGGTTGTTTCACAAAGAAAAACTTAAAAGACACTTCTTCACAAAAGCAACAAAAACACTTAATAAAGTTCAACAAGCTAGTGAACTTAAGCCCTAATCCTAGGAAACCAGTCTTGGATAAATTCTCCTTGCTGGGTATGCTTGTTCTATTATTCCATCTTGGAATGTAGAGTCAAGTGTACATTCCATGGAAAAGAGTTTGAATTCACTTCCTTGTGCCAAATTCATACAAAACTCATAAAAGACAAAAACAAACAATAACCGACTATCCTGCGGGAACTTCTCTTCTTATCTCATTCACTCACAACGCGAACTCGCGGCGACTTGTCTCATTTGCAAGACGGTAAACGCACTCGTACCAGACGAGCCTGCAACACCTGAGCATAGAAATACGCAGTTCCAGCTGTAAAAAACACAAACAAATAGTTCCCGCCTAGGTTAGGCGAACTACGTCGACTCTGATCCTCATTATCCCGATGAGGTACGTAGGCAGCGGGGTAGGGCCCGTTCGAGCACATTCTTTATTTTCCCTACATTTTCCCCATTCTATAGTTTAGTTTTCATTTTCAGTTCCCTTTCTCATTTCTCATTTTCATTCCAGTTAGCGGTTTCATTCAGCAGCAACTTTATTCTTCTCACCCTTTGAAACAAACAAGCAAGCGTGGATCCCGTCGGGTACGACGGACGATCTGGGGTGCTAATACCTTCCCAGGTCGTAACCGACTCCCGAACTCAGATCTTTGGTTCGCAAGGCCTTGTCCTTTCCTTCTTCCTCAGGTTTGTGCAACATTGCCTTTCCCATTCATTCGGGATAAAAATGTCTGGCTGGCGACTCTAACCTTTCCGCGCCACTTTCGCGTTTGTACCAGGATGAAAATCCCGGGAGCGACAGTACCCGATAAATTATGAGTCAATTACAAGGTTATTTCATAAATTCATTTATAAAAACTATTGTATTTTTCTCATTTTTGTTCATCAAAATAAAGTTCAGTTTATGCTCTTTCCGACGCTTCAAACGGAATGCGAAACAGACTTACGGTTTGAAAGTTATGGATTTTTAAAGAATTAAAATTTTCTTCTCAAACAGTGTTAACCAGTTAACCCATAGCATTAACCGGTTAATGCCTACGAAATTTCAGAATTTTTCCAAAAATTACAATGGTTAACCGGTTAACCCATAGCGTTAACCGGTTAACGCACGTTTTCCAGCAGTTCTCTGCTATACAAATTGCAGGCCGCTCCAACACCAAAACCCCCCAAATCCCATTACGGGTTTCACATCAAAACACTCAAAAACCATTCAAAAACATCAATCAAACATCAACAACATCAAGATAACAATTATACCAACAGTTATATGCTTATAACTCATTCTAATCACTCTAATTCATCAAGACTTTCTCATAAACTCAACCTAACTCAAAACCCCAAAAACTCCTAAAACTCATACCATCCTAATCCATTCATATTCCAATTCATACACATTTATCATAGATTATAAAAACTCACCATACCTTAGAGAATTTCGTCACTTTACACTCTTCTCCGGGGTTCTCCACAACCTCCTGACTCTGAGCTTCTTCTTTCTCTCCCTTTTTCCTTCAGAGCACTTCTTCTCCCAAAAACACGATAATGTTAGAAAACTAATCGTGTATTCCTTTTTACCCAAAACATATCCCAGTTAAGCCTTTTCCCATCTTACCCTCATAATTTCACAAAAGGACCACCTTACCCTTTTCTCTAATATATTTTTAATAATAATAATAATAAAATAGCATAATAAAACACTATTTATTCTTATTATATAAAAATACTCATTTTCTCCAAAACTTTCAAAATAATCCAAACTCTCCAATTTTTCTAAATTAATTAAATAAATGATTAAATAATTAAATTTAGATTTTCGGGGCGTTACAGGGATGACAAAGAGACTTTTGTTCGAAACTGTTAAGTTATGCCTACGTATCCTCTCGTGCAATGAGGAAGTCAGAACATTGTAGTTCGACTCAAAGAGACTGAAAATAAATTGACTGTGAACTGCTTGCTTGTCTATGCTCAAGTGCACGACTCGTCTGGCTCGAGTGCTAACTATCTTGCATTAGACGGAAGAAGCAAGTACTCGTTTGTGAATGAGTGTGGTGAGAAAATAATCTCAGAGGAGACGATTATTGTTTGTTTTTGTGTTTTTAGTTTTTTTTATTGTTTTTGGTGTTTTGCAGAGGATTATGAGCTTACGCCTAAATCAAGGGTTGTAAACTCATTATATCCTCCCTAATTAGGGATAATGAGCCTACTTAAGTATGAGATAAGCATCTCAACTTAATTACCATGATGATGTAGGATTAAGATCATTAATCTACTTGTGATTATTTAGATGTTTTTGGGTTTTTGTTTAGTGTTAAGTATTGAGTTTAATCTCTAATCACAAATTAGTGAACTCATTACACCATCCTAAGAGAAGGATAATATATGAGAACACTTAAGTTGAGGAAGATACCTCAAATTAATCCATGGTTAGGGATTAAATTCATTATATAACACGCCTTTATTAAATGAATTTTAATTAAAGGATGAGATTAAGAACTGGATTTTAAGTTTGTAAGACAACTTGAGGGGGACTTGTCCATTAAACACTAGGGTTAGTCCCTCTTAACCATAAGGAAGAGATAGAACCCTAATGTAAGGCCCAAGTTACAAGATAAAGTCTTAATGATTATTAATGTGTTTTGATTAAGATGTGTAAAAAAATTAAAGGTTTAACACTAAGGATTAAAGTTATACACTCCATCCTAAGATAAGGATGCAGGCATAACCCTAATTCCAAAGTCCTAAAGCTTTAAGAGTTTAGCCCCTGATTAGAAGATGAGAAGAGAGACTCAAGGAGACTCAAAGGTAAAAAGCTAGGGGGGACTATATACAACCCTGAAAGTTATCATGCTTGGATATCCTATGGTTTGTGAGGCTTAAGAGAAAATATCTTCAAGAAGGCCACCATGGAAGAAGCAGATGAAAAGAGAAGGAGGAAGAAGAATAAGTTACTTACTTCCTGAAGAAGATAAGTAACTTAAAAGAAAGAGAGTGATAAGGAGGGAGCATAAGTGAAACAAGTTCACTTCAAGAACAAATAAGAATTCATATGAAGAAATGAGAAGAGCTGGGATGTTAAGGCAAATCCACATCCCAATCAACTTACCATAAGCCCCTGAAATGTTAGTATGAATGCACAAGACATAAAGCAAAAGGAAATGAAATGAATAAAGATGCAAAGACCAAAACCAGAAGTGATCATGCAATGCAAATGTGTTATGAGATGATTCAAAATCATACAAGATGCATATGAATGATCATACAAAGATGAGATGCAATGGAAGCATGTTTAGAAGCATGAAAACACATGGATGTTCATGAAACGTAATGGATGCAATGCATACAAAAATGATGAAACAATGATCAAGCAATGTTTAAAACATGTCCTAAGATATCTAAGATGGCATACAAAAGAATGGAATGGCATGGCAAGTTCACAAGTTCATGAAATGCAAAGGAGAATGCAAATGAAGATGCAAAATTAGGGTTTTAAGACAACATGAGATGCATATGATCAAAACATAAGCATTCACCATGATAAAAAATTGAAGTTGAGCTCAAACAAACCCTAAACCCATACAAGATCACACCCCAAAGGAGAAGGTCAGAAGCCAATCCTAGTGAAAGTTATGAAATTTCTAAGTTTGCTAGGGTTTTTGGGTGCTTCTAAAGGGAAAATGAAAATCAAATTGAAAATGAAAGATAAAAACATGAGATAAATAACCTATAAACTATATGAAATATGTGAAATAATGCAAAAAGAATCAAGTTCAAACTCATCATGGTTAGGCAGAAATGAATTTTTCAAGTTAGGGTTAAAAAAATGTGAAATTTAAGAACCCTAATTCAAAGAAAATTGTGAAAATGGAATAAAAACTAAAAAAAAAATTATATGGTGATTTTGAAAATGTTTCTAAATGTATTGGAATTCTTCATGAAATTTTTGGTGATTTTTAGAAACCTATATGCATATTTAATTAATTAAAATCAATTAATTAATTAAATAAAACATTTAAATATTTTAAAAATATTTTTTTAATGCAAAAAATAAAATAAAAATGTTTTTAGGTTAAGAAAAATATTTAAAACAGAAATGCAAAGTTTGAGATTTTTTTTGATGATTTTTACTATTTTAAATAATTATGAAAAGAAAATGCAATAAAAATGAAATAAAAATGAATTAAATGAAAAGTATGTAGATCTGAGGGTCAGGATTCAAACGTGAGAGGGATTGGTTGACTGCGCGCGCGTTTCAAGGGCCTGGATTGCTTCTGATTAAATTAAACTAATTAAACTTAATTAATTTAATTTAAAATTGGATTAGGGTTAATGGACGAATCTTAGCCATTCGTACGCGCGGTAAACCTAAGATCTAAGGGTGGAGATTCAAACTGGGACTAAACCCTAATTAAGGCCTTAAACACTCTCAGGTGACCGGAGCAAGCTCCGGTCATCTTCTCCGGTCACACCTTCAACCCAACGTCTTCCCTAGGCTATGAAACTTCACCAAAATCTCCAGAAATGATCATCAAACAACATAGAACAAGAATCCATCATCAAAATTCATTTATCATGCACAAAAATGGAGAATCGGAGGAAAATATGTTTAGGTCAAAAAGTTTCAGAGCAAGCATACATCCTGGTTTCTCAACCATTTTCAAAAATAATCATATCAGCATGATCAGGGAGACACATAGAATCATTCAAGAGCTTAAAACAAGAGTTCTGGAAAAAAGTTTGAAGGTGACTACCTGAGATGAAGCTTTCTCAATCTGAGCTTTATGGACCTCTCCTTGGTGCAAATCAACTCCAATGGACCCCCTGAGGATGCTGTGATGCTTATAATAAGTTTATGGTGGCTGGTTTGTGAGTTTCAGTTCTGAATATGCAGAAATTGTGTTTGTGTTTGAGCTTGTTTCAGACCATGGCAAGGGGTGGGAAATGATCCTTAGGTTATGTGGAGTTGAATGGTGAAAGAAATTTTGAGTTTGAGTGGTTGAGGAGTGAGTTTCGAAAGCTTGAAGGTTTTGGGGATTTTTGAGCAATCTGAGTTGTGGGATGATTCAGGCTTGTGTGTATGAAATGAGGTCCATAAGATTAGTATAGGCCAATGAGAGTGATCAGAAAGTGGGTGGTGGCATAGTGTGATTGGTATGGGCCAAGTTGTGAAAATGTCAACATTGTGTACTTGAGGTATGGGCATAGTTCAGAGCTGGCTTTAGGGGTGTCTTGGCCTCAACTTGATTCATGGATGGCCCTAGGATGAAGTTTATGCAGCTGGAACACTTGGATGAAGAGATGTCATATGTTTTGCAAATTTCCAACTTTGAAGATTTTGTGAAAATGAGGCATGGTTTCTTGTGATCCAAGGCACAATTCTGCTCCAAATGTGTTGCACTATGTTTGTATGATGTTTATAAGTCAATTAGAGGTCATGAAATGGCTTAGAACTTGAATTTGCAAAAATCCCTCTTTGGTGCACACTTGAAAATTATAGGATTTTTGCCAACTTTGAAAGGCCATATCTTGAGTTCTAGGATGAATCAAGACATGTTCTTGTACTTTTTGAAAATGGGAAGACATAATCTACAACTTTCATGTCCAAGAATTTTTCACTTGAAGTATTTTTGGTCATGAAAGAATAGGTTGAATATCTTTCCCAAAATGGAAAGTTTCCATTACAAGTCATTTCCAAAAATAGCAAGTTTGCATTTGGCTTGAAATTATTAAATTTTGTGAACTTCCAAACACTTCTAAGATCAAATAAAGATCATAGAACCTCAAAATGATGAATGTGACCCTTTGGTACCCTTGTTGGGGACCTCAGATGCCCTGATTTTGACTTTATTTGCTCAAGAAGTTACCCAATGATCAGATGACTTCCACAGTGAATTTCTTCATCAAATTTGGTACACATGATCCTTATAACATATTGAGACCATTAGAAACAAGAATGACCAACAAATTTGGGATTAAGGCCTTTGAAACCAAAACCCTAATTTTAGGTCATCTGTGATGGAAATCTTCAGTCTGCCTTTATGCCTTTGCCATGCTTTGTGATCCCTTGACTTTTATGAACTTTGGGGAGCATATTATGATCATGGAACACACATGGACCCTCTTGGAAAGCTTCAAGACCATTGGGATGGCTAAGGTCACTTCTTGGATTGCTCAGATCACAAACCCTATATGCAGATGAAATGAACTATGCAGTGAGATATGATATGCTAATGCTAATGCAAAAATGAAAGATCACAAGCCATGGTGTGAGAAAAAGTGAGGGAAAATTTGGGGTGTTTACAGACATCTCCCTCGAATGGCATTGGGATAGGCTGAAAGGGGACAACTGGTTGAGGTTGAGGTGTTGGAACCCCATTATCTTCAGGTTCAAGCAACGAGGTGGCGGGCTACCCGTCTCTGAAATCAGATTCATTGTTGAAGTTCTGGTTGTCCTCTGTCGTGTAGTCGACGATGGGAATGTTGTGGTTGTTACCGTGTTCTCCGGCCATACTGGAAGGATGGAAGACGAATTGGAGCTTTGATCTTTTGTTCTGGAAGAAGGGGATATCTAGATTCCCACAGACAGTGCCACTGATCTTACCTGATCAGAAGGGCCTTCTAGAGGTCGAATATGAACAAAGTGACTGGGAGAAAGGAGGGGGGTGTACCTGCAATACACTCCGAAGCTTAAGTGAGATTGGGTATAGAGTAGTGGTAAGAGAGTGAGTTAATCATAACACCTGACCCTTTAGTAAAAAAGGGTATTTATAGTGAGCCTCCAGCGCTGGGCCAAAGTTCTCCCTTGGGCTTGATCATCTAGGCCCAAGGAAGAAATTCCAAGGTACGCGTAGGAGCGTGTAAGACCTAGCACGTGGTCTTGCCCTTGGTCCAACTGTCCCTATCTTTCAGGAGACAATGGTGGACAGTTGGATGATGTGGTAGGTGAGAGGGAGACATGGTCTCCCTATCGTCAATTATGTGGACATGACACTTGCTCGATGCCCCGGGTGCCTACACGTGTAGTTGAGTGTTCTCCCGCCTGGTTGAGTGTCTGCCCGATTGAATGAGTCTCTGCCCGACACGTTGGGCCATGGCCCAACGGTGTCTTGAGGCCCAGTCCGGAACAGTAAGTGATTCCGGTTACGGAAAATCTCTTAGTTGTTATGTTGAAGGCCTTATAAGCCAATGTTGATTTTAAGTTGCCTATGACGTATAAGTTGTTGTGTTGCTCATGTTGTTATGACGTTTGCATTGTAAAGCCGTGTATGCCATGTAGATCATTTGCATTTTATGTCAGAGTCGTTGCTCACACCATGTTGTCCTGGATTGGCACTAAGTTAAAAGTTGAAGGCTTATGCCTTGATGCCTCGATAACATGGCAAGAATTTTAAGTTGGGAGTTTTACTCCGAATGGTACCACATGCATAATTTAGTCTAGTCGCATTAAAGTTGCATTTTCTTGAGTTGTTGTGATTGTTGTTTTGTTTTATGTTGTGAAGTGGTGAGTTGTTTATGATCCTTGTTTATGTATTAATTATTATACATCGTTTATAACTATCGATAACTCACCCTTTCTATTTGAATGTTGTCTTTATGTTGGCAGCGTGTAGGTAATCAAGAGGAGTAGCCGGTTACCTTTAGTTGAGTCGGTGGTCTGTCGCTCTGATACGTAGCACTCGGGGGGATGACGCGTGTCTATTTTGTTGAATTTGTTGCATGCTGAGTTTTGTTTTAATTGAAGTACTTTAGAATTATTTGTTGTTTATTTTGAAGTTGTGTTTATGTTGGATAAAGATGCTTCTAGTTGTTTATGAATCTGTTGCGTGATATTTTATGAAGTTGAACCATTTGAGTATTAAAATGTTGATTTATGATTACTTTTGAAAAGTGCTATGTATTAAGCATGCTATCATTTAAGTTGAAAATTTTATAAGTTTAAAATGTGATATCCCGTTTATGTGGAATTTTTTGTAAACTCTGATTTTTAATTACATTTAAAGGGTAGAAAATAGGGTGTTACACACACAACTTCCTCCTCTACTCCTAACCATAAGATCCGTTGTTATTCCTAACTTTGACACATCTTGCTGGATGACACTACATCCGACCCTCACCCCTCCCTTTAAAGTCTTTTTCTTGCCAAGGTTCCTCTTCTTCCTAAAAATCATTTTGTTACCACTAATCCCCAAATCAACCCAAGAACGGTACTTCATTTATTTCGAACTTTTAAGACCCACACTACCTTTTAGTTCACTTACGAAATTCCGTAAGCAACCTTCTCCGGTGGCCGCCACGAAAGAACCGACAAAGTTTGAAATCGGATCACTACAAGACTCCGAATGCGTCCTTCCAGCTCAATCAATCGGTTTAGCCTTCAGCAAACCCATTTCACCATCCAACGATCCTTCTCCTGTATTAGAATTAGGAATGGAACTATCCTTATCAGAAACCACTTTGCAGTGACCTTCTTTATCAATAGTCCCAGAGACAACAACTACAATATCACTAACAGACCCGTCATGATATTGTTCTTCGTTATCAAAACTAGAATCAACTATATAATTGAAACCATGCCTCTCATCTCCATTCCCAATGATACAATTGTTGTTATCCGACCAATCATCTTCCGATTCACTCGAATGATTATTTTTAAGGTTGCCTCCTTTACCCGCAAAGTTTGGCATAACGATGTGAACCAGGCCGAAAGAGTCTTCTCTAAGAATCAAAAGAAACGAGATTCCGTCCACTTCCACACTTATGTTCCCACACAAATCGTGACCAATGGGCATCCTTACGAGGATCCTACCAACATTGAAATTCAACCCCTTCATAGTATTATCATCGACACTAACGAAAGAGTCGACCGAATCACCAACAACTTTGAAAAACTCGGTATTCCAAACATGAACGGGAACCCTGTAGATCCTCACTCACATTACTATATCATCATCAATATCAATTACCTCCCACGGTTTGGTGTAAGTAAACCACTTTTTCCACCATGACTCTCCCTCCCTTAACGAGTATTATATGAAACCTTCCTCCAAATCCTCCATCAAACACAAAGATCCTCCCAAAGAAGTAATTTTAATCGAAAAGATCCCCTCGATCTCAAGCCACGTTTGAAGATTATAGGTGGCTCCTGGAATGATAACATTGCCAACAAATAATTTCTTTCTTTTTTCCAATAATTCCTTATGCGATTCAACCTGTATGAACTTGTTTGCATAGACATTCTCCAGAGACCCACTCATCTTACCGGCAACCTTAGCATACGATTAAGTGTTCACAACAAAACCACTCCTAACATTGTTTATCTTCTGGTTTGGTTGAAAACGAGAGCCCGACTCCCTCTTTCCAAACTGATTTGAACCACATGAAAACCTACCATACCGCGACACATTTGTATGGATTTTCTTACCATCGATAAAGATGTTATCCAACTTAACTGCCAATAATCCGATGTCATCACATTCCTTGAAAGGCGTAAAGCCAAATCATTTACCGAGTTTATTCCTTTTTGATGGAATGACCACCTCCACAACCTCACCCTCACAGCCAAAGAGAGCAAAGATATCAGTCGTCTTTATCATATCAGGGAATTCGAAGAAGAAAATCGAAGAGAATTCCCTAACGTCCGAACCACTTACTCTCCCTCCTCTTGGAAATGAATCCTAACGGAGAACTTCCCTCCTAAAGTCATTCCTCTTCACCTCCGTCCACCCCGAATCTACAACCATAATGCGCAGAACCCCGAACACACAGAACACAAAAGATCGAAAACCAGCTGAAATCTCCACCAATACTCAAACCCAGGTATTCCGAAATCAGAATCAAGGCTCCTAACCCTTAGGTTAGAAATTTAAGTCGAAAGTTCTAAAATGGAATCTAGGTCATCATGAAAATGGGATAACAACAAACGGGAGAAGGGGAAAAACACCTCAAATGAAGCTGCTAAACCGAAAACAAAGGAGACAGAGAAGTGAAATCGTTAAGAAAGAACACACCTAGAGAAAGGCGCAACAGCGTCAAAGACTCGCCGAAAACCCCAATCGTCTTGTTTGTTGTATATCCAATTTATTTATGAGTTAATAGATTATTGAGTGATGAAATTTTAAAGAAAGCACAAAAATTGTTTACGTTGAAAATAATGTCACATTCTTTATTCATAAATTTCTTTTTTAATTAATTATTCTAAAAAATAGTAATAGTATAATTGATATTCTCTCTATTCATAAATATCTTTTTTAATTAATTATTTCTTATAATTTCTCAACCGTTAAATCAAGAACAAGAACAAGAGAGATGACATAATATATAAAACAGGAGAGGATCTAATTCCGTAAATGATGCTTGTGATTCAGTCAAACAAATATTTCATTTCAGAAATGAAATAATAATAATAATGTCATTGTGGGATTTATAGATAATATATGAAAAAAGAGTATAGAACTTTAAATATTCAAATTCATTGCAAAGTCCTCTTTCATGCGTTGAAGTAGATACACTGACCAAATTCATTACATTATTTTGCTCATATAGTACTTAAATGACTTTTTTCATTCTAACATTTAGGGATTCTAGTACAAGAAACGTTTAAACTTGATCATACAAAACATATACTATAACAAAAGAAATAATAAAAAGTAGAAAGTATTATTTTTTTGGTGAGAGGTTCTTGAGTTAACCCAAAGTTAATATCTATTAATACTGTGCTGAATTTAGTGCAACTCCTTGTTCATTCCCTGGATGCACCTTGTTCTTACCAATATTACTAGAACTTTCAACCTTTCTGCTTTGATCATCTCCACCACTTATCACATCACCTCTTCTTACTCTTTCCTCTTCCATTTTTTTCATCTTTTCTTTCTGCCTCTTCTGCATAACAAATATTTCAGCTGAACGTGCACCAATTGAAGACATGTTATAGTTTTTATATATTTGACTAAAAATAAATTAGAATAATTAGATTGATGTGAACTATATTATGAAGTGCTCTGCCAAACTAGTGTTCCTCAAGATGGAATTTATAGAAGTTGGAATTGGAAGTAATCAGTATGTAGAACAAACAGTCACGTTAATTAATGTTTTTATGGTTTGTGGTTTTGCTTTACGTATTATGGAAATTAATATTTGTTAACTAAATACATTATGTTACAGTCTGTGTTATATGCACAAACACATGCACACCACACAATTATATACATTAATATGGTGACCGGTTTAGAACATAGAGGAAGTGGATGTTAATATAAAAATATAAAATGACTGAAGTGGATGTTAATATAAATATAAAATGACTGAAGTGGGCTTCATTAATGAATGGTTAATTAAAGTAATGTGCTATCTTATAAATTATTGTTGACACCATGATGACAAGTCAGCTTTGAATCTTTGAATTGGTCAAATTACGTTAGTATTATAAAAGTTAATTTTTTGAGACAAAATAAATATTTATATATATAAAAATATATTTAAAAAAATGGGGAAACCCAATAATACAACAACGAGAGCCGAATAGCATAAGGAATGTCAAACAAAAAAAGCTAAAAATACAAAAGCATAAAATTGGACAAAAGGAACACCAAAAATGAAGCAAAGCTTCTACAAGGGACGCAAACCAAGAAGAATCAACCACTAAACCGCCAACTAGAACTCTGACCATCAGATCTACCATCAAGAGACCAAAAAACCACTAGTAATAACAAAAATAATTGATCATTTTGGAGAAGGTTAGAACTCTTGACCCACTATTGGGTAAGACATGACCCACTATTGGGTAAGACATGGGAAGGATTCTGAAGCCAGTCAAAAAAGGAAGGTGAAGTCAATGATGATCTATTAAGAAACTAAGTTCAAGTCACAAAAATACTCTTATATATCAACCATCTCTTTCGCATTTGTTGACGATCCGGTAAAAAACTTATCATGACGCACCAACTATGTAGTTATCTTTATACTCATGTATTAATTACAATCATGATATTTTATGTAATTCTACTTAAGCTTTAATATTGATGATTCTTCATTCTTAGTGTTGGGAATAAACAAACAAAATTGAACCACGACTCTGATATTACTTTTGGGGAGTCCGAGAGAGTCGGGAGCACTAATGGGACCAGTACTCTAGGACTATAAGAGAGAAAGGCATTAAATCTCAACCCAAAACCTTAAGGTGTTTGGTAAATGGGTCATCTATCTTATTAATCGAACATTTTACCCACTCATAGGCAATATGGACTTTACCCACTAACACTTGCACCCAACATTCCCCCCTACAAGTGTGAGTCTCCCACATCCTATAATATGATCCAACACCGGATCCAACTCCCTTTCCCCCATAAAGCCGAACCACGACTCTGATACCAATATTGGGGAGTTCGAGAGAGTTGGAAGTGAAATATACTCTTATTTAGGCGGAGTAAGACAATTTTTTTAAAATCATGATTGTCGTGAAGACAATGTAAAATTCTTGGAGTGCTTTAACTTCAACTGAAATTTATTCTTCATGATAAAGTATATGATTGTCGGTGATGACAATGTGAAATTCTTGAAGGGGTTTATCTTCAAGTAAAATATATTTTTCATGAGACAATATGATAGTCTTTTAAACTATGATTGTCAGTGAAGACAATGTGAAAATTCTTGGAGTGGTGTAGCTTCAAGTGACTATACACTTTATGGTGGAGTATGAATGTCGTGGAGACAATGAAAATTTATGTATTATTTTCAATCGAGGTGGATATTGTTTGGGTTGGTTAAAAATATACATGTTGATACTCTTTATGGTGGAGTATGATTATCAGTGAAGACAATGAAAGTTGGTGTATTATTTTCAATCAAGGTGGATATTGTTGAGATTGGTTGAAAATATACATGTTGAGGCTTTTTATGGTGGAGTATGATTGTCGGTGAAGATAATAAAATATCATGTATTATTTTCAATCAAGGTGAAGATTGTTGGGCTTGATTGAAAATATACATGTTGAAGAAGTCACACATTGCTTAGTTTTGTGAATGAAGAGAGTCTGAGGCCATATACTTGATACAAGTTCTTTGAAGTCCCATATCACTTAGGATTATGAAGGAAGAGAGAGTTAAATGTTATATATATAAGATTCAAGTTCTTCATTCCAAGATACACCAGTCAAAAGGACTTTAAGCATGTATTTGACTTTTCTTTGTTCTCTTATACTCTTGTAATAGAGTGTCGTGAGATGTAGTTAAATATTTGTTTTGCAGGGTGTGAGTGTATTGGGATCTGGGTTAGTTGAGGGTCTATTATATGTTGTAACAATTTTTACCTGGTGTTATTCTCTGGTTGTTTATTGACAACGACCATGGTTTTTTCTCTGATTTTGGAGTTTCCACGTTATATTTTTGCGTTATGATTGTGTTCCTCTTCTTTCTTTATGTTTTGTTGTTTTTCTTATCACTTAGTGCTTCTTTTGTGTTAGTTACCTAAAACATATTCTCATAGTACAAATTGACATTCAAATGGTGATGGCCATTATTTGATCCAAGTCACCATCTATTTAATTCCAATATCTAGAGATATGGTTTGGTTTAATATGCACTTGATTACTGATAATTTATATATTTATTCATTGATGAAACTTTATGTTATTATATTGGTTAATAAAGCGAGAGATCGTATATGGGTATATAATTGATATTACATCATTGTCTCAAAGATGAGATGAGAGCAACATATAGGAGTATAACATCCAAGTATAAGAGTATATGACTAAAATATGATTATTTATGACATAAGGATGATGGAATCTTATCCATATCAAGTTTTCTCACTATTAAAACCAAAATCTCAATTTATTTTCTATCATTTTATTTTATTTTCTGCAATCAAACAAATCTAAACAACCATATACTTAGAATCATAAATATTTTTTAACAAACTTTAAAACACAATCACTCTTTGTGTGGATACTATAATATTTCAATATCTATTTACACTATAACATTTAAAACTAAATTGAAGAATTCAAATTTGCTTGCTATTAAGTTGTTAATCACTACATAATGATTGGATATGATATCCTAATTGAAAGTTATTTATGCATTGGATTTGAATAACCTAATGAATTCCCATGTTTCTTCATTTTTTTTAGCGGTAAATTGTTCGCGTGTTAGGGATGAAGTTTCGTTTCTTAAGGAAGCTACATAATTTCTATGTTTTGTTGGTGGTGACATGGTTTATAGTAAGCAAATAATCATGAAACAAAATGCTTGGGTTATGGACCTCTAGTGTCATATAAATATATAGGAATGAAGAGAGTGAGTCGATGAAAGAGTGGAAATGCAAAGACTATTTATAAATCTCTAAAAATTAGGTCGTTGTGAGATTTGAAAGCTCCACGATTTCAACTTCCAAGACTCTCACAATGGCTAAGTAAAAATGATAATCGTGTCACAATTGGAAAATGTGAAGAGTGATTTTAGTAGATAACCCATACCTTGCAACAACAAAATTGTGACACTGTCTATATAAAGGAAAAATGGAACTAATGCTATGTTTGTTTCCATGTCCAAAATTGCTCCAGACATGCGTCTATCAAAAACTATATTTCTTAGCTTTGTATTTTCACGGCAGAAATGGCTTTGAAACGTACTTCCACCATCCTGAACGTGAAACTAAACATGCTATAAGTCTACAAACATTCCCTCAAAACCGCGTAGCTTTTAGGGAGAACCGGTGTTATTCTCCTCAAAGTTTAAATATTTCTAAAACTACCCATTTATTTCAAATTTAATCCTATTTATTTATTTCTACCCTAAATTTAGTTTATTTTTCTCTTTGAATAATTTGTTTTACCCTATCTCTATTACAAAGAACATTAAAATATGATAAGAAAATAACCTGAAATACCCATCTGTATTAACCCAAACCCGTTTACACCGAACTCGTATAAACTGACTCTTAAATTGGGTGAAAATGGGTCTATTATTACTACTTCCAGTTTGGGTTGGGTGGAGGTTTTGGGCCCAAACCCTCCCAACCCGACCTGTTGTCCAACCCTATGTGGTAGATTTATTATATGATTGTTGTACGATGGATTGTGACAAGATTTGTGCTGATTACGATGTGATTATGACTATGCAATAAACAAGAAAATGTGTTTTCACTTTCTTCACTATAGTTCATTCACATTGTTTTCACTCTTGAGTACTCATATCTCCCAAATTCCTAAAATTATTCATCTTCATCTTAGTTTTTCATCGCCACTCTTCCAATGGCCCCTAAAATATCAAAATCCTTTAAATATGATGCTTCCTCAAGTGGTCAAGCCCCTCAACAATCCTAACATATGTCATAAACAAAGTTCTTAACCCCCTCAGACTGAAGAGAAAAAACATTCCATTAAAACCTTCAAGTTCAATGGAAAACACAATTTTGATATCAACGATTTAAGGGAATATTCACATATCTTTAACATGTTATGTAATAGGAAATAGGTAAAAAAGACACCACCTAAACTTTTTTATGTGAGGTAAGGTCATTGATTATAACAATGATGTCATTAATAGATTATTAGTCTTAAATTCTTATATACATTGTGTTATGAAACAAGAAGGATTTTAGTTGAGACCAAACATGAACCCAACACAACTTACCACTCAAAATCTAAAACCTACCCTAAAGTTTTTTTTTACAAACAATCTCATTCATTAGATGAAAAAGAGAGAGTACAAATATAGAGAAAGAAAATGGGGTAGTACATTTCCCTTCCATAATTTAACAACGCTAATAATTAAGTCAAACAAACTATGGAGATAAAAAAGCTTTGAGCATTTAGAATCGAAAGGAAGTTACCAATTTGAATCCTTAATCCAATCAACCAATCAAAGTTTATCCGCAAGAGACAAATGCAATTAAGAACCCCAATCTTTAAATATATCCAATTATGGATCAAATCTTTAACTTTATCATTCTTAATTCGATTATTCAAGTTCATATATTGATTAATCTCACAACTTGTGGATGAAACCATAGTTGACTAGAAGGAGGAGTTTGATTTTCCACATACCTAGCTAGATTATTAATAAAACACACAAATCATTCATCCAAGCTTATTAGAGACATATCATCAAATACCTTGAGCACAAACTTAAAACAACCTAAACCTAATAACAACACACCCAACACAACAAACAAAACAAGAAAAAACAGAACCCACAATAAAACAAACACAATAATAGGAATTATTACATGAACACACACACACACACACACATAAACTCAATACCTTCTTATCTTATGGTGGTGGCAGCTTCGGTGGGGTTCGTTCTCCATGTTCGTACCACTATGGACCATCAGTTGGTGGAGGTCATTTTGGGGTTACAGGCGATTGGTGGTTGATGGCAGTGAGGAGGAGGAACCTTGATGGAGGTTAAAGGAAGAAACATGTGTGGATCTACCATGGGTGAGGGTTTCAAAGAATTGAAAAGAGAGGAGGGGAATATATAGTGGGGTAGAAGCCTCTATTGAAGAGGAGATGACCACCATAATGATGGTGAAAAACTCCGATGAGCGAGGAAGATCCCCTACAAGATGGGAGACGACACCCACCAAAACAGGGAAACCATAAGTTTATTAAAATTATTTTCTTACTATTACCTTTAAGAATACTTCTAACAATTCTGATTTCATAATGAAAAGTAGGGGTGTTCAAAATCGAACCAATCCAATAGAAAACCACAAACCAAAACAAACCAAACCGAAACCGCAAAAAACCACATTTGGTTTGGATTTGTTCAGGTCATATTTTAACAAAACCATGGGGTTTAGTTTTGTTTGCGGTTTGTATTTCGCAAACCAAACTAAATCAAACCAAACCGCATTATGTTACAAACCAAACTTCACTTATCCCACATCCAACCTAAAGTTCAAACCTATTATGACTTAACCTTACAACTATGAAATATTTTCTCTTACTCACACTTAAGTTTTTAGTTTCAACTTTTTAAAACCTCTCTTATACTAATCTCATCTTCTTTTTCATGCATGTATCGCCTCTTCTACACTAATATTTCATCTCATATGTTCTTTCTTTTTCATCTTCTCATTTTCATGTTACTATTTTCTCTTCTAATTATGTTTTTATTGCACCTTTTTTCACTAATCTAGCATCTCTTTTGTTCTTTCGTTTTCATCTTCTTTAATCTTCATTCTCCTCTATTTTTTATGTTTTATTATATTGTTTTTGATATTGTTTTATGCTACTATTTTTTCCACTTTTGTTTAAATTAATTGTTGTATATTAAATGAAAAGTTTATGTCTAAATATAAAGTTTTATTGTTATTTGGTAATGTATGAATGACTAAACACAAAGTTATGTTGTTCTCTATAGGTGTATGCATGGCTCAATAAAAATCTTGTAAAAAACCGAACCAACCCAAACCACATTGATTTTATTTTCTTTGGTTCATTTTTTCTTTCTAAAAACTAACTAAACCAAATTGAACCGCATGCTTTTTTCTCTTACGGCTAAGATGATTTTTAATGTTAAAACATCTCAAACAGCACCGCGAACATCCCAAATGAAAATAGTATTTGAAATCTTGAACATTCTAAGGGTCAAATAGATCGATGTAGAACGATTAATTGATGATAGACCATAACATTTGGCCAACTCCAACTAGAAGGCGATAAACCATTGTTGCATTGTAAAATCCATCTAGAAGGTCGTGTGGGTTTCATAGGAACATAGTGGCATTATGCTTACTCCTAATTCACTAATGAACAATAAATTTTTGGATGGCCTAGAGGGATGACCAATGCTCCCTATAGAGAAACACCAGACATGGCTTCTTCTTGTGGAATATGATAATGCCCATTCATCACCATTCTACCCTGACTTTGATTGTTACATATTAAGTGTTGCAAAAATATTGTGTTTCTTAAGAGTGAAGAAAGAAAGAGTTTATGTTGATTATAAGGAAATATTGTTGTAAAATTTTTTATTGAAAAAGAAGAATTTTTATTTACAACATAGTGACATGTATATATACATGTTTACTAGTCTCAATTATTTCACAAAATTTGTAACTAATCTTACAAACTTTGTATCAAATCTCACAAACTTTGTAACTAACCTTAAAAAGTTTGTAACTACATAACAACTATAATATGAATTATACATCCTCAATGACCCACATAATTCATATTATCTAAACTTCTTGTTCCAATTAGCTCTTTCAACTCATCAACCCCTGTCTTCTTCAATGGTTTTGTGAGTAAGTCATCTAGTTACACTTCTGATATGTAATACTCTGACATGATATTCTCGTTATTCACTTTATCTCTAATAAAGTGACATATCTTCTTTATGTTCTTACTCCTGTCATGACACATATGATGGTTAGCTATGTCTATGGCTGATTTGTAATCTACAAATAGCTTCATCTTCTTAGGTTCCATGATCTTTAGCTCTTCTAGAAATATTTATATCCTTAAAGCTTGGCATGTTGCATCATAATCTGCTACATATTCAACTTCACAAAATGCTAATACTATTATTCCTTAAACTCCAAGAGATTGGAGCACCTCTAGTCATGAATAGGTAGCCTAGAGTACTCTTATCCTCATCTTGATCTCTACTAAAATCTGAATCAGTTTAGCCACATACCTCTTCATTTGTGTTGGTGTTATTATACCTTGGAATCAACACACCATGATTAATTGTTCCCTTATTGTATCTTAGAACTCTCTTAACAATAGTTAAATGGCATTCTTGAGGTTTCTCCATGAATCTTCTCAAAACTCAACACTTTGACAAATGTATGGCCTAGTGTTCCATAGATAACTCAAGGATCCAATGATTTGTTTGTACAATGTTGCATTTACAAGCTCATCATTTGTATCCTTTCTCAAATGTGCACATGTCTCCAATGTTGTGCTTGCTGCATTACAGTTTCTCATCTTGAACCCTTCAAGATGTCTTAAGCATACTTCTTTTTGTGTAGTAACACTCATTTTCTTGTATATTTGAACTTCATATCGAGGAAATATGACAAGTTTCCTAAATCATACATTTCAAATTTCTGCATCAAAATAAGCATTTCAATTCATGATCTCATATTCATCTGATCTTGTAAATAACAAATCATCTACATATAGACATATAATGATTTTACTAAGCTTTTTTTCATCATTGACATACACTCTATGCTCTGAAGTGAATTTTGTGAATCCTTCCTTGATTAGGAAGCCATCTATTCTTTTATTCCAAACTCTTGTAGCTTGTTTCAAGCCATGCAAGGCCTTCCTCAACATGTACACTTTCAGCTCCTACCTTTTGATTTCAAAACCTGGTGGTTGGCTAACATAAACCTCTTCTTCTAGTGGTTCATCAGAAATGTTGACTTTACATCTAACTGATGTATCGTCCATCCTTTTATGCTGCAATAGCACCAACAATTTTGATGGTCTCTAATATTTCAATAGGTACATAGACCTCGTTGAAGTCAATACCAGGTTTTCAAGAAGCCTTTTGCCACTGGTCTTCCCTTTTAGTTAGAAATCTAGTCATGTGGTATAAGTTTCAACTTATAGAACCATTTTACATCAATGGGCTTCTTTCTTGAACTATCAAATAGCTCATAGGTCTTGTTAATTTCAATTTCCCTAAGTTATTCTTGCATAGTTTCCAACCAATTTGAATCATTCATTGCATGATTCAAATCAAATGGCCCCGACTCAGCCATCATCATCATCTCTTATATTAGATGGCCTATGTATCAATTTCTTGGTCCAAAAATATTTATAACCAGTTAGTCTTACTGGTTCAGTTCTTGTTCTAGTAGACATTCTAACATTTTGTTCATATGATCCTACAACTTGAGAACACATCTCTTCATTTTTTTTCCGATCATCTTCAAGCATATTTCTGATTGTATCTTGATCATTTTGAACTGACTTCTGAGACCAGTTCCATCTCTTTATCCCATCTACTTGAACATCTCTATTGATCACAAGTTTATCCTCATTTGATAAATACAACTTCTAAGCACCAGTTGAATGATAACTTATAAGGAACATAGTTTGACTTATATCATCTAGCTTTCTTATCAATTGTTCAGGTACATTCCTAAAACACATTAATATAAACACATTGAAGTAACCAACATTTTACTCTAACCCTTTCCAGGCCTCATAAGTTGTCTTGTGCAACATCTTATTAGTTAGACATTTGTTAATAACGTACATTGTTGTTATTGAAACTGCTTCACCCCAAAATCTCTTTGGCATACCCTTATCTTTCAATAAACTCCTGAGCATGTCCAATACACTTCTATTCTTCCTTTAATTTATTTCATTATGTTGTGGTGTATAAGGTGAAATTATCTCATGTTATATGCCTTCATCATTACAATTTTGAAAATTCCATTGAGGGGTATTCACCTCCACCACCAGTTCTCAATTTCTTAATATTATATTCACTTTGTTTTTTCAACATGTAATTTAAATCTCTTGAACTATGTAAATACATAACCCTTTATTTCAATTAGATTAATCCACATGTGTCTTATAAATTCATAAATGAAAGTTAGGAAATAATAGTTACCTCTATTTGGTATCACTTTAAAAGGTCCACATACATCATAGTGAACAAGCTCCAACTTTTGTTTTGACTTCATAGGCATGTCATGTTTGAATGAATTCCTTGCTTGTTTGGATCTAAAATATTCTTCACACATATTACTTGACTTCTTTATTTGAGGTATACCATATACCATCTTCTTTATGTTGAGCATACTTAAACTTCAGAAGCTCTAGTGTCCATACATACATTGATTCCATAACCAATTTTTGTCTTCTTTCATAGTTGAATTGATACATTGATAATCAATCATGTTGATCTCAATCTTGAAGGTTTTGTTGTCTTCTAATGGTTCTCTTAAGATCAATCTTCCTTAACCATCAAACACATTCATATGATTATCTTCCATCTTCATGTTGTAACCTTTTGCAAGTAATTGAATTATGCTTATCAAGTTAGTCATATAAGATACACACAATACATCATACGAAGGTTTTATAACCATATTTTTTCACCAAAACTATGTTTACATTTCCTTCTGATGTGACATGTATTTTATCTTTAAACCTTATCTCTTTCTTCACTAATTCATCTAACATGATGAACCAATTCTTATTACCAATCATGAGATTACCACACCCTGAATCTAGATACCACACCTTAGCTTGATCGTCATTAGATTGAGTGTTGAACATTGGCACAACATCATCAGAGTCACTTCCTCCTACATGAGCAAACTGATTATCTTTCTTATCTTTTTCCCTCGACTCCTTGGTCAGGTAACAGTTTCTTTCATAATGGTTAAGTCTTAGACAATTATAACATTGCACCTCCTTCATGGTAATATTTTTCATATAATTCTTACTGAACATGCTTTTCTTGATTGAATCACTGTGATTTTTTGAATTCTTGCTTGAATCCTAAGTAGTAGCAAAAATCATTCTCTGATTCTCTTTTCTTTTTCAAGCTTTCTTGATGAACTTTGCTTGAAGTGCCTGTTTAGCCACCTCCTCCCTCTCTTATATTTTTTGCTTCAATCTCATCTCATGAGCCTATAATGAATCTTGAAGTTCTTTTAACTTCATATCAACTAGGTTCTTGGACTCTTCAATCTACACTACCATGTAATCAAAGCTTTCAGTTAAAGATCTTAACACTTTCTCAATCTTTAGAAAATCATTTATTGATTCACCACATGCATTCATCTGGTTTGTTAGAAGCCACTCGTGAGAAGAATTCTGAAACTGACTTGTCTTCTTTCGTTTGAGTCACCTCATATTACGTTCTCAAGGTCTACAACTTTACTCTCTTCAGCTTGTCATCTCCACCATACAACTTCTTCAACATATCCCATGTTTTCTTGTTCGTTGTTTTCAATGATCTTCTAAAAAAGATTCGGATCCACACACTGATGAATCAAGAAAAGGGCATTCCCATCTTTATTCCTTTGTATTTTGTGTGCACTCTCTTGAGTATCATTTGCATATGTCTCTGTTCTATATTGGGTCTGGGATTGGCCCATTGTAGGCCTCAACCCAACCCAAATCATGTCGAGAAAGGCCTAATACGATGGCCTAATCCATTGGGGCCGTTGGAGAAAACTTTCCCCACGTGTTCCTTACCCGAGGATATGTGCCCAACTGATCTCATGCTTCTCGTGGGGACGTTTCACCCAACGAAACAGAAAAGTATTACATTTTCCAGATAATACAGAGCACTTGACCTAGAACTATAACCACATGTTGTTCATCCTTACTTCTACGTGGGAATCCTGGAAGTCATCCATTATGGGTCTGAAGGTCCAGCCCATAACGGAGACCTTTGGCTTAGCATTGGGAGCTCATTATAAATACCCTCCTCTGCAGGAGGATCAGGTAATTCATTCTTAACCTTTTGTACTTGCCTTCTACCTTTTGAACTAACTTAAGCATCAAAGTGTCTGTAGGTACACCTCATCTTTGTGACTAACTGAAGATCCACGACATGTTACGGAACACTGAAGTATTTTCTGATCCCGATAAGATTAGTCTCCAATGTTAATACTCCATCATATACGATTTCAACCACATTTTGAAATCTAAATATGATTTTCATTTGTGAAATCTACCTCTCATAGTTTACACCTTTGAAAACTGTTAGATATGTTGAAAATTAATTCGATGTAGTTGTGCTTCCATTTGCCATTGCAAATAGCTGAATCAAATCGGACTCCTTGATACAAATTTGTTGAAATAGTCTTGTGTTTCTTGCAAGTGAAGAAAGAAAGAGATTAAGTAAATCGTAAGAAAATAGTTGTAAAGTTTTTTGTTATTAAAATATAAGAGTTATTATATATATATATATATATATATATATATATATATATATATATATATATATATATATATATATATATATATATATAATTAGTTGTAATAAATAATAATTATAATATGAGGTATTATAATATGCGATAGATTGCCGACGCGTTCGAATCTCGCCGCTAGAGGTATTGTATCTTCTCCCTATGATAAGGTCTGTGTGGTTTTTTTCAAGAGGAAGAGGATGCTGCCCATTTATTCCTCTCTTGTTCCAAGGTTAAGATTTTGTGGAATAAATTATTTGATTGGTTAGGAATCCAACCGATTGTTGCTAACAAATTTTGTAATCATGCTTTGTTGTGGTTTCTCGCTTCCTTCTCCAAGGTCAAAGAAGACATGTGTGGTTATATCTGGATAATAGCATCTTGGTGCATTTTGAAGTGTCGTAATAACATTTTGTTTAAAGGTTTCTTTTGGGATATTGATGTTATTTTCAATCATATTGTTTCAATTTCTTGGAGATGGTTAGGTCTCGGTCGTAGGAATTGTAACTTTTATGATTGGTTGCATCATCCTTTAGATTTTTTGTAATAGGCTATATCATATGGTTTTTTCTTTTGACTTTTGATTGGCTTTTTGTAAGGGTTGGAGAATCTCTTTTTCTCCCTTTTATATATATATATATATATATATATATATATATATATATATATATATATATATATATATATATATATATATATATATATATATATATATATATATATATATATATATATATATATATATATATATATATATATATTATAAAACAAAAAATTATAATATGAAGTAATTAATAATAATTATAATATGAATTATACATGCTCAACATTAAGGATACATTAAGGATGGCAAACTAATTGAGTGATGTGTCTGCCACCATTTTTTATGACCCACCGTATTTTGACCCTTATGTATCGTGTAGAGCATTAGCTTCTTCTACCATTGGATTGCTTTGTAACTACGAAGTACAAGGAAGATCACTTCTAATGGTAGAGAGCTTTCATTGGATATAGAAAGGCGTAGACAGCAACCATATTCTATCTTAAGCAGCAGGAGAACACAAACATGTTCCAATCTATGATGCCTCTTTAGCTTAGCTTAGTTTTACTTAATTTGATTATTTTTGAGTTTTTCAATTGTAGCATTCTTTCTTAATGATAATAGGAGGTTGAAATATCAAATATATGTGACTTGTGAAATGTTTAAAAATTCCTTCTAATGATTTGCTCGACTTCTTGATATCCAAGCTGATGAGATGCATAATAACTATGCTAGCAAATGTTTCTCTATATTTTCTTTTTTATGGTAATTCATTTCTTAGGCAAAACGACTCCATAAAATACAAATTATTGTATTGTTTCAAATATACAATATAATGTTTTTATTTCAATAAAAAAAAAACTTAATAAATAATTGCATAACTCCATAAGTTTAGTCTATTTAAAATATTTGATTTTTCTATCCATACAATTTTATAAACAACAATTGAGGGGAGCCAATAAAACCTGATAAAAATATGATAATTTTAAAATATTATAAAATAATTTGTTAAGAAAAAGTGAAGAGAATCAATAAAAGTAATTAATGATGAGATAAAACTTAGATTTTTTATACAATATTAAAATAGAAATTTAAGATGTTTTTAGATAGATAGGGAAAGAAATGTTATTTTTTGGCTAGCTAGTGGTAGAAAAGTTAATTTTTACAAAATAAATTAAAAATAATTAATTTTTTACAAATTATTGATTTATAAGTATCAAGTTGTTAAATTAATACATTATGAAAAATACCCAAAAAATTGTAATATCAAGGATTGAACCGGAACGAAAAATTGATTAAATTAATATAAGAAATAACTATGTTAATCCGAATTTTGGCTTCAAATTTTTTTTCAATAATTTAAATTTTACTTATAAGAATTATATTTAATGATAAATCACAACAATTAAAAAATTTAATTATAATATTAAATTTTTAATAATTGATTTTTTTATATAAATTGAGTTAGTTGAATTAAATATATGTAACTTGTTGATATATGTTCTATTTATAAGGAGTTTGTATCAGTTCTATCAACAGGTTTTTGAGTTTAAGATTAAGAAGTAATCTGTATGTGGAAGAAACAGTCACGTTAATTAATGTTGTTATAGTTTGCGGTTTTACTTTACAACCATGCATTGGTGTTAGTTTAATTAATTACACAAAAATATATTGCCATGTTGTGATAGTGCTATTGTTTTATGAAAATTAAAATTTGGTATGTGGATGCTCCATAATGTGTATTCTAACCGCTAGCTAAATAGTACTATATGTTACAGTTTGTATTTACATGCACAAACACACACTCACCACACAAATATATACATTAATATCGTGGCCGAATTAAAGCACAGAGGAAGTGGAAGTTAATACAAATATAAAATTACTGAAGTGGGCTTCATTCATGGTTAAATAAATTAGAATGTTATCTCAACATTATATAAATCTTTACTTAGTAAGCTTTGACTCATATAGTGGAAAAAGTGGTAGACTTCACAATCAATACATATCTGACTAAATAATTACTTTGGTTTCAATATTATCATCGTAACTTTTACTAGCTAGAGTTTTGGACCATTTTTAAACTATTTTTTTAGAGGAATATTCTAACCGGAGAGTGATCCTTTGCATCTTTATAAAAGAGATCCCAATCCACATGCCCTCAAGCATGATACGTGTAAAGGATAAGTGATTTAAGCCATTATATCCCACTCCACAATATTGATGTGGATAAATGAGTTTAATGTTTTGGCATGACATTTCATGAGAATTCAGCTGCGACTTGCATTGTAGCTACGATAAAACTTTTGGAATAATAGAGTATTTAATGTTTTAAAATGATTGAAATTATCTTTGGAATGACAAAACAACCTGCTTCGTTTATCCGTTTATCCGTTTGCATGTTTCTGATAAGTGACGACAAGTCTGTCATAATAAATTTTTAAAACCTTAATTTGTTATTTTGAGTGCTTTTACTAATAATTTGTTTTTGTTTTGATGCAAAATTCATTCTAACTAGACAAATTTCATAGTGTTTTGTTGCGAAAGTTACAATGAAAAAGCAAGGAGAAGAATGAAACACAAAGAAAAAAGGAAAATAAGGGAAGATTATTAGAAATAAATAATTTATATTTATTAGTCATTAAATTTGTTAGATGGTATTTTAGTATTTTGTGTGTTTTGTAACCCTAGTTTTAGCTTAAAAATAGACTAGGAATGTCACTCAATCATTTGGACAATTATTATAACTTATTCCTTGTAGTCGTCATTCTCTTTAATTGAATATTCTCTTTTCATTATTCACCTTGTGCACCAACAATTGGTATCTAGAGCTCCGGTTCAGATTCTTGGGAAACACGAGTGAAAAAGTGAGGCTTGTGTGATTGATTTTGGTTCTTGATACACGTTGAACCTTGAACAAAAATCTGATCAGAATCACATTGATTCTATGGGTTGGGAAACACTATGTGGTGAGACCTGAGTGTATTGCACAAGGTAGAAGATGATGAACGGAAATGGCGGCATGAACACCAAGCTTCCAGTATTTGATGGCAAAAACTAGACTCGTTGGATGATTCAATGCGTGTATTGTTCGGTGCTCAAGATGTTCTAGATCTTGTCATTGATGGTCACGTTCCGGTAGCAGCAAATACAACGGAGGAACAATGGAAGGCGCAGAAGGACACGAGGAAGAAAGATCAGAAAGCTCTGTTCTACATCCATCAGTGTGTGGATGCAAATGTGTTTGAGAAGATTGCAGATTCAACGACAACAAAGGCTGCGTGGGACACACTGGTCAGATGTTACGATGGTGACACATCAGTGAAGAAGGTGAAGCTCCACTGAGAATACTTTTGAGTATCTCAACATGAAGAACAATGAGAATGCTTTTGAGTACATCTCCAGAGTGATTATGATCACTAATGAGATGAAGGCTTGTGGAGAAACTCTTTCTGAACAAGTAATCATTGAGAAGGTATTAGATCTCTTACCCCTCAGTTTGATTACATTGTGGTAGCAATAGAACATTCTAAAGATCTAAGAACCATGAGAATTGAAGAGCTGCAAAGTAGTCTAGAAGCACAAGAGTTGCGTCTAACTGAGAGAACTTCTGAAAGGGAAGTAGAGCAGCAGGCTCTGAAAGCAGTTTTTGATAAGAGGCATCAGAAGCAGTCTTGGTCAGAAACCAAGAGAAGATCTGATGGTGGTCAGAAGTCAGAAACCTCAACTTCTGATAGGCAAAAGAATACTCAGAAGGGAAAAGAGAGGTATGACAAGAAGAATTCCGAGAAGGTTTGCAGAGTTTGATATGGTGCAAGACACTGAAGTTGATTCTGAAGGTGAAGTTATTTAGTGTGCCATGTTAGTAGACTCTAAACCGGTGTGTACGGAAAAGGCTCTTAAGCAGAAAGTCTGGATGAAGGCCATGAAAGAAGAAATTGATGTTATAGAGAGAAACAAGACTTGGGAGCTGACAGAACTTCCGAAGGACAAGAAAACTATCAACGTCAGATGGGTTTTTAAGCAGAAGCTAAAGCCTGATGGATCAATTGGCAAACACAAAGTGAGGTTAGTAGCAAGAGGATTTCTGCAGAAACCTGGGCTTGATTATTCTGAAGTGTTTGCACCTGTAGCAAGACATGAAATAATCAGATTGGTGATTGCAATAGCTGCTAACAGGAATTGGCCTCTGATGCATTTAGATGTGAAATCTGCATTTCTGAATGGTCTATTACATGAAGAGGTGTACATGTCACAACCTCCTGGATTTGTTAAAAGGAATCAGGAAGGGATGGTGTACATATTACACAAAGCTCTGTATGGATTGAAGCAAGCGCCAAGTGCTTGGAATCAGAAGATTGGTTCATTTTTCAAGGAACAAGGTTTTCATAAATGTGAGATGGAGTACGGTGTTTATGTTTAGCATACTTCTGGAGGCAATATGATTCTGGTATGTTTGTATGTTGATGACATACTGCTGACGGGAAGTTCTGAACAAGAGATAACCAAGTTCAAGAATGTGTTGATGTATGAGTTTGAGATTACTGATCTCGGCAAAATGACATACTTTCTAGGGATGGAGTTCACATATTCTGAGAAAGGTATAATTTTGCATCAGCAGAAGTATAAACTTGATCTTCTGAAGAGATTTAAGCTGCATAATTGTAAGACTGCTATCACACCTGCTGACACAAATCAGAAAGTAGATTATGATGTTGAGGATGTGGATGCTACAACCTTCAAACAGTTGGTTGGATCTCTGAGGTATTTGTGTAATACCAGACCTGACATTTGCTATGCAGTTGGAATGGTTAGCAGATTCATGATTAAACCCAAGAGGTCTCATTACCAAGCTACTGTCAGGATTCTGAGGTAGGTATATCAAGGGAACTCTGAAGTATGGAGTGTTATCCCCTTCTAGAAGAAATATTGAATCAGAACTTCTGAGCTATTCAGATATTGATTGGTGTGGAGACAGAGTTGACAGAAGAAGTACTTCTGGATACTTGTTCAAATTTCTGGGAGGTCCTATTTCTTGGTGTTCCAAGAAGCAACTTGTTGTTGCATTATCAACCTTTGAAGCATAATATATTGCAGGTGCAATTATTGCATGTCAAGTTGTGTGGATTCTGAATTTGCTGCAAGATCTGAAGATCAAAGTAAACAAACCTCTGAAGCTGATGATTGACAACAAGTCTGTAATCAATCTTTCCAGAAGCCCAATGTTGTATGGGAGAAGCAAGTATATTGAGACCAAGTATCATTTTCTTAGAAATCAGGTTCATAGTGGAGTGCTAGAAGTTGAGCATTGCAGCACCCAGAAGCAGCTAGCAGATGTTCTGATGAAGGCCATCAAGACTGATCAATATCTTCGCTTAAGGGATGGAATTGGTGTAGTTAGTTTTTGAAGAAAATATAAATTAAGGGATGGTATTAGAAATAAATAATTTATATTTATTAGTCATTAAGTTTGTTAGAGGGTATTTTAGTATTTTGTGTATTTTGTAACCCTAGTTTTAGCCTATAAATAGACTAGAGATGTCACTCAATCATTTGGACAATTATTATAACTTATTCCTTGTAGCTTTCATTCTCTTTAATTTAATATTCTATTTTCATCATTCACCTTGTGCACCAACAAAGACAACAAAAAACTTGAAAATTGTGACACCCCTAATAAAGACATGATTCACCATCCAAAGGCCACATAAAGGTGTGTAGAGGCACAACAACATGATCTTGACTTTCCACAAGGAAGGAATGCATTTTACGTTGCAAATTGTGACATGGCTAGGGCACAACATGACACAATTTTATGTGTTTTGAAATTTAATTATAAATAGAGAATTGTGTTTAGGTATTTAGGGTCCGATTTTATATTGTATAAGGTAACTTTTTGAGTAAGATGAAGTTGAAAACAAAAGACATCAATATGATTTCATTCTTTGTCATTATAAGTTTTATTATTTGTTTCCAATTGTAATAATCATGAATCTCTTTCTGATGAGTGACTAGTCCCCTTAGATTATGTTCCCTAAAGGATTCTACACCAAATATGTGACTCTATGTATTTGTTTTGTGATTTCTCTTGTTACAAACCTCTGATGAATATTATATAATTTTATTTGCATTTAATGCTTTCTTTGTCTACAAAATTAGGATAATTAGAGAAATGAGACATATTACGTTTGTTAGTGGTGGTACGCAAATACATTCATCTCAGTAGTTGAGAGGTCACTGCTAGCAAATTAATGCTTTTATGGTACTGGGTTATCTTCCTCTCACAACTTGGGAGGTCACTGCTAATGAATGAATGTTTTACAGTTATGGTGTTATCTACTTCTCAGTATCGGGGAGGCTGTGAAAAAAATCTGAGATTAAAACATAGTCATTATAGGTCCAATTACAAGTTTTTCACTCATCCAGGGATATATGATTCAAAATGAGAACTTAATCATTTTTATTCATTTAGTTAAATTAGTAGAATAAATTACTAGTTTAATAACTTGCAATCAAATCAATTGCGCTCAACGAACTTATATTTTGTTACTCACATATGTGTTGACTTCACAAGTGATATTACCTTGTCTTTGTGAAAGGATACACAAAATCCTTGTGGACATGATAATCACACTCACCACATTATTCTCTTTTAAAGGAGGTGGCTAAATAGAAAATAGATAGATACAAGATTGGATTGGTTAAAATCACCCTAGCAAATAGATTGGATATACTCTACTCCCCTGAGAGTATAATTCTCCCTCTTTGACATTATAAAAAAATTGGTAAAAAAATAAAAGGATAGATAAAAGTAAAAACACATAGATCAAAAATCAGCATTTAATAGATTACATAACTTAATAGATTCAATTACAACAAACATCATTTATTTAATCAAACTTGAAGAGATACAAAAGGAAAATACTAAAAGAAAACATGTATTACTCTTTTGACCATGGAATCAGAATTTGTGGCTCTTTCTTTCGTTGGTCGAGAAGCTGAATGGTTGAGGGATCCTCTGTTGGAAGTTCCATTGGCTAAAATGCAACGTTTCAAATATGTTGATACATTGTGATAGCCAAACTACCCTAGCTAGAGCATTCAAAGTGTACAATGAAATGTCTAGGCATAAAGATCTTGGAAATTATTTCGTGAGAAAATTAATTAAGGTTTAAATTATTTCACTTACATATATACGAACAAGAACTACTACAAAACGCACACACAACAACGCCATATTTACAACAGATTCATATACACCGTTGTAATATGTTAAAATTTTCGCAGTTGATTTATAACGTCAGATTTAACGACAGTTGTCTTTAAAACCGTTGTATATGATATGATGTATAACAAGCATCGATTTCCATCAACTATATTTTTTTCTTCTATATTTTTACATTTTAAATATATAATTTATTTCATTTTATAGTGTTACAAAGACTTTAACCTCAAAATACAAAATTCATCTTTGTTTTTCTATTTTTAAGTGAAAGAGAATAGTTTGATCAAAACTTCATTAAAACTCCAATTCATCTTATTATTTCATTTTTTAGTGTTATTACCCTAAAAACTCAAAAATTCATTTGAAAAAAGTGAAAGAGATGAGTATATATAAAAGAAAACTTCATTATAATTCCAAAAAAAAAAGAAGAGTACATTGATAATCATATATTACATATATTTATAAAATGTTCGAACTCATGGCAACAAATGCATCTTCATAATCCAAGACTTTCTCCTCACTTACCTCATCAGAATCTTAAAAAAAGTTCTCCTTTGCTTCTTTTTATTTTTCCTCTCCGGCTTCTTCTTCTTTTTGGCATTCCTCACCCTTAACGTATCCCTGACAGCCAAGGATCCAGATGGTTGAACCTCCTCATTTAGTCGCTGACATTGTTCATTTGTGATATTATTTATGATGCTTGTGTTAGTATTCTCATTTGTATAACTCATTTTTACGAAGAATATATTATGAAGAAATGTAAAAGTGTTTATTTATAGATGAGGTTGAAGATGAAAAGTCTGATAGTTTGGGGCTTGCAATGATGATAAATTGTAATGGTTGATATTCTCGAACGATATTTTTGAAAAAAGGAGAAAAACATAAATCATTATTATATTTAGATTGAGTGTTTCTCTCTTCCGGGAAGAGCAAAGGTTGTAATATTACAACGGTTTCTTATTATAACCATTGTGATATATTATATAAAATTGAAAAAATATTGTTGTCAGGAGTCGAACCTTGTACTAAATAAAAGGGGTGTCGCTACAGTTCTTATGTTTAACCGTTGTGGTATATTCATAATAAATATATACTTATCATTACGGTTTTTTGCGATAACTGTTGTGAAATATTTACCCATATAAGTGAATTAACTTTCCCTTATTGACCATAGCGTCGTTTCCTTCACAGCGAAACCCTAGCACCCATTTTTCTCTTATGCTTCACAAATTAAGGTATTCTACTTCCATCTATTGTTAGATATTTCTCATTATCTCTTTTGTTGCATATTGTTTATTATTCTTCTTCTTCCATCTTAGGCAGCAACTTTCGTCTAGTTTTAGAAACAATGAAAAGAAATATAAGAAGTATGAAGCTTTTATGTAAGCTTCTTCATCCTTATATTTATTTTTCATTGCTTCACAAACTAGATGAATATGGTGATGATGTTGGTGGTAGCAAGCGTAATATACATATTGTTTATGTAGCTATGGAAAATAAGGTATTCTTCAACTTTAATCTTCTTGTTAGATAGTTCTCATCATCTCGTTTGCTTCATATTGTTTATGTAGATTGTTCTTATTTTTTGGAGGTTCAACTTTAATGCATTAACAAAGACCATAGGGTTACAGTCCCGCTTCTTAGGGTTTTGTTTCAACTTTGCTGGTTTGTTTTGAATACTACCTAATTTTCTTTTATTTGAAATATCTTAAGTTGTATAGTAAATATGATATATGGTGATGATGATGGTGGTAGCAAGCATATAGTATGAGTTGATAAGGTATATATATATATATATATATATATATATATATATATATATATATATATATATATATATATATATATATATATATATATATATATATATATATATATATATATATATATATATATATATATATATATATATATATGAATTCCTTTTGATATTGTATATGAAATTAATTTAGTTTATTATATATTATGTATATTGTTTGTTTCACTATCCTTTTATTGAAAATGCAATCATTTAAATTGACATAGAAACGTATAATTTGAAAAATAAGATGTATTTGAAAACCAACCTATATCAATCAATGTTTTCCTAATAGTTTGCATCTCATTCTGCAAATTTTATGTTCCTTAACAGAAATATATAGTTCAATGGTTTGTTTGCTTTAATTCATTGATATCTACAATTATATTATACCTCATCGTCGTCACTTATCATTGTGATTGTTATGATGATAAAATCGCGATGATAAGGTAAACTATAATAAAAGATATTGATGGATTGAAGGAAACCGGCCATCAAACCATATTTATGTTAAAGAACATAAAATGAGCACGATGAGACACATGCAATTCAAAAAACAGTGGTGTGTTTAAGTTGGTTTTCAAGAACAGTTTGGTTTTTCAGATTATATAATTCTTTACCAATTTTAATGGTTGTATTTCTTTAATTAGGTGTATGGTAAAACAAACAATATACATTTATATATAATAAACTAATGTTATGTTCCACAACAGTTGAAACTCATAATCGTTGTGATATTCAGTGTATATTACAACAGTTGTTATACCTAACTGCTGTAACATACCGTGCGTTTTTCAGAATACAACAACAGTCTCATGCTCGTGATTATAAGTAGCGTACTTACGACAACACTCTACATAACAACACATTGATCTGCATCATTATACATAGTTTCCAGCCGTTGTTAAATGAGTTTTCCGTAGTAGTGAAACTATAATTTAGTTGACCCATTTACTAAGCCACTGGACATAGATTTAGTGAAGACAACCTCAAGAGGTATGAGACTGAAACTCCTTGAGTAAGAGTTCCACAAACGACAAGAATTCAATCTAACATTTATAAACATTAACCTCATGATTTAATGGGTAACAACAATCTATTGATTTGGATGTTTGTCCAACATTATGTAATAATATTTACTATTGCATATGAATGGTTAAGTTTTCCAAACTCTTAATGAAGTTCAATGTAAAGAAAATGCATCTCAAGTAAAGATAGATACAATATGAACTTCGCCTATGTGAATTTCAAGATTGTGTTGTCTCAAAGTGAGAACTGGAGTTTCTCTCACAAAATTCACAAAACAAGAAAACCACATGACCATAAATAGTGCTAGGCAAGAAATATAGGGGAAGAACTATTAAAGAATGTGTGTAAGGTAACGTCAGTCTAATCACAAGGGATAATAGGTTCAAAGCATTGCTACCTAAAATTTGTATTAAACTTTGTAATATTCTTTCTTAGGTTAAGTTCAAATCGAAAGATAAATAATTGTATTAATTTTCTTTATTTTATTTTTCTTCTAGAATTGATCTTGTCATTATTAGAACAATTGGGGGATTGTTTGTTAATAATAACAATAACTATCATCGTTGTATTCCAAAATAACAAAAATAAATATGTAAGTGAGTAATAAATGCACGAGAAATAGTTCCACGGGGAAAGTATCACTCACTTTAATGCCCTTATAAAGAATTACATTTATTAACTTAACACAAGAGTTAAAGAGGATAAAGTGTCACATGGACACGTGTGACGGTCTCAAGTCTTATGCCACTTGTCACCTTCTCACTCCCCCTCGTTGGTGTCTCCATCGGCGACCTCGACTTCGACTCTGACTCTGTAACGGGGTATGAGGACGTGAGCGTAGAGGCACTAGTGGAGGCTAGGCAACACTTGAGCTCTTAGATACAACACATCATAGAAATCAGGCTACTCACGACATTATATGATGACACACTTCACTGATCGGCCTTCAGCCAACTTGTGGCAGTAAACCGCCACACATGACCATGTGCATTGCTCTTGTTTTTTTTTCATGGTTTTTGCTTAAGTTTGATTTTTGAATTCGAAAATAGGCAAAATTTTGTGAAGTGTTGTAAAATATGAATGCTAACACATATGAAGTGTTGTTGTAGGCAAAAATTACAACATTTACTAAAGGTGTTTTTAAAAGAGTATTTCATCAAAGATCATAACCTTGTGAAACAACACTATTTAATCTATAAAATGTTAGATTCAAATTATAAATAAATAAATAAAATACATTACAGAAGTATATCCTCTTCAATAAAAATTTCATATGTTACCTTTCTTAAATTTGAGTTTTCATCGGACTAATACAAATTTTAAGTAGACTGAATAATCATGTGTTTTCCTACACGTTGACTCTAAAACATTCGAAAGTACTTAAAATACTATTAAAAAAAAATCATTCCCAATTCAAGTCGGGATCCATTCAAACATTATCAAACAATTCATTAAATAATTAAATTAAATATCTATTATACTGCAAATATACCGATCCAAATTCATTGCAAAGTCCTCCTTATTCATTTGAAGTAAATACACTTATTTATATTATTTGAAATACATTACAAGTGCTAATGAGACCCCACACTGTAAATACAGTATTTTTTTCACTAGAAACTAAACAAAAGCTTTATTATACAAACAAACATTTAAACTTAACCATTCAAAACATATATAGACAAATTAATATGCTATAAAAAGTTGAAACAGTAATTTTTTGTGAGAGGCCTTTAACTTTGTTATCGCAAATTAGTTAAAATTCATATTATGCTGAATTTTGTGCAACTCCTGGATGCACTTTATTCTTACCAATACTACTAGGATTAGAATTTGTCTGCACCTTTCTGTTATGATCATCACTACGTATGACCTCCCGTCTTCTTACTCTTTCCTCTTCCAGTTTTTTCAACTTTTCCTTCTGCCTCTTCTGCATGACAAATATTTCAGCAGAACGTGCACCAATTGAAGACATGTTGTATATTGTAGTAATTACTTAGATTGATATGTGAGTGAACTAGATTATGAAATGCTCTGCCAAACTAGTGTTCAAGAAGATGGAATTTATAGGAGTTGGATATGGAAGTAATGAGTATGTGGAACAAGCAGACCCGTTATTTAATGTTGTTATGGTTTGTGGTTTTGCTTTACAACAATGCATTGTTGTTTATTTATTTGTTTATTTATTTAAGTGTGAACTAAAAAATAGAATGCCATGTTGTCATAGTGCCATGTATTATGGGATATTAAAATTTGGTATGTGGTTGCGCCATCATGTGTGTTCTAACCGCTAACTAAATATAGTACTATAGTATGTTACAGTTTGTATTATATGCATGAAAACATGTACACCACAAAAAAAAAAAAAATATATATATATATATATATATATATATATATATATATATATATATATATATATATATATATATATATATATATATATATATATATATATATATATATATATATATATATATATATATTGGTTTTAAAATACAGGAAGTGGGCTTCATTCAGTGGAAGGAGTGGTAGGCAGCGTAATCAGCCATGCTATATTGCTTACCAATGGCTCCTCCTTAAATTATTAATTTGTTGATAGGGTTATATGGGAATGGACTTGATAACATTGAACTGTGTAAAAATGACCAAAGAAGTGTAATGTATTTTCATGTTGGTTTAAATATCTTTTGAAATTGGGGACAATTTACCCATCATAAAAAGTTGGGTAATGGATTTTCAACTAATTCACTAATGTCATACAATTTTATTATATTTAATTATATATTTTATTGTTTAAATTTTGTAGGTTTCCAATGTAATACAGTCTAATTTACTCTATGGATAACTTTACCCAACTTTTTAAGATGGATAGATAAGAATTCACCTTTGAAATTTATCTTATATCCTCTTTAAATTTACAGATACGAAATCTTCATTGATGACGTGGAGTGAAATTTAGCTTAGCTAGATCCATGTTAAAAATATGTATGTATGATGTGATACTTGTGCCTTAATGATCGATGAACCCATTTGTTTATATTTAAAATTAATATATATATATATATATATATATATATATATATATATATATATATATATATATATATATATATATATATATATAATTTATATTAAAAATATATAATTAATACCTGCAGGTATCGGTTGATATTTTTTATAAAAATATTTATGTAATAATTTAATTTTATAAATATCAAATAATAATATAGTATTTCTAAATATTATTTTAATTGTATAAATAAATATTAGTAACATAAATAAATAAATACATTCTGCCCATGTTTGAATTAATATATTTATCTTAATTTATTTAATTGTACCATAATTGTAATTTTTGTCAGAAGGATAAAGGTTCAGCAGTTGGTAGGTGTTTTGTAGAGCATATAACACACTATGCCAAACAAGACCTACGACAACGCTTTTTTTGGCCTTTAAAAGTGCTTAAAAGCGTTGTCTAATCATGCGCTGTCGTAGGTAAAGACAACGTTTATATTTAAGAAAAAAACGCTTTTAAATGCCTACTTTAGAAAACGCATTTTACCTAAAAAAATATTTTCTAAATGGGTCTTTAGACAGCGCTTTATAAAGCGTTGTCTAATGTATAATTATAACATTTTAATTAATTTTTGTATATACCTTTAGACAACGCTTTTAAGGTAGGAAGCGTTGTCTAATGTATCCCTTTAAAAGTACTTTTTCCTTAAAAGAGTTGTCTAATATATAAATATAAAACTTTAATTAGTTTTTTTATATATCTTTAGACAACGCTTTTTGGGAAAAAGCGTTGTCTAATGTGGGCCTTTAGAAGGCGTTTTTTCCTTAAAAAGCACTGTCTAAAGTATGCGTATAATATTTAAATAATTTTTTTATATGAGCGCTTTTGTCTGAAAAAGCTCTCTCTTTTGTTCCCCTTTACACAACGCTTTTTAAAGCGCTTTCTAATGATTTCCTATAATTTTAACATTAGACAACGCTTTTTCCAGAAAGCGCTGTCTTTTCTATACCTATAATTTAATTGGATCTTTTTAAAAATCCAATTTTACCCTTTTTTGCATAAACTTGTATTAAACCTGTTATAATTCACATTTTCAGTCGGAATTCATACTAATCAGAGACCATTTCCACTAAATTACATAATCCACAAATGATCATTTACATCTCAAAACTAATACCATTTCACTAATATACAACACTAATTTCATTTCAATCCAAAACTATTTATACAAATCAAGTCATTTACATTAATATCATTCACAAAACTGTACGTAAAATAAACCATTCACAAAACTATACATTCACATATAAGTCCACTTATCCTATACCTAGAAGACCCTTCTTTCAATCAAGTATTCGCACAATTCCTTCTTAATTTCATGCAATTTTGAGGGCGTGTAATGAGAAACATCAAATTTATCGAAGTACTACATAACAAAACAAAATATGCATTAGTTAGTTTAAAATAATAAATTATGACATATCCGATAAATATTAAATTAAATCCTATGTTATAAATCCATGCATATCATGATAGGAACCTCTAATTGATTCATTTGACTGATTTCTCTCATAAACATCAACACGTAATACCCGCAGTCTATGCCGTTTTTTTGTTGAGGACATTACACATAGACAAACAAATAAGAATTAATATAGAGTTATTTTGTGTTATCAATTAGCATCACTAATAAGCAACAATATGAAAATTAATATACCTGAACATGGACCCATGGAATAGTGTCCAATTTAGACCGTGCTACTCGATGATCTCGTTGTGCTCGGTATATTAGTATTGATCTATAAAAGAAAAGCGTAAATTTAGAACAATCACACTATAAATATATATATATACACACATGAATATTTCGTCCAATATGACTTACTTATCAACCACTTCCTTCAGATCTGGATATGTTGTCCAATTATGCTCAAATGAATTCAGATAATAGGCCACTTCTTTTTTTGGATTAATGACAACCAACACCAGTGTCCACTGTAAAATATAACAAAAGTTTAGATGGATAATTTTTATGCAAAAGATACAAAGATTAGAATAAAAATCTTACTTAGGTCCAGTATTATACGGTAAAAAAAACAAAGCTTCATTCTCTTTGGTGGACATATATCTCTCATCCAACTGGTCTCTTACTTCATCTTTATTCAGTGAAATTGTCGGTGCATTGACACGCTGGCTAGCAATGAAACATAATCTCTTTGACAGTTCATTCCCATGCATAACTTTTTCATACAAGAACCTTAAATAAAAACATAATAAACATTAGACTATTTTCATTGAAATGTGTAAATAAATTGTTCACCTAAATAAATAATAGAGTACTGATCAGATTACCAGATGTAGTAATGAACAACAGTGATGCCTAATTCAAGATGGTTGAAAATATGCTCCATGTCCTATTTTCCGATAAACTCGATATGATCAGGAATACCAAAAACACCTTCGTCCATGCATACTTAACGAATAGCACCTTGCATCACATCTGATGTTGACAAAAGTGTTTTAAGACACAACTGAAAGGGAGGAAGACCTTTCCTTGTAGGCACAAACTTAACAGGAGCTTTTTTTCAGCTTGCTGGTGATCTGTTGTGAAGCTTGAGCAGGAACCTAACAATCATATAAGGTAGGTAAAGTAGACAATCATGAAACGTTTGAATTCAGATAATAGAATAACACTTAAAATGTACTTGTCTTTGTGATGCAACATACTCGTTTTTCCACAAAACCCCTTTATCCTTAGATGCAAGTTTTGTAGGAGTCTAACATTACCATGTATAAAAATGTACATAATGGTTCATAATAATTTTCATAATGGTTCAGAATTGAGATTTGAATACTAAGAGAGTTTCGTAATGGTTTTCAACATACCTCATCATCTACGCAAATGAGGTCTAACGGCCATGCAACAAACGAACTTATTAGATCTTGCAGCAATGTAGCCCTTGAAACCTCGTCAGGTATAGGTAGTATCGCATCCTTATCTAAAAAAACATCAACCGACACTTTCAGATGACCATGAGGGAGAGGTTTAATGTGTAGCAACTTTCCCACTTTGTTATGCACTTTTCACTTGTCAACCACGCGATAAGTCGGTAACGACAAATACAACTCACAAGATGAAATGCTCTAAAGCAATAATGAATGTATAACTGTCAATGTGTATAAAAGTCAATTAAAATAAATGTGTTAATTTAAATAAAATAAATATGAGTTAATTACCTCGAGAATTTTTTTTTGACAATTGATATTATCTTTGTCACTAATAGCTTTCATCCCGGAACTGTGTTTTTCCGCCTCATATCTTTCTTTATCCTTTTGCAATTCACAAACTTGCGCTTTTAGTTCCTCCAATGATTTCATGACTTCTTGGTTGCTTGGATTTTTTTCTTTGGTTGTTTATAGAAGGAAGATGGAGTCACACCATAACCTTTACCTCTCACCCGACCAAAATACTCAGGAACATTTAGTACTCGACTAAGAATGCTCCTGCTATCCTCGTCACCGGTGGTGGTCAAGGATTGAGATAGAGTCTCCTGAAAATCATTAGTGGGGATTAAAAATTACCTATATTTAAATACAATTTCGATTAACTTAAAGACATAATGTTATACTTACACATTCGTCATAAACGTGTTGGACATCTTCCCTAACAACTCCATCCCTGCCCACACGAGCTTCCTTCCATAAAACATGTTCCGGAAGTGATGATGCTTCACTTTTCGACTCTTCTAACTGCACATTGAGATAAATAATAAGTTCATCAATTATAACACAATAATACAATTCATAAAATTATACCATTTATATATACGTACCAGTTTTTTTTTAACCGTGCATATCCCAAACACCCATTTTTGTATGGATACACGGGTTTTTCTGCTCTTTGGCGATTCGTGGCACTCAAAGCCTGGATAAACAAGTTTAAGTAATTTCAGAATAAAATAATACAACAAGTATATAATACAATTAATAGACATGAAAAGATAACATTACATTGAATTGTTTGGTTTTCTGTTTGGCTACAAAAGTGGCTCATTCTTCTTGTGAAATCAAATCCGCATACAATTGTGGAAGGTTTGCTTCAACAAAAATATTTTCCTCATATTTTAGATATTTTGTTGTTAATAAGGCTTTAAACCCTCAGTGTCTGCTTATGACCATTTGAAGACAATACTTCTTCCGGCTTTCTTCAATATTAAGGTATTTTGTGACTTTCACTAGTGAATTTTCTCACATCTTTGAATATATTTTTTGAGTATGTAAATGAAACCCTTATTTTGAGGATACTACAATTGATAACATGTAAACTATTAAAGGATTAGAAAACTTTTTCCAGACTTCTAAAGAGGTTTCGTTAACCTAGATTTTTTAGGTAAGTGGACAACAACAGAACACCAGGTCGACCTCCTTAGAGGGCAGGTCGACCTGATGATGAACAACAATGGCAATGGCAGCAACAATAACAACAACAATGGCAATGGAAGCAACAACAACAACCTGATGATGAACACAAAACTAAACAACGACTAAACATTGACTAAATCAATGACTAAATCATCAAGAACAACAACAACAATGAACTAAACAATTACTTACATCTTCTTCTTCTTCTTCACGGAGAACAACGGGCGAAGGGAACAATGAACGAAGAAACAACGAATGAATGAACGAACAATGTCACGCAACAACACTGAATGATTGAACGAAAACAATGAAAGTTTAGGGTTTATGAAAAGTTTCTCAGAAAAAACGAGCGAAAGAAGAGAGTGAAACAAAATTCTGAGAGGAAAAGGTTTATGAAAATGAAGGGCCAAGTTTTATATTTTAAGTAATCATTGACCTTAGAAAGCACGTTTCATAGAGAGCGATTTCTAAGGTCAATGATTAATTAAAATATTTTAATTTAAAAATAACCTTAGTGAGCACTTTCTGAGGAAAGCGCTCTCTTAGGTTTTCTGATATTTTTTAATTATATTTATTTTATAAGAAAACCCTTAGAGAGCGTTTTACTCATAAAGTGCTCTCTAAGGTAACCTTAGAGAGCGCTTTCGGTCAAAAGTGCTTTCTAAGGCTGGCCCAAAAGGGCGGGTCGACCTCCTGAGAAGGTAAGTCGACCTGATGAAGCCAAAACATTTCATTCTTTGAAACTTATTAAAATGCGTCGACCTGGTTGAAGTATGCGTCGACCTGATGACTCCAGAGAGTTTATTACTTTGAAACTTACTAAAATACGTCGACCTGGTTAGTTTTTATTTAAACAAGTGCAAAAAACCAAAAATATACAAACGGGGGGAGGGGGGGTCGAACATACACCCTTGTGATAGGGAAAGGCATTGTAAAGGCGTTTTAACCACTAGGGTGGTGATACATCCAATGATTCAAATACAAATTTAAATATATGACTTTGTCCAATGGTTTTTTATTTATTTTTATAATATTTTTCAATTAATTATAATTTGATTAATTTTTAAATATTATTATTTGATTAATTTTAAATATTATTATTTGATTCATTTTAAATATTTTAAATAATAATAATAATTGATTAAATTCTTTAAAATATTTTAAATATTTTTAAATCATAATAATATTTGATTAATTTTAAATATTTTAAAGAAAATATTTGATTACTATTTAAAATTAATCAAATAATGCATTTAAATAAAATATTTGATTAACTTTAAATATTTAAAATTAATTTCTTTTGATTAATTACACTTATTTAATAAATTACCTAAGAAAGCGCTCTCTTAGATTAACATATGATACACTTTAGAGAGCGCTTTCTTTCAAAAGCGCTTTCTAAGGGTTTCCTATGAGGACAGGTCGACCTCCTTAGAAGGTAGGTCGACCTTTTACTACCCAGAAAGCCAGGTTGACCTGTTTTACAAAATGCGCTGACCTTGTAGTTCCAGAAACTGCCAATCAATTTTTGTGAACAAAATGTGTCGACCTGAGAGTGAGACAGGTCGACCTGTTCAGGGTGAAAACTCGTTTTTTCAGTATTTTCTTACATACAATAACACGATAAGGGATTGATTAAAAAATAGAGATAAATATAAACCAAAGTAATTGAAGTATCATTACATTTAACAAGAAGCAACATAGCCAACACATTAAAAACTAGATGAACCATATTCCCTTCTATGATCAGATTTTCACCTTTTCCCTTTATGACCAGATGTGCCAGAAGACGAACCCCTATCATTTTCATACATCTCGAGAAACTGGTTGAAGTTCTGGTTGAAAGTGTTGAAAGCTTCATTATGACCTTTGATTTGTTTTTCCATCTCGTTGTTCCAGGCATGCTGAGCCTCATAGTGTTCTTGTTGTTGAAGTTGCATATTATGCAACATAGCATGAATAATCGGCTCATCAATAGAAGGCGAAGTGTAATCTGGTGGAGAATATGCCTGAGATGACTGATTTTGAGTCCAGCCAGTGTGTTGCCACTCTCCCCAACCTTGATTATCATAGAGAACCTCTTCTTCATTTCTATTCCAACGATAGACTAAGTCATGTTCCTGTACATATATTCTGACCCGGTTTCCATGATCTTCATCCATAGACTGAGTTTGATCATCATGATTTTCCTCATCAGACTCAATGTTGTCACCACTAGGAGCACTTTCTTGCTCACTAGTTGCTATAGCAGATTCCATTTGACTACCAGGTCTCAAAGTTATAACAAAGTTCTTTTGAACAAGATCCCATGAGTGTCCCATAAGACTGATATATTTGCCTTGAAATTCATGATTTGGATTGATGGACATCATAGGAAACCCTTTCACAACAACCTTTGCATTATTCAAGATGGACTGAATGAGAGACGGATAACTCAAGGCCACATTGTTCTTTTCTCTCAGTGCAAAAATGCGACTAGTAATATAGTAAGGCCAATTAACCTTGACTTTCTTTGTGAGAGCATACATCAAGACTACTTCGGCTTTGTCAATTCTGGAATATCCGTCTTTCTTGGGACGAATATTATGCGACACAATCCAATGAAGAACCCGGATAGCCGGTTTCAAACACCCAGTTGTGAATTCCTTTGGGAACATATCATAATTTAACGTATTGTTATCATGAGGATACCACAACATCTTATTTAAGTGTTTCTTATAATTAAAACCAGTAATAGGGGAGGCATCAGTTATCAAGGCTTTATTTTCTGATCTAGCAGGAAGGACTGTTGCACCCCAAAATTTGCCCTCTATTTTTAACTCTAACCAATTTTTTGTTTCACATTCATTTGCATCATCTTCATAGCATAACATTTTTTTTCTGTCTTAATATTAGCCGGAATAATTTCTCGGAATTTACAAACAGACTGGTCAAATTAACTTTTTAACTGTGCCTAAAATTAGTCAACGAAAAAATGTCAAGTTTAAGTTTGAAAATGTCGGTAACATTAATCTGCGGTTCACGTGGTTTAATTTGACATGCTAAAAATATTTTTACGACTAGTTTTGGTCATATGTTGATCAGTCTGAGCAGTTTAAACGGTCATAATTTTTATTTCAAAATCCGACCAAACACTGTATTTTTCCGAGTCATTTATTTCGCGCTGATTATTTTGATGTGTTCATTTTATTTTTTCGAGTACTTTGGCGCCCGACTTTTATTTTTTGAGTCTATTTATTTTTATACAGGGTCTAGAATAAATAAATAGGATTATTAGTTATTATTTTTATTTTAACTATTTTAATTATTAAATTTTATTTAGTTGGGTCTAGAATAAATAAATAGGATTATTAGTTATTATTTTTTATTTTAACTATTTTAATTATTAAACTTTATTTAGTTTTAAATTACATTTTATTGGGTCTAGAATAAATAAATAGGATTATTAGTTATTATTTTTATTTTAACTATTTTAATTATTAAACTTTATTTAGTTTTAAATTACATTTTATTGGGTCTAGAATAAATAAATAAATTTGTTAGTTTTTATTTTAATTTTAACTATTTTTATTAAACTTTATTTAATTATTTATATTAAAATTTTATTGGGTTCCAAAATAAATATTTAGGCCCATTATGCTAACCCTAATTGGTTCCTATATATATATATATATATATATATATATATATATATATATATATATATATATATATATATATATATATATATATATATATATATAACTTATGTTTCTGTTGCTAAAAAAAAACCTCCTTTTTATTCTTTGTACTGTATATGGTCCGTTTGTTTATCATTGGTTCTATTATCATGTTCTTCCTCTTCCTAACACACATGTCTCAAACATGTGTATTAATGTGTGTCACTTGTTTCAAACATATGTATGTGTTAACGTGTATTACTGCATTTCAAATTTATGTATATATCACCGTTTTTTTTGTTGCTATATACATATAATAAACTCTTGATTTGTTTTATTGTATATGTTTTTTTGGTGATAAACCATGTTATGGTTTATATAAGTGCGTACATCTCACTTTGTTATTTATATGGTTAAGTTATTCATGTATAGATATATAAATTTATTTTGTGACACTTTTTTTATTATTATGTTCTTAATACGAGTTTTTATATTTATTCTATTTTTTTTTTTTAGATTATTCGGATCGGATCGTGTCGATACGCTATTTTCACATCTGGGTGTATGATGCGTGACATTTGTGTTGATCTGATATAGTTGCGATGATCGCAATTTTGCGTTAGCAACATCTTTGTTCCTTTTTTAATTCATATCATTTTTATGTTATTCATACACATATATTTAGATCTGCACATTTTTTTTTCATAACTAACTACCCTGATTTTTTCCTAAACCTTGACGATTTTGCCTCAACCATTTTTTTATACGTTTTGTTTTATTATATAATAACTATTTTTCAGGTACATTCACATGTGCGCGCGTGTCTTAGTGTCAAGAAGACAAAGCTGATAATTTTGAGGGCATTTTGACAAAGAAACAAGTTTATTATACAATAACTATTTTTCAGGTACATTCACATGTGCGCGCCTTCTAGTGTCAAGAAGACAAGACTGGTAATTTTGAGGGCATTTTGACAAAGAAACATGGGTTTTTCATTCTTTTTCCTAATTTTCTCTAGTCCCTTTAATTCTCTAATTTCCTAATTAACTAACCTCTTAATTTTTTTTCCTACTATAATTACTTATTTCATAAATCAATTTATAATATTAGTTATTATTTCTTTTGTTTTAAATTAATAGTTATATCTAGTTTTTTTTAAACTTCTTTGTTTACCTAAAATTAAACTTAAAATTTTTATTATCAATATTTGTTTATATATGTTTTTTAGAAAATTAACTAATTAGTTTTTTTTATATATAAAACTCAAACTTTTCATAAACCTTAATTTTTCATGTAAACCTTAAAACTTTCTCATAAACTTTAACCGTGTTATTTCCTTTAAACCATAAACCTTTCCACAAACCTTAACAAACATGTTATTATTTCTTATTTTCGCTCATGTTTATGTTATTCATACACTGTAATTGCTTCGCCCTTGTAATATTTTGAGTTTTAACTTGTAATATTTTCAGTTTTATTTTTCGCCATATTTATTATGTAATTGTCCCAAAGCGTTGTAATAGTTAGGATTTTATTTTCTGCCATTTTATTTTTCTGCCATTTATTTTCTGCCATTTTATTTTTCTGCCATTTAAATTTCTGCCATTGATCCTATATTAACTGCGTGGTTTAGTAATGTAGGGCGTGAAAACCTACTAAATTAATTATTTAATATTTTTCTATAATCTTTATATTTTTTTTGTAAATAAATGCTAATTATTTTTATAAACTTATTTTATTACTTATTTATAACAATAAATCTTTATTTTGTAAATACTAACTATTTTATTATTTTGTACATATTAAATTAATTTTTTCTCTCTAAAAATTTCTCAATAACTTTTTGTCAATAATATTTTATATATTAATAGTATTTTATTATAATAGTAATAATCATATAGTGTAAATAATTAAAAGTTTTCTCAATAATCTTTAATTGTTTTTCTCTAAACTTAATTCCCTTTTTTTTCATCAATTCTAATAACTTCAAAAAAATCTAACTTGTCTAACCTAAACTTTTTCTTTTTAATTAAATATTTTAATTGTTATTTCTTTAATTTATTTTAACTTTATTATTATTATAACTACTTTATTATTATTATTATTATTGCTTTATTGCTTTATTGTTATTATTACTTTATTATTTTTGCTTCATTATTATTATTATTATTATTGCTTATTTATTATTTTATTATATCTATTATTCTTGCTTTATAATTTATTCTTATCCGACTATTATGTATCTGCCAAAGCCTTGTAATAATTTGTAGATTTATTTTTCCGCCTTTATTTTCTTTGTAAATATTTAACTATGTGGTTAGTAATTTAGGGAGTGCAAAACTAACTATATGTAATTGAACTTAGAAAATTATGTACAAGACAAATATCTGAAAAATAACACTCACACACGTAAGTCGATCTATGATCGCCATCTGTACTTCCTAGGATATTCCTCTTGGTTGCCTTAAAATAAAATGGTCAAGTCCCTCGAATATAGGGATGTCTTAAGCAAAGTCCCTTCAAATATAAATCATCATAGTCCCTACAGTTTAAAAGATCAAGTCCCTTCGAAGTTGCCTACGGAATAATGATCTTGTCCCTTCGAATAAATGATGATAGTCTCTACGAATTGCTAAAGACATCCCTCAAGTTCCTTTCTATGACCATACGATGACCCTATGCCTGTCCCTTACACATCCAAGGTAATGACTACCTATTCCTTAATAATAGGGATAGTCTTACCATTTAAAGGATATTTAAGAACATAAAAGACTTAACTTAGGGTAGGTTCCTCTTATGTACTTGCTCACTTTCCAAAAAAAATTCAAAACACTTTACATTTTCAAACAAATTTTCAAAACAAAGTCTTTATATATATTCGTACATGGATCATTATAAAGTACTTAAGAAAATTTTTAATATCACACTACACTTCCCAAAACATTTTAAAGTGAGCTAAGTAACTAAGAGCCCATGGATAACCATGGATGTAAAGGGTGCTAACACCTTACCTTTACATAACCTACCCCCCGAACCCAAAAATCTTTTAAGGTCTTTCCTGTTCTTTTATGCCCTTTCCTTTTGGATAAAATAAAAGTCGGTGGCGACTCTTGCTATCCGCAACATTTAACTAAAGTCAGTTCTCCCACCGTGTTACAGAACTGGCGACTCTGCTGGGGATTTAATATTAAAGAGGGGTACCCTTAGGAATTAGATCACTTTAAAATTGTTTGCCTTGTTTGCTTTATACTTACTTGTTGGGCTCTTATGTGTGAAAGATCCTAACCCGGATCTAGTGTACCTTAGGTAAATGGCAATAGACCAAGGAAACTGTACGGCGTATACCGATATGGTTGATCTGGTGGCCATAGTTAGTGTGACTTCTCGGTTGGTGCTTATGTTCCTTAAGTCAAGTTGAGGATAATATGAGGCTGCCATATGTTGTCAATGCACTAACTAACTTTTAGAACCCTAGTTATCCCATCTTGGCCTTTAGAAAGTAGTGAGATAGCCGGCTTTGGTGAAGACTGAAGTTGGTTGATACTCGATACTACACTCATTGAGATCCTAAACTTGGAGGGTTTTGGTTGGCAAGTAAGTTGCCTACTGAACAACCACCCTTGTGAAGGATCAATGATATTGAGATCCCTTAGAACCTGGTTACTTTTGTAGGACAGGATGAACCAACTAAACTTCAGAGGAGGGTACTTACCTTTAAACCTCATGCAAGCCTTCAAACCTAGGGCTATTGAGTGACTTGTTTGTGTGTGCCACATGTTTGTGATTGAGCATAACATCATAGCATCATCATGCATCATAAGCATATCATTTTCACTAACCATTTCAAGGACCAAAGGATTTATCTTTGTTCTTTAATGCAGGTCATGGCTTCTGCTCGTAGGAATACTATCCGGATCAACTTTGTAGGAATACCTCCTAAGCTTAAAGAGTTGGTTTCTCAAGTTTCCGAAAACTCCCAGTTCAACAAGAGACATGGTCAGCTACTGGATCTAGTTACTTCACGGTTCAATGAAGACATGATGAGTGTTCTGTTTCAGTTCTTTGATCCTAAGCACCATTGCTTCACATTCCCCGACTATCAGCTGGTTCCTACAATGGAAGATTTCTCTAAACTACTGGGTATACCTATCCTTGATCAGAAACCATTCACAGGCTTCGAGAAAGAGCTTAAACCAGAGGTTATTGCTGCAGCTCTACATCTGAAGAAGTCAGACATTGTTCTAGAAACGAGAAGTGAAGTTAAGGGTATCCTTGCTAAAGTGTTGATAGAGAAGGCTCAAGTGTTCTTAAAGGCTATGAGCTATGATGCTTTTGAGGAGATCTTAGCCTTGTTGATTAGTATTGTTCCCCAATCCAGAACAGTTCATAGACGTTCACGCCATCAACATATTTCTGAGTCATAATCCAGTGCCTACATTACTTGGAGACGTCTTACACTCTCTTCATACCCGTACTAAAAAGGCACGAGGAACTCTGATGTGTTGTATACATTTACTATCTAGGTGGTTTATTTCTCACCTTCCTTGATCAGTGATGAAGAATGAACAAGGGTTCAGGTGGTCCAAGAGGATTATGTCACTCTCTCATTCAGATATCCATTGGTGCTCCAGATCTATGGAGAATGTCACTATCATTGACCGTTGTGGGGAGTTTCCTAATGTGCCACTTCTAGGCATAAGAGGAGGCATTACCTACAACCCTTCCTTAGCTTTACGACAGTTTGGTTACGCTCAGAGTGATGGTCCTCATGACATGTTGATTCAGGGCATTGTGTTTGACTACGACAACGATCTGCAAGGTTACCGTTAAAGGTTCATACAAGCATGGGGAAAAGTGAACAAGGTGGACAGCAAGACTCTAGAGCCCAAGTACACTATTCCTATGGAAGCTTACCTCAGATGGGTGCGATCTCGTGCTCAGACTCTCATGATGCCATATCCTGCCATCCTGCCAATTACTATGGAACCTGTTGCTGAAGGAGATACTCCTTATACCATCCTTCATCCAGACATGCCCGCTAACCTGGAAGAATTGCAGAAATCCTGGATCCAACTAAAGGAACAAAGAAATACCTTTGAAGCTAAATTCAGGATTAGCCAAGAAAAAGTGTTGGAGCTGACCAAGCAACTTCACGAAGAGAGAAACCTCAACACATACCTCCATGCAAAGAGGAAACGTCCATGGGAGACTTAAAACCCCATTTTTTGTGTTCATTTAATTTTTGTTGTAAGCCTAAAGAGAAAACGAGTTTATTACTAATAAAAGTTTATTTTCTAGTTGTTTAAACAAATTTAAATCATGCGGTCCTTGAAAATATTGCATATGCATCTACATACCATATCATTGCATGACAGGTTCCCATAGCAGGTTTCTCAATCTTCTCGCTGTTTATTTCAGCAAACTGGCTCTCGAACAAGTTGTCAAGGATCTCCAGGCTCAGACTGCTCAGTTCCAAGAAGTGATCCTGAATTTGTCCAAGGGGCAGGAAGAGTTGAAAGCACTCCTCTCTGAAAATCCTGAAGATAACAAGGATAATCAGTTGAAACAACTGCAAGCTGAGATGACAGAAATGAGGACCCAGATGAATGACCAGGTGGCTCTTATTCAAAGTTTAGCTCAGGGGCAAGAAGAGCTAAGAACCTTTGTCCATAAACTTCAAAGTAATAGAGTCAGGAATCTAATCATCAGTCAACCTCCGTTGAAACAAGCTGACTTGGCTGAAAGGAAAGTAAGGATAAGAGAAGGAAATAGACAGGCTACTACTGACCATCCTTAAATGGAAGAAAGAAGGCCTTGTAAGGTTAATCCACTTCTATACAAGGAATGTAGAAGACAGTTCATCCGGTTCAGCACACCAATGTCACAAGTTTTGCAATGCCTGTTGGAGATGAAGTTGATTTCCTTGGAAATTCTCCTAAAAATCCTAACACCTCTTCTCCTTGCTATAATCCTAAGGCAAGGTGTATGCATCACTCCGGCTGTCCTGGACATGACACTAATAACTGTTGGGCATTGAAGAATAAGATTCAAGACCTAATTGACGAAGGAATACTCGAGGTTACGCCAGAAGGCCAGGTTGAGTTCTTCTATCGTCCATCAAGCATCAAAGTTTCCAGATAACTGGAGTGACAAGTTTAGAGGAAGAGACTTTGAGAACATTTGAATTTTCATTTGTAATTTCTTTTCTTTGTTTAAACACTTACTATTATGTCAAACTTTTGTTTTCATTAATGCATTGCATATGTTTGTCTTGAATTAATCCATTCGTTTCACTATATTTTGAACTATGCTTCATATTTCTTTTTTGTGATATTTAACTCCTGATAAAGCTATAAGCCTGTAGAGGGAGGATGACGAAAACAATACCATAATATTAGGCAGTATGCTTTTGAACAGACTATGCTAACGATGTACAGGCATTGTTTCAATTCCTAAACAGTGGAGATATAAGGAAGTTAATCCCTAGTTAACCCTTTTGAGCCTATGAAGTAGGAGTTTTTATTCTCGCACAAATTAAAACCCTTATTCATAACCCGGGGCAGGGTAGTTACTCGGTTAACTCAAATATGCCAATTATTTGTGTTGTACACAACTAATGATGGTTATCTGTAATCATTAAACCTGGCAGTCAATATCCAGCAAAAGAAAAACCCACTAAGTCAAAACCTATGAAGGAGACTTAGTAAAAAAATTGAGAAATTCCGCTGACTGTAATTTTGAAACAAACAGTTCAGGCAAAAAGAATATATAACAAAGTCAAAAGAAAAAAGAGGTCACTATGAATCCTCAACAAAGAAAGATGACTGGATGTTCAAATAAATTTTTGGTTTCTGAACTATCACAAATGTCAGTGTTACAATTCTAAACTCCTTTGAGCCTTAATGCATAAGTTAAATAAGCATAGGACTGAAGAACATCATGGAGATTGGGTTGGGTACAAATAAAATTTGAGCCTTTATCCTTTGTTTCTTAAATCGTGAACCAGGCTACATTACAACCCTTTAAAAGTCCTAACTGAAGCATGGTTAGTTCGAAAGCGTACTGCTACAAAAAGGTATCCTTACTCCTTTAGGGCTTATTATAAAACTTGAGTTAATATCACAGTTTTCACAAAAAATTGTTTTTCTAAAATAACTCTTTTTCAAAACTTCAAGACAGACATAAGCATTGCATTTTTGAATATATATTTGTTTGCATATACCTGAGTGTTTGATAAATAGAGAAACTTACAGGATGAATGTTCAATAAACCAAAGTCCTTCCGATAAACAAAGTTGCTTCCTGGATCAAAGCCCATGTATGAAAAGAGGTATAGTCATTGTCTCCCAATCAAGGGGGCATGCCATGATACTGCTTAACACATTTGGGGCAGTCAGGTCAAGATTCAACAATGCTTATGGTAGTCAGGGGCAGATCTCCCCATCTATCTGAATTACCAAGAGTAACATTACAAAATTCATGATGCCAGGGGCATATTATTGTGGGGCATTCTGTTTGAGGTAGCTCCATTCAGATACTTCCATTATGGGACAATTCATCCTCAACCAATGGGCAATGATTTCTTTTCAAATCTAATACCCGGAGTGTATATGGTCCATCACAATTTGAAGACACGTTCCTCTCATTGTATTACCTTGATATTGGATTCTCAGCAGAAGCCATTGTGGAAATTAATTATCTACGCCAGTAGTATCAGATGGTGTCGGTATCATATCTAGCTATGAGGATTTCTGGGAAGGTATTCAGGAAAGTTAAGAATCTCAGGAGCTCTAAATCCAATTGGTTATACACTCTCAAAGTTGAAACAATTCTGTTTTCGAGTTCAACTTTACTTTTCCCTCTTTATTCAGGATTACTTTTCCTCTTTTACTAAAGCAAAAAATATTTGTTGGTTATGTTTGAATGTATATATGCTTTGAATATGATTGATGCTTACCAGAAATGCATGAAATGCAGTAATAGTATTTACTAAGGACGAACGAGGGTAGTAGTTCAACGAAGCTTCGCCGGTTCATCCCCACAAGACAACTACAAATCCCCAGTACAACAAATCTATGCTTCAAGTTACATCTCCAATTGAATTTATGTCCATCTCTTTTATCCTCAGCCGAGGTACTCAGGAACTTATTCCTTCAATAGAAGTACGACGAGCGAAGACGAGAGGTTATAAATACTATACTATCAAACGAAACGGGAATGAGGTCCTCATATTCTTTAGTAACGAATCGGGATTTATTTTCCCTAGCCAGCAGTTGTTATACAAAGATATCCAGATGCTTCAAACTACATGATGCATACATACATCATTTACATCATACCATAACATATACATCCATAAGTACATAATACATTACTTCAGTGCATCATACTATGCATGCATACATAGTGCATAAACTAATATTTTCCTTGCAGGATAGTTATATGCAGGGAAAACAACATCAACAACTTATACCTCAGGACGTTGTTTATCCTCCTGAAAGCTATCATTACTTTGGGTCGTCGATTATCTTCCCAAAAGTTATACTTATACCTCAGGACGTTGTTTATCCTCCTGAAAGCTATCATTACTTTGGGCCGTTGTTTATCTTCCCAAGTACCTTATCATGACTTTGGGCCGTTGTTTATCTTCCCAAAAGTTATACCATTACCTTGGGTCGTTGTTTATCTTCCCAAGTACCTTATCATGACTTTGGGCCGTTGTTTATCTTCCCAAAAGTTATACCATTACCTTGGGCCGTTGTTTATCCTCCCAAGTACCCTATCATGACTTTGGGCCGTTGATTATCTTCCCAAAAGTTATACTTATACCTCGGACGTTGTTTATCCTCCTGAAAGCTATCATTACTTTGGGCCGTTGATTATCTTCCCAAAAGTTATACTTATACCTCGGGACGTTGTTTATCCTCCTGAAAGCTATCATTACTTTGGGCCGTTGCTTATCTTCCCAAGTACCTTATCATGACTTTGGGCCGTTGTTTATCTTCCCAAAAGTTATACCATTACCTTGGGTTGTTGTTTATCTTCCCAAGTACCTTATCATGACTTTGGGCCGTTGTTTATCTTCCCAAAAGTTATACCATTACCTTAGACCGTTGTTTATCTTCCCAAGTGTCATATCATTACCTTAGGCCGTTGTTTATCTTCCCAAAAGCTATATCTTCATACTTTGGACTACCTTATTCTCCAAGAAGTATATTTGAAGAACTTTTCTCCAAGTGGCATCTTCAAGCCCACTCAAGCATATACAGTTAATCATCAGTATTACTCTATGCACTGGTGAGTGCAAATTTTTGGGCTTTTGTGTTCAATCCCCTTCAACCTTCCAGGTCACGAATGGTACAGATACCAATCTAACCCCTCAGGTTTCAGAAAATTGAACAGGGGCAGCTGTTGCACCCAAAAATTTGCCCTCTATTTTTAACTCTAACCAATTTTTTGTTTCACATTCATTTGCATCATCTTCATAGCATAACATTTTTTTTCTGTCTTAATATTAGCCGAAATAATTTCTCGGAATTTACAAACAGACTGGTCAAATTAACTTTTTAACTGTGCCTAAAATTAGTCAACGAAAAAATGTCAAGTTTAAGTTTGCAAATGTCGGTAACATTAATCTGCGGTTCACGTGGTTTAATTTGACATGCTAAAAATATTTTTACGACTAGTTTTGGTCATATGTTGATCAGTCTGAGCAGTTTAAACGGTCATAATTTTTATTTCAACATCCGACCAAACACTGTATTTTTCCGAGTCATTTATTTCGCGTTGATTATTTTGATGTGTTCATTTTATTTTTTCGAGTACTTTGGCGCCCGACTTTTATTTTTTGAGTCTATTTATTTTTATACAGGGTCTAGAATAAATAAATAGGATTATTAGTTATTATTTTTATTTTAACTATTTTAATTATTAAATTTTATTTAGTTGGGTCTAGAATAAATAAATAGGATTATTAGCTATTATTTTTATTTTAACTATTTTAATTATTAAACTTTATTTAGTTTTAAATTACATTTTATTGGGTCTAGAATAAATAAATAGGATTATTAGTTATTATTTTTATTTTAACTATTTTAATTATTAAACTTTATTTAGTTTTAAATTACATTTTATTGGGTCTAGAATAAATAAATAAATTTGTTAGTTTTTATTTTAATTTTAACTATTTTTATTAAACTTTATTTAATTATTTATATTAAAATTTTATTGGGTTCCAAAATAAATATTTAGGCCCATTATGCTAACCCTAATTGGTTCCTATATATATATATATATATATATATATATATATATATATATATATATATATATATATATATATATATATATATATATATATATATATATATATATATATATATATATATATATATATATAACTTATGTTTCTTTTGCTAAAAAAAAACCTCATTTTTATTCTTTGTATTGTATATGGTCCGTTTGTTTATCATTGGTTCTATTATCATGTTCTTCCTCTTCCTAACACACATGTCTCAAACATGTGTATTAATGTGTGTCACTTGTTTCAAACATATGTATGTGTTAACGTGTATTACTGCATTTCAAATTTATGTATATATCACCGTTTTTTTTGTTGCTATATACATATAATAAACTCTTGATTTGTTTTATTGTATATGTTTTTTTGGTGATAAACCATGTTATGGTTTATATAAGTGCGTACATCTCACTTTGTTATTTATATGGTTAAGTTATTCATGTATAGATATATAAATTTATTTTGTGACACTTTTTTTATTATTATGTTCTTAATACGAGTTTTTATATTTATTCTATATATATATTTTTTAGATTATTCGGATCGGATCGTGTCGATACGCTATTTTCACATCTGGGTGTATGATGCGTGACATTTGTGTTGATCTGATATAGTTGCGATGATCGCAATTTTGCGTTAGCAACATCTTTGTTCCTTTTTTAATTCATATCATTTTTATGTTATTCATACACATATATTTAGATCTGCACATTTTTTTTCATAACTAACTACCCTGATTTTTTCTTAAACCTTGACGATTTTGCCTCAACCATTTTTTTATACGTTTTGTTTTATTATATAATAACTATTTTCCAGGTACATTCACATGTGCGCGCGTGTCTTAGTGTCAAGAAGACAAAGCTGATAATTTTGAGGGCATTTTGACAAAGAAACAAGTTTATTATACAATAACTATTTTTCAGGTACATTCACATGTGCGCGCCTTCTAGTGTCAAGAAGACAAGACTGGTAATTTTGAGGGCATTTTGACAAAGAAACATGGGTTTTTCATTCTTTTTCCTAATTTTCTCTAGTCCCTTTAATTCTCTAATTTCCTAATTAACTAACCTCTTAATTTTTTTTCTACTATAATTACTTATTTCATAAATCAATTTATAATATTAGTTATTATTTCTTTTGTTTTAAATTAATAGTTATATCTAGTTTTTTTTAAACTTCTTTGTTTACCTAAAATTAAACTTAAAATTTTTATTATCAATATTTGTTTATATATGTTTTTTAGAAAATTAACTAATTAGTTTTTTTTATATATAAACCTCAAACTTTTCATAAACCTTAATTTTTCATGTAAACCTTAAAACTTTCTCATAAACACCGTGTTATTTCCTTTAAACCATAAACTTTTCCACAAACCTTAACAAACATGTTATTATTTCTTATTTTCGCTCATGTTTATGTTATTCATACACTGTAATTGCTTCGCCCTTGTAATATTTTGAGTTTTAACTTGTAATATTTTCAGTTTTATTTTTCGCCATATTTATTATGTAATTGTCCCAAAGCGTTGTAATAGTTAGGATTTTATTTTCTGCCATTTTATTTTTCTGCCATTTATTTTCTGCCATTTAAATGTCTGCCATTGATCCTATATTAACTGCGTGGTTTAGTAATGTAGGGCGTGAAAACCTACTAAATTAATTATTTAATATTTTTCTATAATCTTTATATTTTTTTTGTAAATAAATGCTAATTATTTTTATAAACTTATTTTATTACTTATTTATAACAATAAATCTTTATTTTGTAAATACTAACTCTTTTATTATTTTGTACATATTAAATTAATTTTTTCTCTCTAAAAATTTCTCAATAACTTTTTGTCAATAATATTTTATATATTAATAGTATTTTATTATAATAGTAATAATCATATAGTGTAAATAATTAAAAGTTTTCTCAATAATCTTTAATTGTTTTTCTCTAAACTTAATTCCCTTTTTTTTCCATCAATTCTAATAACTTCAAAAAAATCTAACTTGTCTAACCTAAACTTTTTCTTTTTAATTAAATATTTTAATTGTTATTTCTTTAATTTATTTTAACTTTATTATTATTATAACTACTTTATTATTATTATTATTATTATTATTATTGCTTTATTGCTTTATTGTTATTATTACTTTATTATTTTTGCTTCATTATTATTATTATTATTATTGCTTATTTATTATTTTATTATATCTATTATTCTTGCTTTATAATTTATTCTTATCCGACTATTATGTATCTGCCAAAGCCTTGTAATAATTTGTAGATTTATTTTTCCGCCTTTATTTTCTTTGTAAATATTTAACTATGTGGTTAGTAATTTAGGAAGTGCAAAACTAACTATATGTAATTGAACTTAGAAAATTATATACAAGACAAATATCTGAAAAATAACACTCACACACGTAAGTCGATCTATGATCGCCATCTGTACTTCCTAGGATATTCCTCTTGGTTGCCTTAAAATAAAATGGTCAAGTCCCTCGAATATAGGGATGTCTTAAGCAAAGTCCCTTCAAATATAAATCATCATAGTCCCTACAGTTTAAAAGATCAAGTCCCTTCGAAGTTGCCTACGGAATAATGATCTTGTCCCTTCGAATAAATGATGATAGTCCCTACGAATTGTTAAAGACATCCCTCAAGTTGTTTTCTATGATCATACGATGACCCTACGCCTGTCCCTTACACATCCAAGGTAATGACTACCTATTCCTTAATAATAGGGATAGTCTTACCATTTAAAGGATATTTAAGAACATAAAAGACTTAACTTAGGGTAGGTTCCTCTTATGTACTTGCTCACTTTCCAAAAAAATTTCAAAACACTTTACATTTTCAAACAAATTTTCAAAACAAAGTCTTTATATATATCCGTACATGGATCATTATAAAGTACTTAAGAAAATTTTTAATCACACACTACACTTCCCAAAACATTTTAAAGTGAGCTAAGTAACTAAGAGCCCATGGATAACCATGGATGTAAAGGGTGCTAACACCTTCCCTTTACATAACCTACCCCCCGAACCCAAAAATCTTTTAAGGTCTTTCCTGTTCTTTTATGCCCTTTCCTTTTGGATAAAATAAAAGTCGGTGGCGACTCTTGCTATCCGCAACATTTAACTAAAGTCAGTTCTCCCACCGTGTTACAGGGACACCCAAAATGGATTGTCAAACTTTGGCATCAACCTTATAAACTAAATTTCTCATCCTAAACTCAAATTCATAGCCCTTAAATTTTCCCATAATGCTAGCATAAAACATACGACCAAATCCTCATTATATTCAGTTCTTAATCCTAGGAAAGAATTTATGTCTTGATAGTCCATGAGTTCCACAATATAATTCAAGTGCAATTGACTAGCAGTAAATCTAGAATAGACATATTGTGGAATAATTTATCTATCCTTGAACTCCTTATTATATGAATCCCTAATTTCATCTCCAATGAGTGATAGAGCACTTACCGATATAGACGAATGAGATGTTGAGGCAGACTGGCTTGACCTTTTACCAGCAACTTTTGTTGAAGCCATGAGGATGTTGAAGAGATTGGAAAAGAGAATAGAAATTTTGGAAAAAAGAATAGGAGTTTTAGGGTTTTGGAGGAATTTTGGGAAGAATTGGAAGAAGAGGAATAGTAAATGATTTAAAATATAATTTATATTAAACCATTTAAAGAGTCAAAGAAATCCCCATAAAGTGGAGCAACTCCCCATGCACACAGAGCAAGCTGTCACAAATTTGAAATCCATTGCGTCGACCTTCTCACTTAATGCGTCGACGCAATGGACATTAATTTCATATAAATTAAATTTTAAATACCTTAGACAGCATTTTCCTTAGAAAGCACTTTCTTAGGTTTTTTGATAATATATAATAATTTAATTAAATAAATTACCTTATAGAGCGCTTTCTAAAAAAAGTGTTGTCTAAGGTATTTAAAATATAATTTATATGAAATTAATGTCCATTGCGTCGACGCATTAAGAGAGCAAGTCGATGCAATGAATTTTAAAATATAACCTATAAGAGAGCTTTTACAAAAACGCGTTGTCTTAGGTTTACTATATTTATTTTTAACCTCAAGGGCATGGGTTCGAACCCCCGTTTTCCATTTTGGAGATTCTGAAAGTTCAATATATTTATTGAATTTAGAGAGCGCTCTTTTAAGAAAGCGTTTTCTAAGGTTTCCCTGTAGCAGCGCTTTTGAGAAAAGCGTTGTCTGAGGTGGCTTCAGTTTAGGACTTTTAACAACGCTTTTATAAGCGCTCTCTAAAGGTTGGCTTTTAGAGCGTTTTTCTTAGCGAAATTTTTAAAATACCTATAACAACGCTTTCTCCAAAAAGCGTTGTCTTTGTTGCGCTGCTACAGACCAATTTTGACGTAGTGACAACATGTGTGGGTTCTGCAGGTGTAGAAACAGGTGATATATGTAACACCCCATTTTTACCTGACTTTAAAATTAAATCAGAGTTATAAAATATTCTCCACAAACATGACATATCACATTTTTCAACTTTAAAACTAATTAATATAAATACTTCAAAAAATACGCAGCAGATTCATCAAATTTACAACTTTAAAACATCATTCTTTATTTTCAACATTAAACTACTTCAACATGGTTTTCAAAATAAACAACTTAAACAAGTACATCAACTAAGTATAATTCAACACAAAAGACAAAACATGTGTTCATCCCCCCCCCCCCCCCCCGAAGTGCTACGTATCAGAGCGACAAACATCAACTTGAAGATACTAAGTACTAGACTTCTAATTACATGCATGTTACGAACATAAGGGAAACCTTCAAACAGAAGGGGTGAAATATCGAATAATATAAACAAGAGTATGATAATCAATACATAAACGAGAAATCATACAATCACACCACTCCATACAACTAGCAACATCAACATACAACTTCAATCAACAACGATTAACAACACATATATAATGCGACACAAACTCGACTCAACTTATGTATATGCATGTGGTACCATTTGGAGTAAAACTCCCAACTTAATCTTGCCAGTTTATCGAGGCAACAACAAACATATTTGCCAATCCATGCCAACTTGATTTGAACATTCGCGCCAACTTGAAAATATGCAAATGTATGCGACTTATGAATGACATACAACAACAACATGAACATCAACTTAACAACACAACAACATGTATCAACATTAGTCAATCGACCTGTAACTTAATATTTCCCAAGATCGGGACAACACGACTTATATCGACTTAATACGACCAAAACATAGAAAACCAACTAATTACGGCTTAATTTAATTAATTCTCTAAATTAATTGTTTTAGTCCTCTAATCTACTAAATTCAACTCATTTTATCTCTAATTAATCTCTAGAATCAACTTAGTTCGACTCGAATGTGAAAACAGGGCGAATCGCCAAAAATTGCATTTTCTGCACACCACTCTGCTCATACGTGTATAGACTTGCTCATACGCGTATCACTCTTTTTTATATGCCACCCATTATGTGTAAACCTTACTATTATACATAATTCTTGTACTTCCTATGTGTCACCTACGCAAATGGCCAGAGGGCCTTGCCATAACCTCATCCATATGCGTAACGTCAACGTAACAGTTATGTGTTACGCGTAAGGTCTCCCCTATTACGCGTATCACCAGATCTACTACGTGATTCAGCGGACGTCACACCAGTCCCACTTCTGCTACGAGTTACACAACTTTAACACTTAATTCAAGCGTAATTGGGTTTCTACATTGATTTTAGACCTTTAATCTTTTGTATATACATCATCTAACAATTACTACATTCTATTACGAGTCCTAAATCTCCTTCCAATACGAATTTTCCTGCAACAAACCAGTCCGACAATACAACCATGACAGGAACACAAATGATTTTATGACAACAGCATAACAATAATGACATGTTCTTCATGATAGATCCACATGAAAATCAACAACAACACATTATATAAGAACACAACAACAAATTATACGAAAACTCATCCTACATACGAATTATCCTAATCCCAATTATAGAATTTGAACCCCAATTTTACCTTGGATTGAAGGAAGCTCGAATTCACAGCAAAATCCTCTACAAAAATCCAACACCTAGCCTCCTTGTTCTTCCTCAAGACTTGTTCTTCCTCAAAATTATGATTAATCTTTCTAATTAGGTTTTCAGCTTAGGAATACTATAATTACACTAATTACCCAAATTACTAATGGGGATCTAAAATAGCACCCCCGCCTTTACTACCCTCATACCACAACTAAGCCCACTTACTAATAATATTTCATTAATAATTATATTATTACTTCGACTTAATTAACTCAACCAACTCAACCACGACTTAACCATCAACTTAATACCAACTTAAATAACTCAACGACATATTCGACAAAACAACACCTAACAACAAATAATCGAGAAAAATACGCGATAACATTTAATTAAATTAATTAATTAAATACGAGCGTTACAATAGAGACATGTCTCAGCCAGATTTGCAGTCGATTTTGGGGGATAAATCAAAGGATGAGTCAGATCCTGAGATGAGAATATCGATTATGGGGCCCCATCCGGAGCCTTAGGGTTGATAAGAAGTTAAAGGCCCATTCGTCTAAGCCTTCTGTCAATTTTGAGGGTCGTAATGGACCGAAGAATTCTCGTTTGGCTAAGCCCATTTCTTCTTCAATTGTTCCTCTTGGTTCAGATGACGTTAGCGAAGGGTCTTGCTCGGATTCCTCTTTGCCTTTGTCTAAATCTAATGTTGCTTTTTCCTCTTCTGATGCGATTTCACCTTCGCCTTCTTTTAGTAGGAAGGGTAGTTTTGATCAACAATTAGTGAACAATTGCATAAGGGTTTTCCCTTACACGGTTTCAAATATTGTTCCTAATATTGGAGACACAAATTCTAGATTTGGAGTCGAGATGCCATTCTCTTATGATTCGAAGGTCGTTTAAGGTAATAAAAGGTTTTTTGCTGAGATGGATTCTAAAGTTTCAATGAAGGTTTGGGAGATCATCAACACGTTAGGAATTTATGGACAAGATAGCAAAGGGAATTTCAAATAGGACATAAGAAAGATGAAACTAAGAGAAAAGGTTGGGATTTATAAGAGGGAGTCTTCTAAAATGGTGGAATCTTGAATATACATTTAAAATTAGAGGGGTAAGATTGCTTGTTAAAAGGAAGATGATCGCTTGTATGATTCAAATGGGAAATGGGGACGTGTGTTTCTTGCAGGAATCCAAATTTCCAAAGTTGGACTTAGTGCTTATTGCATCATTCTGGGGAAATTCAAAGTTGGAATGGTCTAAATCTAGAGCTATCGGTTCAGTGGGAGGCATTGTTATCATGTGGAGGAAGGGCTTGCTTGGATTGAAATGCAGTTTCAGGGGCGAAGGTTTTGTTGGTTTAAATGTTGATTAGAAGGGCCACACCTCGTTCTTAGTTAATGTTTAGTCTTCTTGTCTTATCACTCTTAAAAGAAAGATATGGAGAGATCTGGTTTTGGTTAAATCTAAGTTTGGTATAGGGTACTGGATTGTATGAGGTGAGTTTAAAATGGTTACATGAAGAGTCGAGAGAAAAGGGTAGGCAGGAGGGGCGCAAGTTAGAGATGTTGGAATTCTTAACTTTCATTGATGATATTGGTTGCATTGATGTTCCTTGTGTAGGAGGGATTTTCACTTGGTTCAACAAGGCAGGATCGACAATGAGTATATTATATCTTTTTTTTACTTTCTGAGGATCTAATATGCGACTGGAAGATTGTGAGTCAGAATATAGGTAAAAGGGAACTTTCGGACCATTGTCTTATATGGTTGAAGGTTTATGATCTTGATTGGGGCCCTGAGTCATTTTATTTCAATGATGGATGGTTAAATCACCCTGATTTTAAGGAGCTCATGGATACGGAGTCGAAATCTTTAATGGTTGAAGGAAGGGGAGACTTTGTTTTGAAAGAGAAGCTGAAGGCATTGAAGTCGAGTTTGAAGAGGTGGAACTTGGAAGTTTTTGGATGCTTGATTTTAAGATAGAGGAAACTGTGGATAATTTGTTTGAGTTAGATACTATAGCTGGTGGAGCAGAGGTCCTTTCGACGGTCAACTTGGAAAAAGATAGAGAGGAAGCTTCTTTGAATATCTGGAAACACGTTTCTCTTAAGGAGAACCTTCTAAGAGAGAAATTGTGCATGACTTGGTTGAAGAAGGGGGATAGAAACACGACTTTCTTTCATAGGTCGATGAAAGCAAGATTTCGAAGGAACAACATTTCCTTTGTGGATATACCAGTTATGGATGGCTCTGTGTTTTCGAAGACATTAGGGATAGACCAGTTATGGATGGCTCTATTTTTTCGAAGTTGTCGGTAATGGATAATATCTCTCTGGAAGAAGTTTTCACTTAAACTGAAATCAAGGCAACAGTTTAGGTTGAACAATCATTGTTCATTGCTGGTAGGAGTATGTTTGATGGGGTAGTCGTGGTTAACGAGATTTTGGATCTAGCTAAGAGATCAAATAAGGAATGTATGGTTATGAACATCAATTTTCAAAGGGTGTACGATTGTGTTAATTGGGGCTTTATGAGATTTGTTTTTTGATTATGAACTTTGGTGCTAGATGGTGCAATTGGATGGAATTGTTTTCAAGGGATCTTCGTCTATCTTAGTTAACAGTAGTGCCACAGCAGATTTCTTGGTGGGTAAAGGTTTGCGCCATGGAGATCCTTTATCTCATTTTCTCTTTATCTTGGTCATTGAAGGTCTCACTAAGTTGATGAACATAACTATCAAGTAGGAATTGTTCAAGGGTTTTAAGGTCAATGATTATCTCTCTATTAGGATTATGTAATTTGTGGATGATATTGTCTTCATTGGCAATAATATCTGGGACAACCTTTGGTACATCAAAATGTTACTAAGAAGTTTTGAACTTTTTTCAGGACTCAAGGTTAATTTCTTCAAAAGCTGTATTTATGGGATTAACTTGAGAACTAAGTTCTTAGAAGCAGCTTACGTGTTCCTTCGGTGCAGAATAGGCACAGTCCCATTAAATTTTTTGGGTGTTTTTTGTGGGTTATAGTCCAATGAGTAAGAAAATATGGGTTCATGTGTTAGAGAATTTGAGGAAGAAGTTAGTAGTATGAAGATGTATATATCTTTCTTATGGAGGTAGAGTGGTTCTAATCAACTCTGTTTTGAACGAACTTTTGATTTTCTTCATTTCCTTCTATAAGGCGCCGATTATTGTTCTAAAGGAAATAATTAGGATTCATAGCAACTTCTTATGGGGAGAATGAAAATTCAATAAAATAATTCATTGGGTTGGCTGGTGCAATGTGTGTTGGCCTAAAGAGAAAGGTTGTTTGGGTATAAAAGATGTATCGGTTTTTAATGAATTCTTGTTGCTCAAATGGAGAAGGAGGTTTATTAACGATAATGCGACACTTTGGAGACAACTTATGGAGTTTAAATACTCCCTAATAAACTTGACTAGGGAGGCGTTCCGTATTGGCTCTTTTAGCGGTAGGAACATGGGGTTGATTTGGTGGCATGATTTATCGGGTTCTCGTGATCAGAACTTATGTGTTGCTGAAGTAGGGTGCAAGTATGGCAAGGAATAGAGTTGGAACGTGGTCTGTCAGTCATGTTCTGGTGGTATGGAGGAATAAATGGAGATTGATTCGTTGAAATTCTTATTACAGAATTCGAAAACTGTCTGAACTATCATGATGTTGAATTCCTTGTTGGATCATCAACAATCCTTAACGGCTAGACCGCGTTGGATTCCTTGTTGGTTCTTGCCCAAAACTAAATTGAATTGGGCCTTGGCCGACAGTGGGCCAAATACCAATCCAGTCCAAAACTTTTTTTTCTTATTCCATTTTACATGATGTTGAAGATTCGAAATTGAAAATTCTAGCCAATGCTCTTCCAGTGAAAGAGTCCGTTGAAAACGATTTTTTCTAGTTGAAAATGACTTTTTCTTATTCAATTTTACATGATGTTGAAGATTCGAAATTGAAAATTCTAGCCAATGTTGATTTAGTATGTAACTAATATTCTAAGAAATATATTTTATTTTGTTTTATTTTAAAATTTAAAATATCAAAACAACAAAATAAATATATTAAAACAATAAAAAATATAAATTATAATTATTCAAGAAAAAAAAGTTATATAAAGGTTAACTTTGCTCAACTTATTAATTTTTTTTACTAATTTATTATTAATATTTAAAAAAATGTTATTAATATTTTGAAAGAGAAAAAAAGTTAATTATAATACATAAAATGAATAAATAAAAATAATATTTTGCTACATATGTTAATTTTTATCGTTAAATGAAATATGTATCAATCACCAATGATTATAATGTTGATTTTAATGATACGATGAATTGAATTTGGATTGGAACTTTCACATTCTTAACGATGGTAGTAGATTTATATGTATTAAAAGTAATGTTTTTGAATTGAATTTTTAGATTTGTAATGATATCACTTGTATACATATTTAGACCAATCTAATTAAGACAAGTGAGTTGGGTAATGAAGTTATCCACGTATTATAATTCTTCCTACTACTAAGTATTAAAACTCTTCCTACAATATTTTTATTTACTTGTTATTATTGGAATACAACAATGATGATGTATTTAATTACTTTTTTCATTTATTTATAATTATAACAAAAACTTTGTCAAGTATAATTTTTTTAAATAAACTAAATTAAATTAATTAAATATTTCACTGCAAATATGCCGATCCAAATTTACTACAAAATTCTCTTTATTCTTCTGAAGTACTTATTCAAATTCCGGATACCTTACACATGCTACTAAGATCCCACACTGCAAATGACTCTATTTTACCATAGTAACTAAACAAGTTTTATCATAAAACGAACATTTAAACATAAGCATGCAAAATAGATATAGACATATACGTTTTAAAAAGTAGAAACTGTAAATTTTAGAGAGATTTTTAACGTTGTCATCTCAAATTATGCTGAATTTGTTGCAACTCCAGGATGCACTTTGTTCTTACCAATACTACTAGAACTAGAATTTGCCTGCACCTTTCTATTTTGATCATCACTACGCATGACCTCACCTCTTCTTACTCTTTCATCTTCCAGTTTTTTCATCTTTTCTTTCTGTCTTTTCTGCATAACAAAAATTTCAGCTGAACGTGCACCAATTGAAGACATGTTATAGCTTATGTATATTTGATTAATAATAAGTTATAGTAATTACTTAGACTGAAGATGGAATTTATAGGAGTTGGAATTGGAAGTAATCAGTATGTGTAAGAAGCAGGTTTTACTTTACAACAATGTATTGCTGTTTTATTTATTTAATTAATTGAAAAAAAATGCCATGTTGTCATAGTGCCATGTATTATGGAAATTAAAATTTAGTCTGTGGTTGCACCATCATGGCTCTAATTGTTAACTAATTATAATATGTTACGGTTTGTACTATATGCACAAACACATGCACACCACACAAATATATTATATGGTGGTCGGTTTAGAACACAGAGGAAGTGGATATTAATACAAATATAAAATGACTGAAGTGGGCTTCACAATCGGTCATACTATATTGCTTATCGCTGGCTGCTCCTTAAATTATTAATTTGTTGATAACATTGAAGTGTGTAAAAATGACCATAGAAAGGTTTTACAGGTTGGCTAAGAGTCTCTCGAATTATCTAACTTCAAGTATATAATGTATCACGTAGTTTTAAAATATATCAAATCTATAAGGATCAATAATCAATTTATCATTATCTATTGGTATTATGTAAAGCTAAAATTAATGAATTTTTGGTTTGGTCGGAAATAAAAGGTAAAATTAAAATTAGATTTGAGAAATATATTGGAGAGATTGGAATGTGGATCTCAGTATATCTCCGGGACTTAATAATTCATTGGCGTTGATTGAATTTAAATTACTTTCAATAGAAAATATCAGTTTAAAAACTTTTATCTCACACTCTTGCGCTATTGATGCAAACTATACTCCTAGATCATGAGATTTTGCTCTCGCTCGTCCATTTGAATCAAGAAGTATTTTTTGAAAACTAAATAATCATAATTAATGTCTGAAGCGCTTTCACTGTATTTAGGATTAATGCCCAATTTTCACTATCTAGTTCAAGCCTCACACCCTCGAGCTATTGACTCAAACCTTCGTTGTTTTCACTCTCATGCAAAACTTTTTGAATTAAAATTAAAAACCAAAGCCAGAAAAATAATTTATGAAAAGTTAACGCCAATTTATTACCGAGTCCCGTCGGAACGACAACCCTCACATACCGAGCTCAAAACGATTTAATCGAACATGGTTTTGAACATGTTAAAATACAATAGACTAAGAGAAATTTGAATAAATCGTGTGTATTGAAAAACACTACAGAGACATTATTATATATAGTGAGATTATAACTAATTACATGATATAGTCGATGTGTGAGTATTCTATATACAACTATTCTTAAACATTATATATATATATATATATATATATATATATATATATATATATATATATATATATATATATATATATATATATATACACACACTCCCCTTCAAGCTTGAGCATATAATTCAAATGCACCAAGTTTGTTACATATATAATTAATTATAGGACTTCACAGGGATTTCGTAAATATGTCTGTCAATTGATTATTAGAGTTAACAAAGCTTGTGACAATGTCACCTAACTCGATCTTCTTTCTGACAAAGTTACAATCTATCTCAATATGTTTGGTACTCTCATGGAAGACTAGATTTAAAGCAATGTACAATGAAGCTTGATTATCACAAATAAGTGTCATTGGTTTTGCTTCTTAATTTTGAAGTTCCTTAAGCAATTGTTTTAACTAAACAAGTTCACATGTTTCCATTATCATGGACCTATACTCTGCTTCGACGCTTGATTTTGCTACAACGTTTTGTTTCTTACTTTTCTAGGATATCAGGTTTCCTCCAATAAGTACACAATACTCAGAGGTGGATCGTATATCAATGGATGACCTTGCCCAATCAGCATCAGAGTATCCAACAATCTGAGTTTGTCCTTTATCTTCATACACTAGACATTTTCCTGGAGCACATTTGATGTATCTCAGAATCCGAATAACAACATCCATGTGTTCCTGACAAGGGGAATTTAAGAATTGGCTTACCACACTGACTGCAAAAGAAATGTCAGGACGAGTGACTGTGAGATAATTCAACTTTCCAACCAATCTTTTATACCTTCTTGAGTCAGGTAAAGGCTCCCCCTGGTTGGTTAGTAGTTTGGCACTTGGATCCATAGGAGTATTTGTTGGTTTAGCATTCAACAAACATGCTTCTTCCAAAATATCCATATCATATTTCCACTAAGAAATCACTAAACCATCTTTAGATTGGGCTACCTCAATACCCAAGAAATAACAGAGATTACCAAGATCTTTTGTCTGAAATTGATTCGAGATATGTTGTTTTAACTAGAGTACTTCCATGCTAATCACTATCAGTTATGACAATATCATCTACATACACAATTAGATAAACAAACCATTGGGTTGAGTGACGATAAAAAGCAGAATGGTCATTTTCCCTACAGACCATACCAAATTGTTGTACTACAGCGTTGAATCTTCCTAACCAAGCTCTCAGAGATTGCTTAAGACCATAAAGAGACCTGTATAGCCTACGCACCATATTCGACAACTCCCCCCTGAGAAACAACTTCAGGTGGTTACTCCATATATACTTTCTCTTTAAGATCACCATGTAAAAAAGCATGTTTAATGTCAAGTTGATGAAGAGACCAATGTTGAATGGCTGCAGTGGCTAGAAGAAGTATAACAAATATCGTCTTGGCTACATGTGAGAAGGTATCACTATAATTCAACCCAAAAATATGAGGTATCCTTTAGCTACCAAGCGAGCTTTAAATTAATAAATCTTACCATCTGGACCAACCTTCACTGTATAAACCAACGAAAACCTACTAAAGATTTTTCATGGGGTAAAGGAATCAGTTCCCAGGTACCACTACTTTGAAGAGCACGCATTTCATCAATCATTGCTTGCCTCCATTTAGGATGAGATAATGCTTCGCCTGGAGTTTTAGGAATAGAAATAGAAGACAAAGAAGACAAACAATTATACTACAAAGGGGAAAGATGATGATAACATAAATCAATATAATATGGAGAAGGATTTTGTGTTTGACATATACCTTTTTGAAGGGAAATTGAAAGATCGGACTCAGGTTTCAAGATCAGATCCGATGATGACGAGAGCGTAGAAGGATAGTCTACAATGACCTCAGGGACAAGTACGACCTCAGGGACAGGTACTACTACTTTAACATATTAAGCGCCTATCATATGTGACAACGAAAGGATATAAATTAGAGAGTAAGTCTGGTTTTGTTTGCGAAGGCAACAGTTCCCATTAAATTAATTATTTTCAAAATAGAAAATATTGCCCCATCGAAATCCTTTATAGAAACAATACGAGTACGGTTAAATCAATAGAATCCATATCACAACACTTTTTGTCTATCTCTATTTAATTACCTCTTATTTTAATGCATTTTTATTATCGCAATCAACTCTTTTATTGTTCGTCTTAAATAAACACCGTAGCAATCAGTAACGATAGGTTTTGACTTTTGATCTTTGTGGGATCAATATCTTTTAAAACTACACTATAGATTGTACACTTGCAGTTAGATCTATAATCGCTTAGAATAGCCCCGATCATGTATATTTTAAAAGTCAAGATGAAAGTCAACAAAAAAAATACTAAATTACACAGAAGACAAAATTGAAGGCTTGCAACAAAGACAGGTTTAAAATATTATCCATTTTTCATTCACCATACATACTTGGCATATTTGAATTTAAAATAGAGTGTGAATTTATTCACCATCACCATGCAATACTTAACCAAAAATTGCATTGCCTCATAACATATCCATCCCATTCATTCCAACGAGTGCAATTTTGTCTTTTGTGTAATTTAGTATTTCTCAACAAAATTGACAAGATATTTTCACAATTTCATACATTTGTAATGTTAGAAAATTCTTTAAATCGAATGGATCGAGGCTAGAATCGTGAACAAAATCACTTTCCTTAAAAGAATTTCAAGCACTTTCCAAAATGTCTTAGAGTTGGAACGCAGGAATACCCAGAATAATTCAGCCTTTATCGAGTCTGCGCAAGATCGGCGAAAACTTGATCATGTAGTGAAGAATGTTTGACATTTTGTATAAGAGAATATTTTGTTTGTAATATATTTTTTGAATTCCGGAATGAGGTATTTATAAGTATCTTTCGATTTGAACTTAACCTTAGTAAGAATAACGCAAAGTCTAATCGGAATGTTAGGTAGCTATGCTTTGAACCGTTATCCCATGTGATTAGACTGACATTACCATACATACACACACACACACACACACTCTTTAATGGTTCTTCACCCACATCTCTCGACTAGCATTATTTATGGCCATTTGCTTTTCCTGTTTTCATGAATTTTCCATGAGAGACACTCCAACTCTCACTTTTAGAAGACACCATCTCGAAATTCACATAGGTGAAGTTCATTTTTGTATCCATTTCCTTGGAACGCATATCCTTGATAAGGAACTTCATTAAGAGTTCCAAAAAACTCAACCCTCGATATATAATAGTCAACATCATCACAAAATTTTATACAATCATCCAAACCAATGACTTGTTGTTACCCATTGAATCTTAGGTTAAGATTTATTAACTTCAGATTGGGTTGCTATCATTGTTGGAACCCTTATTCAAGGAGTTTCAACCTCATTCCTCTTGAGGTAGTCTTTACTAAGTCTCTGGCCAGTGGCTTAGTAAATGGATCTGCTAAGTTATAGCTAGTTTGAGTATATGACAGTGAAATGATCCCATCCTTAATTAATTTTCTTACGAGAGAGTGTCTTGGACCTATGTGTCTAGACTTTCCATTATATACTTCACTGAATGCTCTAGTTATGGAGGCTTGATTGTCACAATGTATCAACACTTTTGAAACATTGTCTTTAGTCAATGAAACTTCCAACAGAAGGTCTCTCAAACATTCTTCTTCTTCACCATCAGAAGCAAGAGTCTCAAACTCTGATTCTATGGTTGAGTGAGTGGTCCACATTTGTTTCTTGTTCTTCCAATAAATTTTACCCTCAACTAGTGTAAATATTCATCCAAATACAAATTTATGATATTAAACACTCGATATCCAACTCGCTTTGGTATATCCTTCTAATATGGCAGAAAATCTACCATAATGTAGATCAATATTTTTGTTTTGTTTTGTTTTCAAAAGATAGCTGAAAATCCTAATGATGGCCTTCCAGTGCTCACCATTTGGACTGCTAGTAAAATCTACTCATTTTACTAACTACAAATGTTATGTTGGTTATAGTACATTGCATATACTTGCATATTCCAATTGAGCCACAATTATTCCATCATTCTTTTGAAGTTTGACACTAGGATCATGGAGTGGTCACTTCTTAAAATGTAAGTGTTTGATTTTATGAATCACTTTCTCAACATAGTGTGTTTGACTAAGTTCATAACCCTCATTATTTCGCTTTACTTTGATCCCCAAAAGTGTGTCAACTAGTCCAAGATCATTCATCTTGATCTTGAATGTGGAAGTTAGAAACCTCTTCGTTTCTAAAATTCTATCCATCTCGTTTCTAATGATCAATCATATAATCAATTTGGAGACAAATGAATATCACAATATTCTCACACAACTTTGTGTACGAACACTTGTAATAAGAATAAAAAGAAGATTTTTTTAAAGATAATCATGCATGATGATGCAAGAAGGTTTTAGATGAAGCGAGAGATGAAATTATGAGCAATTTAAAGTAGTATAGTATAAATTTCAATGAGTACCTTAGTTACTTGTCTAAAATCATCACTTGAATTTTTATGTTAAACCTTCTTGATCAACTTCATTATTGATGTGCATAACACTTTTGAACTTTTTCTTCTTTGATAATCTTTGTCTTCATCAAAATAGAACTAGATATATGATGTATTCCTCACAATCTCCCCTCTTTGATGATGACAAAATCTTTTAATTCTTATTTTGATTATGTTTGAAAATTCTCCCCCTAATTGTGTTTCTCCCCTTTAATTTGTGAATTTAGCAATGACAAAATACAATTTTTTGATGTCATTATTTTGGTGCTTATTTTAATCCTTACTGGATTTTTCAAACTTACACACCTTTTGTTTATTTCCATATAACCTTCTAGTTATTCCATGTAAATATCCTCATCGAGGTCTCATTTTTATGAATGTTGTTTTAACATCTATATGATAATCTATAAGGTCATGCAATGAAGCTAATGCAAATGAAACTCTAATTTTCATTGTGATTGCTACTAGTGTGTATGTGTCGAAATAATCAACACCTTCATTTTGTCTAAAATCAATGGTTAGGTGTTTAGTGTACCATCACTATGATACTTTCTTCTAAACACCCACTTGCATCCAACGAATCTTGATCCTTTAGGTAGATTGGTAAATTTCCAAGTATGGTTTGATATTATTTGAATCCATTTCGTTATGGATAACATATCCTTTTAAAAAGGAGGAGTTCTTTGAAGCCACTACTTCCTTGATTTCACAAATATATCAACAACTATAGTGAACTTTGAATAAAACCAATTTTAAGGACCTTTCTCCAACAAATAGAAAATATATCACTTTCTATTTGTAAATAATTTTAGAAAGTACACACACTATCTTTACGAATTTAGTCACCACACACTTGGTGAACAATTATTGTAATTGAAAATTTTGAATATATGAACTTGTTCTTGAATCAATTTCAATAAACAATTGATCTTCTCTTTCAATTTACAGTTCAATAATATATGAACTGACTTAAAAAGTGTTGACAACTTTTCAATAATAAGCTTTTATGTCTTTTGCTCTTCTTGCCTTTTTTTATTTATTTTGTTCATTCCTTTCTCAAGAATTTTTGAATTTCTTGATTAGAGCATCATCTCTAACAATACGATTTGCGGAAGCCACAATTTGTATTTGTGTTTAACATTCCGTGAAGAACCTTCCTCACGAGGTTCTTCATTTGTGAAAATCTTAAATTTCTTATCCTCCGTGATAAGAATCTCAAAATTCCACATCTCGGTATTCAATAGTTATATTAGACCCCAAATTCAGGCATCTATATAGTTCATGATTCATCTTTGGATAATCTTTATTTATCTTATAATAATGAATCTTATTGAATACATATATATTATTCACTTAGTATTAATATCATAATAAAAACATTATATTTTTAATATCAATATCATCTTACATAGGAAATGATTAGTAATCAGTAAAATTATTTGAATAAAAGAATAATATAATATCAAATATTAAATATGTACCTTTCACCAGAGTTATGAATAAACAAGCATGTTTATCTCTCCAACAAAATTACATTCACAAGTTATTTAGAAATCATAATTTGAAATCACATGAATTTAATTGTGTACCTTTTATATTAAATTCTGTATCTGATAATCAACTATTATATTTAGATAGCAATAATATTTTGGTGCGGATATATCCATAATACAGTTGTTTGGTTACTTTGTCAAATTTTTTCCATAATGTGCCCTCAGTATATTTTCTGAGAAATGTTTTGCATATTGCCAACATAGATTTTGATTATATTTTGTAATAACCAGGATGCTTTAATTCTTTGTCGATTATTATTTATTCCTGAAACATAATTCATGAAAGTTATATCAAAATGTTTTTAGTTATCTTTCGATTTACAATCTACTTTTATACTAGATGCATGTGTGACCATGATTATCTCTGTGTGTATGACTAATACATATCTCTTCTAATTATATGGTTACCACTGCATACAAAAAGCAACCAGTAACATATGAATTACAAGCCTAGAAACATATAACAATCTTATTTTAAAAGTAGAGAGTTACTTGTAGCCACCAAATAAAATCAGAGTTACTTATCTTATAATGTCGGTGTCGGCACTGCGATACGTTCCAAATTCATGGCGACTTGAGTAGGTCAGCATCAATATTTGATATCAGAAAATCATTGGAGATTCGTCCAAGGCTTACTTTCTATCTGTCATAACAATAAGGACTACATTCTGTTTTCCCGTCAAAACTACAACACAGTTTTAATAACAAGTATTCTGCTTCTCTTCATTACTGTTATTTATGCCCTACTTCTTTTGATTTCAACACTTATCACTAATTCTAATTTTTAATAAAACACGATTTATGTACTTAATATATATAAATTTAGAACCACCTAAATTATAAAACTTTTTAAGTGATTAAGTGTTTAAGTGGAAACATTATTTAATTAATTAATGTATAAGAAAACTGGTGACCTCCTCCTAAAATAGGGTGGCTTGCGCCACCCAACACATATAAACCCAAGTGGCCAGCGCCACTTTCACTATGATGATGGGCACATTGAAATGTGGCTCCTACCACATTGTTTCTTTCCACATTATAATTGATGACCACATTGAAATTGACGGCCACATTGAAATGTGGCTCCTACCACATTATTTCTTGCTACATAAAAATTATGGCCACATTACAATTGATGGCCACATTGAAAGGTGGCTTGCGCCACTTTAAGACTCCCAGTCACCAAAAATTGTGGCACCCGCCACATGAGGCCATGGCTTGCGCCATGAGTCTTTAGGGAGTAAGTGAATCCCGCCACTACCGGACTCTGTGATTTTTGTTTATCGTCCCCAACCAACAATTTTTTCAGAACTTATCGCAACATAGTAAAAACCAATAAAATCAATATATCCAGAACAACTCATAATCAACAAAAATCAACAACCGGACAACGAATTTCACACGAACAATCATTGCAATAACAACTACAGATTTTATACACAACATCAATATCAACAAAAGACATAGCAACCTAACTACCCAATCACAATATTATTTATCAAACCCGGTTATAAAGATCGAACCCCACCCTTACCTTGATCGATAGCCACTCGAATCTCTGGCCAATTTTGATTTCCGATTGCGACTTCTTGTAATCGCGTTTCTCCCAATTTCCTCGTTCTCCAATTTTTGCCGTTCCTCTTTTTCTCAACTTCTACTGATACATCCCTTGACTAATTCTTTATTTTCTTTCTTTTTATTAAAATAATAATAATCCAATATAATAATCAACTAATGGGCCTAAACACTACACCCCTTTTAATTGTTATTTCCGACGCAAACCAAGCTCATTAACCAATATGCTCCAAAAATCAATAATATCACTTATAATATTATTTCTTCGACTTTCCAACTTAATATTTTGACTTAAGGAATTAATTCACCACAACGCCCAATCAACCGAATAATAATTCACGACTAATTACTTATTCCCAATTTAATCGATTAACTTCTGAGTATCAGCCAAATGGTCAATCAACTTATTCAACAATACTCGGAGAATATTCCATATCGTCTTCCACAACTTATATCAACTTAATTAATTAAATTCGACTTAAACCAACTTATAATTATCAATATAATATTCTGATATTTTGGACATCAACTTAAATCAACGCGACTTAAAACAACATACTACAATTATATTTAATTAAATAAACGGGCGTTACAATGACAAACAAGAGTATATGCCCTCAAAAGAACCAAATGTTTATGAATTTATTTTCATGCATGAGGATCTCTATAACATGTTGATGATGATTGTTATCTCATTGTTTTTTTTAAGAAAATGTAATGGCTTTTCCTGAAAGAAAATTTTAGGAGTAACAACATACACCTTTTCTTAGTATAAGGAAACCAATTCATGTAATCAAACGTGTGAGACATTCAGTCATTCTCAACGAAACATTGCATTTTACAAGAAATTCATTTAATGCACCTACTCCTAAGAGAGACAACATCCTATCAAAATCATAGATGCCCAAGCATTTTGTGGTTCGATGTAGAGCACATCACAAACCCTTTCCCTACAAATCAGAATAAGAGCTTAGTGGGTCATTGTTATGGGTTATCCACAAGGCACAAAAGACCAAGATCTAATAACGAAGTAGTGGGGCACTAAATGCAGAACAAATAGACTATTTATTTCCATTTAATATGAAATCCTTCACACAAGTATCATGCCAATCATCCAAATTAATCTGAAGGTTGGTTTCATCCCACATCGTGCCAATCATGTTCGATTTCCAGTTGGTTCTCCTATTTAAAGAGGAAAGCACTTCATTCCTCGGATATTCAAATCCTTTTTCATTCAAAAACCATTTTTCACTTTCATACTGACTTAACCATTGGTGTCCTAACTTTGCAAGTCACCCTCCCCCCCCCCAATTCCTCCACTACATTGAAAGCTCATAACCACTGCAGCAAGCCTCTACATCCTCGTTTTTCAATCAAATTTATTTCCAACGAGAAACAATAATTAAACTTTAAAATTTTAATATTAACCATTAATTATTAAACAAGAAATATTGAAAACATAATCTAAAAAGGTGTCACACCCCAAAACTTACAGCAAAGATAATATCTTAACTATCAATCTAAAGGGTCGTGGCATGACATAATAAGAAAAAAAACTTAAAAACATTAAGTTAATCATGATATGTGTGGATTGTTTGAAATTCAATATCAGCCATTCTAGAAGCCTACTTCTCTTCCTGGTCCTAACTTTCTCTTTCTCAACATACCCATTAACATCAATCTCAAAATCTAAAGACTTTTTTAATGACAGAATTCATCCTTCTGGTATTTACTTTATTAACCTGACATCATGAAAAACTATAAAAATAATAATTAAATTATTTTAGGCTACCTCCCATATTTTTATTTTAAAAAAATTTAGACTGACTCGTTGCACTATGATTAATCTTCCAAGTCCATGATATTCCTTGTATCATGTGAAGGATCGCCAAGATAGATCTTTACTCTTTGACCATTAAGTTTGAACTCATTCCCTATTTTCTCATTGGGCGCGACATGGAGGGAAGATGCATCGAGTTATTTCCGAAGTATTGGACTAAAAGTCACTTTCTTATGAGGGAATAATATATATGTATACATGGAGGAATACCACATTGTAGAAGATTTTTACCAGAAGAAACAGTTTATGAGGTTTATCAGCGACTTGGGTTACTTTGGGGTTGTTACCCCTACGAATGAGGTCGATAGGAAACTCTTACAATGCCTCATGACATTCTATTATTGATGTCTATTTTTTAGCTTAAAGAAAAGTAATCTTTGATAGGTTCTGAACATCTTAGCTTTTTTGTCTTTAATATGCTTATTCATGATCCATTTGTTTTGGCATTGGTTGTGTGTAGATAAGATGAAGGATGATATGCATCTTTGGCTCATAAAGCAGGTCGAATATGGTCGTCAGGGAGTAAAACGGCTTTGAACATTTTGCGAACATTGTAAAGCATGTCTGGTCTTCCTTCTCGTTCGTTGTTGACGATGTCAAGTTCATGTAACACCATGTACTATATATATAATACCATACAAGAGTTATTCGTTGGTACTGACACCATCATAAGTGTCTATTGACATAATTTACATACTTTTCTATTTCTAAAACATAAAAGACAACATATGATACAAGATATGGAAAGTACCAAAATAAAATAAATAAATAAATAAATAAAGATTTAAGTAAAATATCCTTCATTGTACAAGATACACAATACACATCAGAAAAAACATAAAACAACTTCATCCTTTGAAACATCCATGCATAGCTCCACTTGTAAATTAAACCTGCAAACAAAACCTGAAAAGCAACAAAAATAATAGTATGCGATAATAATTTCAGTGAGTTCCCTTATCTTATGGGTTCACTCAGCTCTACAGGGTTCTAAGAAATTTCTATCTCAAGTCAAAAGGGAAAGGGATAAGACTTGAGTTAACAATCCTTACACTATATGGAAACATATTACTTGAGTTTAACAACTCAAACTATCACTAGTCGGAAACCATACCAAGGCATCTTTCCTCGTCCAACCCAATGTCTAGAATTATTGACACGGGTCACAGATCCTTGTATCTACTTTGACATACAAAATTGATTCATATTCAAGGTTCTTCCTACATGAATTGTCGTTTCCCATGGGGAATCTCCCCATCTCAAGCCTTTTACCCGTAGGCTTCATTTGTACACACGAGCATCAAAGTAATAGTGCGTACATTCCAGATGAGCTCTCTATATAAGCCTTAATTCTTGAAACAAAATACCCCAAGGGATTATTTCAACTACGTGATCACATACGCAAACATGATTGTATTTGACCATCACAAGGCAACACATTCACCTTATTCTCAAAGTAACACAAAAACCAACACATGTGCTATATAAGGTTTCACCTCTCCTCTAGACAACTACTTGTCAAAGATACACACCTAAGAATCAAGGTAATATATTACTTGTAAGAAAATGGTGAATGGTAAAAAATTAAAAAGTTACATGTATTATTTCCTTTTTCAGTTTTTTACTATTCACAACTTTCTTTGTGTGTTGTGTATTCAAACAAAGGACTTGAATTGTGAAACAACAACATTGCTTGCAATTTACAGTATGTTTATGAATAAATTTCTCATTGATGTCATCCGAGGAAAATAATAAATTATGGAAGGTTTTCTTTGATTGAAAACATCAGAAGGTTATTCCAAAATATTATAATGATTTTGAAAAAGGTGGAAACAATAATGATGTGTACAAGTTTGGAGCGGCTATAGATGAGTTAGAATTAGGGTTTACAAGTGATTTTTTTGTAAACCATGATTATTTAACCCCTCGGTATTATAGAAACCGAAGGAAAAGATCATTTAATTTACAAATAAACAATATAATAAAATAAATACACCATTTTTAAGGAAATAAAAATTTAAACTATAGTAGTTGAGATTCGAAGTATATCCTGAATTAGTTTTCCTTTTGGTTTCAGTTATTTGAGAAATCGAGGAAATATATGATATTTAAAAATAAAATAAAAACATAGCGCGTCCTAAAATTATACCTCAATTTTTTGTTCAATAAGATACAAAATTTATCATAAAATGTATTATTTGTAATAGTAAATGATTGTACCTGGAGATCAGGATCCGAAATGGCTAGTGTCGAGCGTTGTTGAAGGACGGTTAGTAAGGAGAGGAGGGGGTGTACCTGCAAGGCACTCCGATGCTAAAGTAAGGGACTGAGCAAAGAGCGTGCAAGTATGAGAATTAAGGTGAGAGAATTGAATACCTGGACCTTTCCTCTGAGAGGGTTTATATACTATCATTAGTGGATGGTTATTGGTTCAAACCGTTTGGCGCGGATCATGGAATCCACACGAATAGGTAATGGTCAAAACTAGCCGTTGGGGGATTTCATTCTGGTCGATACAGCCTTGGTCGACAAGGATCGTTCTCCTCGGCATGGTGCTCGACGATGAGCGTGCCAGGTTGTCAATTTGTCTGGCCCAACTCTGGAAGTTGGGCTTGCCCGGAACAGGAGCCACCCAAGTCGTTGCTTCTGCGGAGGAGCGATGACTTAGTGATTGTTTTCTGTCTAAGGCGTATGCATTACGTCTAGTGTTTTTCGTGCGTGGACCAGGGAATGATCTTTCAATGACCCACGACATGCGGGCAGTTATTCAGTTGCTCGACGAAGGAGGGATATGAAACGAAAATTTGGCGTGTTTTGGGAATTTGCGCCCATTCAATGTTCTGACGGCTAGCCTAGGGGCTAGAGCGTAGGTAATCATTACCTAGGGATAGGGGTCACGGGTTTCTGCACGTGTTCCCTTCCCTATAAATAGGAACCCCAGGTATTCTGTAAGCTTTTTCGCTTCGTCTTCCTCTCTGCCGTATTGCTCGTAGCTCAGCCACAGTTCTCAGCTGCCGACCACCGCATTTACCTGTCGACCACCATGTTTTCAAGCCAACCTCTTCTGTAATGGCCTCTCAAGCTCAAGTTACAGCTCTTTTTGCGTCTTTCTTAGTTATATGTTTGATATCTTAATAATGCATGTGGTTTAGGATAGATTTTCTGGTAGTTTAGACTAGAATAAGTAGATTATAAACCTTCTGTTACCGTTGCTCGTCGACTGCGAACCCTAATTCGTGGTCGGCAATGGTCCCGGTCGACCTTAATCTGGGACTTGATAAGAAGCTAGGATTTGATCATACCTTTGTTGTTGTCGGGCGTTGGCCATCACCTTGAGCGATGGTTAACCGAGGGCTATGGCTCGGGATCCTACTCCTGGGTCGATACGCGCCATTTCACTTGTTGAGCGGTGGAAGGGTGGATTTGATATTCTAATCAAATTCACTGACTCCTTTCCTCTGCTTTTCAGGTGAGACTGCGCTTATCGAACCGCTCGAGATTTCCACGGAGGAGGTGTCCTCGGAAGATTCCGGCTCTACCGCATCAATCCCTTCTGACTCCGGAAGCTCGTCGGACGAATCAGACGTGACCACGACGGAGGATGGGGCCCCTGATTCAGGAGAGACGATCGATACTCCTCGGGGTTTAGAAAAAATAATTGCTCCCGAGGAATGGGTAGTGGAGGACCTGCTTAACAAGGTGTCGTCCTTTTCGAGACCCCGTGCGGAGCCTTTGCCCACTGTTGGTGATCCTGAGGATTGGGTTGTCACCTGCTGTAAACACCCAAAATTTTCCCTCACCCACTCACACCATGGCTTGTGATATCTTCATAAGCATAAGTTCAATCATGGCATCTCATATTGCAATTTTGATTCACTGCATTGTTCCCAAGTCATCTGCATCTAGGGTTTGTGATCTGAGCTATCCAAGAGCTATTTGAGCCACTCCAAAGGTCATAAATCACTTTAAAGGGGTCCATGTATGTTCAAGCATCATATTATATCCCCACAAAGTCAAGAAATTCAAAGAATCACAAGAACTGAGAATGGCATGGAAGCAGAGCCAGGCTTGACTGCACAGATGACCTAGAATTAGGGTTTTGGTTTCAAAGGCCATAACTCCAATTTTTTTGGTCATTCTTGTTTCTATTGGTCTCTATATGGTATAGGGATCATGCATATCAATTTTCATGAAGAAATTCAATGGGGAAGGCATCTGATCAAGAGTTGACTTCTTGGGCAAGTCAGTGTAAAATCAGGGCATCTGAGGCCCCCAATCACCCAACCAAAGGGTGTTCTTCATCATTTTGTTTGTGCATGATCTTTATTTGATCATATAAGATGTTAGAAGTTCACAAGATTGAAGAATTTCAAGCCATTTGCAAAGTTGCCTTTTTGGGAAAATGACTTGTAATGGAAACTTGCCATTTTGGGGAACTTTTTCAACCCTTGCTTTTTGATTCAAAAATGCTTCAAATGGGAAAACTTTGGTCATGAAAGTTGTAGAATGGATCATTCCCTTTTCAAAAAGTACAAGAACTCATTCTAATTCATTTTGGATCAAAAGTTATGGCTTGTCAAAGTTGGGAAAAATCACATAATTTCAAGTTATGTACCAAAGAGGCAAAGTTGCAAAACCACTTGCCAAGACAAATTGTGTTTTCAAATGGACTTCTAATCTTTGTACAAACATAAACCAATGCCTAAAATTCAGAATGCACCAAAGCTTTGCCCATTTTCATGACTTATGGATCAAGAAACTTCAAAAGGGCCAAAAGTGAACAAAGTTGCAAAACATCATACAAACCCCAATCCACTTGTTAATTGGCTTCAAGACTGATCCCATGGCTCTCCTCATTCCTTGCTGTGCAGGACACCCCTATTGTCCTTGGCCTGCCATTGACCCATACCTCTCTTACACAAAACTTGACTTTTTGCATAAAGACCCATACCAATCAAGCTAGGCCAGACCAACTCCTCTGACCTATCCAAGAGTGATAAGTGGACCAAATGCAACACAACACAACATACAACACAAGCTGAAACCAGAGATTGCCATAGTTATCAAAAATCCTCCAACTTGCAAAACCCTTCGAATCTCTCAGCTCACTCAACCAATCTTCAAACCAACTTCACCATTGATCTCAAGATGACTCACTGACCACAAACCAACCATTGAAACAGCCAAAAACCTCACATAAACAAAACACGATTTCTGACCAGTTGGCTTGCAAACTCCCAAATCAGCCAAAAGAAATTCCTTCCAAGCATCAAAACTTCATCAGGAGCTCAAGAGGAGTGGATTGCACAAAGAGAGAAAGGCTAAAAGTCCCAAACTGAGAAAGCTCAAGCTCAGGTACCTCCTTGAAACATTTTTCCAGAACTCTTATTTTTTGTTTCTAAATGATAAAGCATGCTCTCCTGATCATACTGGACTTTGAAATTTTGAAAATGGTGTAGAAATGAGCTTGTATTGATTGACTGAAATTTCTGCCATTTTTGTTCTTCCTTTCGAATCTTGTTAATGGTGAGAGATAAATTGTTTTTGAGGGCAGGGATGAGTTTAGGGAGGTGAGAGGAAGTGATCTGGAGCTTTAGAGCTCCAGAAATAACCTAGGGAGTGATTTTGAAACTTTCAGGGAAGGGGGTCACCTGAGAAGACGACCGGAGCTCGTCTCCGGTGACCTGAAAGTGATTAGGGTTTGATAATTAGGTTTAGCCAAGCTTGAATGTGGACCTTTGATTTTGAGGACTTTTGTTGACTCCCGCGTGAATGGAGGGCCTGGATCTCTCATTAAACCCTAATCCAGATTAATTAGGTTAATTAATTAGGGTTAATTTTGAATTTCCCAGAAGCAATCCCAACCACTCAAACGCGCGCCAGTCAACTCCCGCGAGCTTAGTTTGAATCTCAGCCTTAGATCCTGCTTACTTTCCATTTAATTTCATTTAATTTCATTTTTATTCATTTTATCTTTCACATTTATTTTAAAATAGTTAGAAAAATCCTAAAAATATTTCCTTTTGCATTTTTGTTTCAAATATTTTTCTTAATCAGAAAATGATTTTTATTTTATTTTTTGCATTGAAAATTATTTTTAAACTATTTAAATGTTTATTTTTAATTAATTAATGGAAATTAATTAATTAAAAATACATTTAGGTATTTAAAAATCACAAAAAAATTCACATAGCATTTAGAAAGATTTAGAAACATTGTCCAACTCTCAAACCAAAATATTATAATGATTTTGAAAAAGGTGGAAACAATAATGATGTGTACAAGTTTGGAGCGGCTATAGATGAGTTAGAATTAGGGTTTACAAGTGATTTTTTTGTAAACCATGATTATTTAACCCCTCGGTATTATAGAAACCGAAGGAAAAGATCATTTAATTTACAAATAAACAATATAATAAAATAAATACACCATTTTTAAGGAAATAAAAATTTAAACTATAGTAGTTGAGATTCGAAGTATATCCTGAATTAGTTTTCCTTTTGGTTTCAGTTATTTGAGAAATCGAGGAAATATATGATATTTAAAAATAAAATAAAAACATAGCGCGTCCTAAAATTATACCTCAATTTTTTGTTCAATAAGATACAAAATTTATCATAAAATGTATTATTTGTAATAGTAAATGATTGTACCTGGAGATCAGGATCCGAAATGGCTAGTGTCGAGCGTTGTTGAAGGACGGTTAGTAAGGAGAGGAGGGGGTGTACCTGCAAGGCACTCCGATGCTAAAGTAAGGGACTGAGCAAAGAGCGTGCAAGTATGAGAATTAAGGTGAGAGAATTGAATACCTGGACCTTTCCTCTGAGAGGGTTTATATACTATCATTAGTGGATGGTTATTGGTTCAAACCGTTTGGCGCGGATCATGGAATCCACACGAATAGGTAATGGTCAAAACTAGCCGTTGGGGGATTTCATTCTGGTCGATACAGCCTTGGTCGACAAGGATCGTTCTCCTCGGCATGGTGCTCGACGATGAGCGTGCCAGGTTGTCAATTTGTCTGGCCCAACTCTGGAAGTTGGGCTTGCCCGGAACAGGAGCCACCCAAGTCGTTGCTTCTGCGGAGGAGCGATGACTTAGTGATTGTTTTCTGTCTAAGGCGTATGCATTACGTCTAGTGTTTTTCGTGCGTGGACCAGGGAATGATCTTTCAATGACCCACGACATGCGGGCAGTTATTCAGTTGCTCGACGAAGGAGGGATATGAAACGAAAATTTGGCGTGTTTTGGGAATTTGCGCCCATTCAATGTTCTGACGGCTAGCCTAGGGGCTAGAGCGTAGGTAATCATTACCTAGGGATAGGGGTCACGGGTTTCTGCACGTGTTCCCTTCCCTATAAATAGGAACCCCAGGTATTCTGTAAGCTTTTTCGCTTCGTCTTCCTCTCTGCCGTATTGCTCGTAGCTCAGCCACAGTTCTCAGCTGCCGACCACCGCATTTACCTGTCGACCACCATGTTTTCAAGCCAACCTCTTCTGTAATGGCCTCTCAAGCTCAAGTTACAGCTCTTTTAAAATAGTTAGAAAAATCCTAAAAATATTTCCTTTTGCATTTTTGTTTCAAATATTTTTCTTAATCAGAAAATGATTTTTATTTTATTTTTTGCATTGAAAATTATTTTTAAACTATTTAAATGTTTATTTTTAATTAATTAATGGAAATTAATTAATTAAAAATACATTTAGGTATTTAAAAATCACAAAAAAATTCACATAGCATTTAGAAAGATTTAGAAACATTGTCCAACTCTCAAACCAAATTTATTTTTTGTTCTTGATGCCTTTTGATTATTTTCATTGGATTTAATTTCATTTCAAGGCAATATTTTGTTCCAAACTTCAAAAATTTCTTTATGCCAAACCATTGAGAGTTGAATGATGATTCTTCTTGCATTGCACTCTTCATAGCATGTAGTTTATAGGATAAAATTGATTTGATTTGATCTTGCATTTTCAATTTGTTTAGCATTTTTCTTGTTGAGGTACCTTAAAACCCTAGCAATCTTAGGAAATTCATAACTTTCACTAGGTTAAGAGTTGGATCCCCTCCTTTGGGCAGTGAGTTTGTATAGGTTTAGGGTATCTTTGGTTTCATTTTCAAATTTTTATCATATCATTTGCTTCTGGTTTTGAATTTTTGCCTTGTATGATGCATTAAACCCTAATTTGTGCCTTCCTTTGCATCCATTTCTCATTTGCTTGCATCTAATGACTTGCCATGACATTTTGTGCACCCATATGATTCATAACACATCTTAAGGCATGTTAGAATCATATTTGATCATTGCATCTTTCATTTGCCATGTTATGCATTCATTACATTTCATAACTTTTCATGTGCATTCATGGTTCAAAGCATGCTTCATCTGCATCCATTGCCTTGTATGATCATTCTCATGCCTTGTTTCATGTTTGTATCATCTCATTAGCATCATTAACATCATGTAAATGCTTCTGACTTTGGTTTGCATCATGACATTTCATCTTATGTGCATTGCATTCCATTTTCTTATGCTAACATTTCAGGTGGTAAGTTGTTTGAGAAGTGAATTTGCCTTCACTTCTCACATTCTCTTTTCACCTCTTTCATACTCCCTTTGCTGCATTTTTGTATGTGTTTTGGATTGAGCTTGCTCATTCTTGTTCATCTTACTTTCTTTCTTCAAGCAACTTGTCTTCTTAAGTGAAGCAAGTTGTTTTGCTCCTCCTTGCTTCTTGTTCCTTTCATCTGTTTCCTTCCTGATGGTTTCTCTGAAGATCTTCTTGCAAGCCTCATCAACCCTAGGAATGACCAAGCATGATAATAATTAGGGTTTGATTAGTCCCCCCATTTAGCTTTTACCTTTGTGTCATCTTTGAGTCTTCTTTTCTTATCTCATAATCAGGGACTAAACCCTAAAGGCTTTAAGGCTTTGTGATTAAGGTTATGCCTGTATCCTTCTATTAGGATGGAGTGTATAACTTTAATCCTAAGTGTTAAACCCTTAATGTGTTTAAATCCTTTAATCAATCCACCTAATAATCATTAAGACATCAAACTTGTAACTTGGGCCTTGTATTAGGGTTCTAATTCTTCCTTAATTGGTTAAGAAGGACTAACCCTAGTGTTAATGGACAAGTCCCCCTCAAGTTGTCTTACAAACCATAAAATCCACTTCTTAACCTTACCATTAACTAAAATCCACATTAATAAAGGCTTTGTTTTATCATGAGGTTAATCCCTAATCATGGATTAAGTTGAGGAGTCTTTCACAGCTTAAATGTTCTCATCTATTATCCTTCTATTAGGATGGTGTAATGGGTCCATTAAATCCTTGATTATGGCTTAAACTCATTACTTAACACTAAACAAAAACAACAAAAACATCTAAATAATCACAAGTAGGTTAATGATCTTAATCCTACACCAGGGTGATTAAGTGTGAGATGCTGACTTCACACTTAAGGTATTCTCATTACCCCTAATCAGAGGGAGGATGTGATGAGTTTACTAACCCATTGGTTTAGGCTTAAGATCATTGACTTATGACAAACACAAAAAACAAATAAAAGACTGAAAACACAAAAACAAACAATAATTGTCTCCTCCGGGATTCTATTCTCATCTCATTCACTCATAAACGAGAACTTGCTTCTTCCGTCTAATGCAAGACAGTTTGCACCTGAGCCAGACAGGTCATACACTTGAGCATATACAAGCAATCAGTTCACAAGTCAATTCATCTTTCTGTCTCTTTGGGTCGAACTACGGTGTTCTGACTTCCTCATTGCACGAGAGGATACGTAGGCATAACTTAACAGTTATCGAACAAAAGTCTCTGTATATCCCCCCCCCCCTCTTTCAGCTTCATTCTTTTAAGCCTCATAATCTTGAGCATACTCCTTTTCTTACACTGACACTTCACATATTTCACTTCTCACTTCTTTTACACTGACACTTGCATTCTTTTCTAGTTTTGATACACAGATAAGCACTGACACTACCCCTTTAAAACAAAAAATCTTCTAAGCGTGGATCCCGTCGAGTACGGCGGACAATCTGGGTGCTAATACCTTCCCAGGTTGTAACCAACCCCCTTTCTCAGTCTCTCTGGTTCGCAACCGTCTTATCCATATCTTCCTTCAGGTTTATGCAGAATTACCTTTCCTTCGGGATAAAAATGCCTAGCTGGCGACTCTATTCATTTCCCTTCTCTTTTCGCCGACCGTTCGCATCTGTACCCCTCTTGGCCCTGTGTCATCTGGTAGGAGCGACAGCTTGGCGACTCTGCTGGGGACCCATATACTGTAACCAGGGCTTCTGGTTCTTTTTGTGGGTTCCTCCTAGCGCTTGTTTGATTTGTGTTTACTGGGGTGTTATGTGCTAATTGTGTTTATAGTTGCTTTATTTATTGCTTTATGAACAGTTATTTTATTGTTTTCTTTACAGCTTTATATACATCATACTGTCATACTGTTATCTAACTGGATCTGGTTTTTTGTCTTGGTGGGTGGGGTTTTACTGAGAGTTTAAGGTCCTATACCTGGGACCTGAGTGACACCTAGGCTATAGTGGTTCATGTTCTTTCCCATTCCATTTCGGTCTGGTGCGAGAATATGAAACATGGTTCAGATGTGGGTTTCTTCTTGAGAACTATGTGCTACAGATTTCCTGTAGTGTTAGGGCTATCTGGGAAGCCTGCTAAGTCTGGATGACCTTTTATCATGACCTTCAGAAACTGAGGTGAATTAGAGGAGGATCTTTTATGGTTATTGTAAACACTGTACCTCCGAGTTAGAAGTGTTTACACTTCCCATAACTGATCCCAGTCTGAGGATCCTTGTTCTAGAACACCACCTGTGAGGGGGTTGGGCTGTTTACAGGTTTGCAGTTACCATTGGCCACATCATACCCTGTTACTTATTGTGTTTAAGAATGCTTCACTTTGGACAGTTCTTGTGATTTAACCCTGGACATGTGACTCTTTATTTGAGTCCCCCACCGTGGTTACTGGACTTCTGAACCTCCATCTGGACTTCTTGAACATACATGGACTTATATCAAGATAGAAAAATCGGATCCAGCTTGATCACAAACCCTTGCATATCATTTGCATACATCATCATTGCATCATTTAACATCTGTTTATTTGTTTTTCAGGGTATCCATATTATATCTGGCTTGGTTCTGACCCCTTCATCTGCTTAGACGCCTGTTCATCAGCTATCTGCTTCAGCTATCTTCATCAGTTTCCTGCTTCAGCTACTTTTATCACCAGCCTCATCCTATCAGTGGCCCATTTCCAGTATCAGTCTTCATCATCAGCATTTGTTTTTAGCTCTTCATCAGCAGTCATGGCACCCAAGAAGAGCAACATTTCATATCATTTCTTTGAGCCTGTGCTGACTGGCATCAGACAGGTCCAGGAACTTATCACTCCAGACCATATCCCATTATTCAGAGAGCATTATGGAGGCATCCTTGATATGGTTATGGACCTGGATCCCTCTCAGAGGAGTTTGATCCACACTTGCCTACAGTTTTATGACCCTCCTTTGAGATACTTCACTTTCCAGAACTTTTAGTTAGGACCTCTGCTGGAGGAGTTCTCATCATTGACTAGAGTACCTGTCAGGGGTGGTGTCCCCTTCAACCCTGAGATGACTTCTCCCAGCAATGGAGAAGTTGCAAAAGCACTGTATTTAGAGCCTGTATTGATTGAGCAGAACATGACAACAAAGGCTGGAATCCCTGGTTTGCACTTAGACTTTCTGACTTCTCAGGCCATCCTGAAGGCCTCCTTGGGGGAATGGAGGGCAGTCTGTGCATTATTAGCCCTTAGTATATATGGGGTTATACTATTTGCAGATGAGCCTAAGTTTATCAGCAAGAATGCCATTCATCTCTTCCTTCTGAGGAACCCAGTACCCACATTGCTGGGGGATTTCTATTATTCTGTTCACCAAAGAAATGAGAAGCAGAGAGGGAAGTTGGTGAGATGTTGTGCTCCTCTATTTCACACTTGGCTGCTTAAACACTTACCCAAGACTGATGCCTTCCTGAACCTTCACCAACAGAAGATTTGGGCTAATAGACTTATTGCTTTGACTTCAGATGACATCAGATGGTGCACCCAGAGCACCAAAGGCAGGGACATAATTACTAGCTGTGGGCAGTACCCCAATGTACCTCTAGTGGGAGTAAAGGGTTGCATCAATTACAATCCTTTGCTGTTTAAGAGACAATTGGGCTATGCTTTGGTTCACCCTCCTAGAGTGCAAGACTTGGCTGAAACCCTGTATTGTGAGATAAAGCCTAATCTAGCTGTTGTCAGACAAGCATCCTGGGCTTGGGACAACATCCAGACAAAGGGGATGGCCATTCTTGGGAGATGCAATAATATGGCCTCAGCTCAGTATTATGAATGGTCCCATGCTAGGGCTCAGATTTCTGGGATGCCTTTCACCATTGAGGATGCACCTGGACCATCCACAGTACCACTTCCAGCTACTGTCAGCCTGGAAGAATTTGAGAAGCTGAAGGAAAGGAATGAGAATCTGTCTCAAGCTCTGAAGAAGACCCTATGGGAGAGGAGTGATGGTCGTCTAGACATTAAGAGGTTGGAAAAGCTTAAGGTGGAGCATCTGGCCAAGATTGAGAAAGCAGAGGACTACATCAAGAAATCAAGAGCTGGAGAGAAAATATTGAAGAATGCCTGTAAGGAGGCCCAGTTTCAGAAGGCTATGACTGATCTCTATCTTGAGGAAAGCCAAGCTAGGTGGGTCAGGATCACTGAAGCTCGCACTCAAGAAGATAGGAGAACTCAAGCCAGGATTGAGCAGTTGGAGGCCATTGATAAGAAGCAACAGGAGGCTTTGTTGGCAGCCCATAAGGAAATTTCAGAGTTGAAGCTTAGGGCTGGATTGAAAAGGTTAAAGGACCAAGACAGACACAAGAAGCTGACCACTGCTATTGCCACCAGAAACCTTCTTATCAGGAACATCACAGAGCATCCGGCTGGTCCTGTAACTGAAGCACTTTTGAAGGAGGTTAAGGAGGATGAGTTTGGACTCGATGTTTGACTACTTTGCTTGTTGTTATCTCCATTTGATGTACTTTTCTTTTATGTTGTATTTTGACCCCTCAGGGGCATATGTTGTAAAAGCAGACTATGTATTATTCACCATTTGTAATATATTTGTTAAGTTTGTTTCACTGAGTTTTCTTTCCCTCAAGCAACATCAAAGCATCTTCCTCAGGGTCTGGAAAGGTCAAAACCAAGAGCCGAGCCGGATACCTTGGAAAGCAAATAAGCATACTGCATTGCATGCTAACTTTTGTTTTGTTTTGTAGGTTTTTGTTTTGTTTGTTTCTAACTCTGTTGTGGTCCAGGAACTATTGCTCGCCGCCGGGTGTTCCCTCTCAACCGTCCGCACCGGTATCCTACCCGCAACAACCTTCCTGGTATCCAAATGGATCAAGTACAGCAAGATCTGACAGAGGTCAGAAATCAGATGGCTAACGAAAGGTTGGAAATGAGAAACCAAATGACCCAATTCATGGAAGTAATGAATGGCTTGGCCCAAAGTCAAGAAATGTTGAGGGCATTGGTAGAAAGACAAAACCCGGAAGAACCCCATCTGGGAACTGGAGGAACAAGTAACAATGAAAGGGGTCAACCTCACGTTAATCCACCAGTATATGGGCCTCATCTACATCCAGAAGTCAACATCCCGGGTAATGTGCAAGGAAATACTACTGGAGGAAGGATCTTACAGGAAGACCCCCAAGAAGAGCAGTTTACTGTGATGGGAGCTGGGGATGAAGTTTATGACAGAAGGTTTGATGAAATTGCTGAGAAGTTGAGATCTCTGGAGTCTCAAAACTCCTTGGGTTTTGATGTAATGGATATGGGGTTAGTGGACGGGGTAAGGATTCCCCACAAGTTTAAACCCCCGTGCTTCGAGAAGTACAATGGAACTTCTTGTCCACGAACTCACTTGCAGTCCTTTCTGGGAAGACTTAAAGCGTATACCATGGATGAGAAATTGTGGATGTTTTATTTTGAAGATAGTTTGACTGGGGCTTCAAGGGAATGGTACTCTCACTTGACCAGAGCTACTATCAGAAGCTGGAAAGACCTAGCTGAAGCCTTCGTCAGGCAGTACCAATACAATCTGGATATGGCTCCTAATAGAACCCTCTTGATGGGAATGGCTCAGTCCTCCAGGGAAAGCTTCAGGGAATATGCCCAAAGGTGGAGACAGCTTGCTGTTGCTGTCCAGCCACCCATGTCGGAAAGAGAAATGGCCGACATGTTCATGAATACCCTGCAAGGAACATATATTGATAGGCTAGCTGCCTTCTCTTCCACCAGCTTTGCAGACGTAGTTATAGCCGGGGAAAGAATTGAAAGCCTTCTAAAGATGGGTAAGATTTCTGATAATGGGGCAAGTTCGTCAAGTAATCCCAGGAAGCCTTTTGTGGGACCCCGAAGAACTGGTGAGACAAATGCCATTCATGCCAGCAGGGGTAGACCTCAGTATGTCCACAGATCAGTAGCAGCTGTCACCATTCCAGCTCCGATCCCTCAGCAACCAACATATCAACCACAACAACAACCGCATTATCAACCACAAGTTCAGTATCCGCCACAGAGGACTTACAACAACAACAACAGCAATCAACAGCAAAGACCCTTTCAGCAAAGACCATCACAGGCAAATAGGGTGATTGACCCTATTCCTATGCCTTATGCTGCCTTATTGCCACAACTCCTGAAACTCAACTTGGTTGAATTAAGGACATTGGCACCTCCAGATCCTTCCAACCTCCCAAGGAATTACGATGTCAACGCCAGATGTGCTTTCCACTCCAATGCACCTGGCCACAATACTGAGAAATGTAGGGCTTTACAAATGAAGGTGCAAGATCTGGTGGATTCCAAAGCCCTCAACTTTGCACCCCCACCAAATGTCAACAAGAATCCCATGCCCAATCATGGAGGGCCAAGAATTAATGCCATTGAGGAAGACAAGCCATCTTTCTTAATCACCAGTGTTGGACAGATTCGGACACCTCTGGTCGAGATTAAAGCTCAGCTCCTAGAATGTCAAATGTTCCCCGGGTGTGAGCTCGGTTGTGGTTATTGCAACATTTCGGTCAACGGGTGTGATAACTTGAGAAGCGACATAGATGGTCTTATCAAAAGTGGTATACTCCGGATCACAACAATGGCGCCTACAAACCCAACAATCCCATTGACAACAATTCCTGACTCTTCTACAACTGCAACAACAATCATTCCGACCAATTCGTCAATATCATCAACAATGGCTCCGTCCATCACTTTAGCAAACCAGATGTCAACAACCATTTCTTCTACAACATCAGCACCCATTTATTCAGCAGAATCTTCTACAACACCAGCAGAAATCAATGAAGATATCTCAGCAGTCACCATCTATTATGATCCATCAAATGTTCCTCCAAACAACAACTTTCAGCAACAAACAGTGGCATCTCCTGCCAGATCACCAGTCACCATTTACTACGACCCGCACACCATTTCAGTACCTTCCTCTGCTGCAGTCAGTCCAGTTACTATCACGGTGCCTGGACCAGTTCCATATGAAAGCAGTAATGCCATACCTTGGCATTATGGCTCTGACCTCTACTGTAACGGAGAGAAAATCACTTTGGATTCTTCAACCTCTTCTCCACAAATTGATAATGTTGGGGGAGGCGGAGGCTTCACCAGAAGCGGACGCCTTTTTGCCTCACAATTGCAAAGACCTAATGCCGAAGCAGAAGCTGCGGTAAAAGCAAAGGGGAAGAGTGTGGTACCTGAAGAACCGATCATCAAAGAAACTCAGAAGACATCTTTTGAGCAAGATGTAGACGAGTTCATGAGAATTATAAAGAGAAGTGATTACAAGGTGGTGGATCAGCTTCACCAAACTCCCTAAAAGATCTCCATATTATCCCTGTTGATGTGTTCTGAAGCTCACAGGAATGCATTACTGAAAGTCTTACACGCAGCGTACGTGCCAGAGGAGATCACTGTTAATCAGCTAGAAACCGTGGTGGTAAATGTCAACACCAGTCATGGACTGGGCTTTACCAATGATGACTTAACAACTGAGGGACGTAACCACAACAAGGCTTTACACATCACTCTAGAATGTAAGGGTGCTGTTCTATCCCATGTACTGGTGGACACTGGGTCTTCACTCAATGTTCTACCAAAGAAAGCCTTGGTGAAGCTGGAGTATGATGGCTTGGCACTGCGTCCAAGTGATTTAGTGGTGAGAGCTTTTGATGGCTCTAAAAGATCAGTGCTTGGGGAGATTGATCTGCCTGTGATGATTGGCCCGCAGACCTTCAAAATTACCTTCTATGTGATGGACATTCAGACGGCCTACAGCTGTTTGTTGGGTAGACCTTGGATCCATGCCGCTGGCGCTGTTACGTCTACCCTTCACCAGAAGCTGAAATTCGAGTGGGAAGGCCAGATCATCACCATCTGTGGTGAAGAAGACATCTTTGTTAGCCATCTGGCTACGTACAAGTACATAGAAATGGATGGGGAGATCCATGAAACTATGAGCCAGGGGTTTGAGGCCCTGAACATTAATGAAGCATCTGCTGTACTGGGAACTTCCATGACGTCTTATCAGCAAGCCAGGAAGGTTGTTGAAGAGGGTACTGCCCAAGGCTGGGGCAAGCTGCTGCGCGTGGAGAAGAAGGAGGACAGATTTGGGTTGGGTTACAAACCAACTCAACAAGATCAATCAGAGGCTGCTAAGAAGCCCAATTTTGTCAGCGGGGGAATGCTCACCCCGGATGCAGTGAACAACTTGGAAGATGAGTCAGAAGATGAGCGCAACCTGGAGAGTTGGATACGTCCAAGGACCCCGGGGAGCCATATCTCAAACTGGTCTTCCCAGGAAATTATAAGGGTTACTCCTGCAGAGTAATTATTATTTCCTGTATATTTTAAGCATGCATCAAGTCTTGCATCTTGCCCAAGATGTCAAGACTCATTTTGTAATCGGGCCATCTTGTAATTTTGTGCAAACAGATCAATCAATGAATATCGGACATCTTTTGCAAATGAGTCTTTTTCTTTTCTGCTCACTGTTTTTCTTTTTGTACAAAAATAAAATGACAATGTTTTCCAAAATGATAACTTCATTTCACTTTTTTCTAAACAAGATTAAAATTGATCACTAAAATAAACAATCTAAACCCTTGCAGAGAGTGCCTTTCAGATCGCACCGACAACAACACAGCTATGACTTCGTATGACTTTGACAATCCAATCAATCAAGCTGATGAAGGGGTTGAAGAAGACTATGAGCTGCCTGAAGAGCTAGCCAGGTTGTTAAGGCAAGAGGAGAAGGTTATCACTCCCCATCAGGAGGAGGTCGAAACGGTTAATCTTGGTACGGAAAAAGACGTGAGAGAGGTTAAGATCGGGGCCTGCTTACAAGATTCAGTAAAAGAACAGCTGATTGACATGCTTCGGGAGTATGTAGATGTCTTTGCTTGGTCTTATCAGGATATGCCAGGGTTGGACACCGATATTGTCATGCACAAGCTGCCCTTAAGAGAAGATTGCCCACCGGTTAAATAGAAATTGCGCCGTACTCGCCCGGATATGGCAATGAAGATAAAGGAAGAGGTACAAAAGCAGTGGGATGCCGGGTTCCTTGCTGTGACTAGCTATCCGCCGTGGGTTGCTAATATTGTACCTGTGCCTAAGAAGGATGGCAAGGTGAGAATGTGTGTGGATTACCAGGATCTGAACAGAGCCAGCCCGAAAGATGACTTCCCTTTACCTCACATTGATGTATTGGTCGACAATACGGCTCAGTTCTCGGTATTCTCCTTCATGGATGGATTTTCAGGATACAATCAGATCAAAATGTCACCTGAAGACATGGAGAAGACAACTTTCATTACACCCTGGGGCACATTCTGTTATAAGGTGATGCCATTCGGACTGAAGAATGTTGGTGCGACTTATCAATGGGCTATGGTAACATTATTCCACGACATGATCCATAAAGAAATTGAATGTTATGTGGACGACATGATTGCCAAGTCCCTCACAGAAGAAGACCACCTGGTAAATCTGCTGAAGTTATTCGAGCGTCTAAGGAAATACCAATTGAAGTTGAACCCCAACAAATGCACATTCGGGGTGCGATCCGGTAAGCTGCTGGGATTTATTGTAAGTGAGAAGGGAATTGAAGTTGACCCTGACAAAGTCAAAGCCATTCAAGAAATGCCTGCACCTAAGACTGAAAAAGAAGTTCGGGGGTTCCTAGGTAGATTGAACTACATTTCAAGGTTTATATCTCACCTTACAGCAACCTGTGAACCTTTGTTCAAGCAGCTAAGAAAAGAACAAACAGTCAGGTGGAACGAAGACTGCCAGAAGGCTTTTGACAAAATCAAGGAATACCTACAAGAGCCTCCAATCCTTATGCCTCCAGTCGAAGGAAGACCTCTAATCATGTACTTGACAGTATTAGAAGAGTCAATGAGGTGTGTGCTGGGCCAGCATGACGAGTCTGGTCGAAAAGAGCATGCAATATACTACCTAAGCAAAAAGTTTACCGACTGTGAACAACGTTATTCACTGCTCGAGAAAACTTGTTGTGCTTTAGCGTGGGCTGCTCGCCGACTAAGGCAGTATATGTTGACCCACACTACTTTATTGATCTCAAAAATGGACCCAGTTAAGTACATATTTGAGAAGCCAGCACTTACCGGACGGGTTGCAAGATGGCAAATGATCCTAACAGAATATGACATTCAATACACATCTCAGAAAGCCATCAAGGGCAGTGTATTGTCTGATTATCTTGCAGAGCAACCTATTGATGATTACCAGCCTATGAGATTTGACTTCCCTGATGAGGACATCATGTTCATAAAAGCAAAAGATCATGAAGAGCCTGTTCACACTGAAGGGCCTGACCCAGAAGAAGAATGGACTATGATGTTTGATGGGGCTGTTAATATGAATGATCGTGGTGTTGGTGCAGTACTCATTACACCCAAAGGAGTTCACATGCCTTTCTCGCCAAAGCTCACCTTTAATTGCACTAACAACGAAGCTGAATACGAAGCTTGCATTATGGGTCTTGAGGAAGCCATTGACCTCAGGATCAAGACTTTGACTGTGTTCGGAGATTCAACTCTGGTAATTAATCAAACCAACGGCAAATGGTACACACACCAGGACCATCTGATACCTTACCGAGATTATACAAGAAGGTTATTGACTTTCTTCACAACAGTCAAGCTTGAGTATATCCCTCGAGATGAGAATCAGTTTGCAGATGCTCTGGCTACCATTTCATCCATGATTAAAGTTCAAGCTGCCAACTTTGTACCTCGGATTTCAGTATCCAGACTTGACAGACCAGCATATGTGTTCTCAGCAGATGTTGTTAAGGATGATAAGCCTTGGTTCCATGACATTAAGTGCTTCTTGGAGGATCAGACATACCCACCTGGGGCATCTTCCAATGATAAGAAAACTTTAAGAAGGCTAGCTGACAGTTTCTTCTTAAATACTGATGGTTCCTTGTACAAGAGAAACTTTGATATGGTACTCCTCAGATGTGTTGATAGGACAGAAGCAGACTTGTTAATGCACGAGGTGCACGAGGGATCCTTTGGTACCCATGCAGGAGGGCATGCAATGGCTAAAAAGTTGTTGAGATCAGGCTATTACTAGATCACAATGGATGCAGACTGTTGTGCTTATGCCAGGAAGTGCCATAAATGCCAGATTTATGCGGATAAAGTGTATGTACCTTCCAATCCTTTGAATGTGATGTCTTCACCCTGGCCCTTTGCCATGTGGGGCATTGATATGATTGGCAAGATTGAACCGACTGCTTCAAACGGCCACAGATTCATCCTGGTTGCTATTAACTATTTTACCAAGTGGGTTGAAGCGTCCTCTTATGCAAATGTTACAAGGCAAGTGGTAGCCCGATTTCTGAAGAGAGATATCATCTGTCGGTATGGAGTGCCCGAGCGGATCATTACTGATAATGGTTCCAATTTAAACAACAAAATGATGGCAGAACTGTGTCGGGACTTCAAGATCCAACACCACAATTCTTCTCCTTACAGGCCAAAGATGAATGGCGTTGTTGAGGCAGCTAACAAGAACATTAAGAAGATTGTATAGAAGATGGTGGTTACCTATAGAGATTGGCATGAAATGCTACCATTTGCCTTACATGGGTACCGAACGTTAATCAGAACATCCACTGGGGCAACACCATATCAGCTTATTTATGGTACGGAAGCAGTCCTACCTGTTGAAGTTGAATTACCCTCCCTGCGGATACTGATGGATGTTAAGCTGAGTGAAGCGGAATGGGTCCGGTCCCGATACGAACAACTAAGTCTGATTGAAGAAAAGAGGTTGGCTGCAATTTGTCATGGGCAGCTATATCAGAAAAGAATGAAGAAGGCCTTTGATCAGAAAGTCAGGCTCCGAGAGTACCAAGTGGGAGATCTTATGCTGAAAAGACTCCTCCCTCCTCATACGGACCACAGGGGCAAGTGGACTCCGAACTATGAAGGACCATTCGTAGTAAAGAAAGTTTTCTCTGGCGGAGCACTCATGCTCAGTACTATGGATGGTGAAGACTTCCCGTCCCCTGTGAATTCAGATGCAGTTAAAAAATACTTCGCATAAAAATGACCCGCTGGACGTAAAAACAGAATGTAAGTCCAGGCAAAAATAGGGCATCCCGGCGAGTCAAAAACAGAATAAAAGACTCGGGCAAAAATAAGGGAAAATAAATAAAAAAAATGTATACCCGCTGAGTTGAAAAGCCGCGTTGGACAACTCAAGCAAAAATGGGTATCCGGGTGGATCGAAAACCCGAAAGGGCGATCCACGCAAAATAAGGGAATAAGCGAACAACTGCATTCTGAATTCATCTGTATCACCTACAACCCGGCAAGCGTCGAAAGGTTCAAGCGTCGGTCAGAATCAGCCTTCTTCAGAAAGCAAGACGAGAAGAACGTCAAATGTCATACGAGTCATAGCAAAGGGAAGCTCCTTGAAGCGTCATCAACATTGCCAATACCTTTTATTTCTCAATTTGTAACAATCTCCTCATTTTAGGGGATTTGTTTCTTTGACTGTATCTTGCCAATTCAGGGCACACAAATTAATAAAATCCGATTTTCAGTCATGTTTCGTCTCGTACATTTTATTTTTCATTTGCAAGAATGTCCGATGTCATTAAGATACTGATTTCATAAATACAGATGCGGCTTTCCTAAACTACATGCTTGCAGGAAATATGCTTACTCTCGGGAGTGTCTAAACTCTTGTGATGGAATCTGGTAAAAGATACCTTGGGATTACTTGTGCGTTTCTCTATCTTTTCAGGATTGCAGGCATTCAAAGCACAACAGGGGGCATAAAAGCTTCGTCCCAGCGAGCTGGCAAATCATTATCTACTCAGTCTTAGCACCGGAGGTGCTTTCTCCCCAACTGAGTTGCCATTTGTTATTTCCTCCTCAGCCAAGTGCAAAAGCCAGGGAACCATCACCCCACAGAGTTTCAGCCTCCATCTGGAAGAGCAACACCTGGAGATCTCACAACAGGGTGAAGGAAGCTTCTACAAACCCCCAGCTGGGTCCCTCATTACCAAGATAGGTCTATCAGTGATCTATTTCCCCAAGCAGAGTCATACATGTCAGATCTACCAGTGATCTCATTCCCAGCTGGGATATCCACTTCGAGCAGATCAGCCAGAGATCTTCACAACAATGGGATCCGAACCCCGGATCGGTATCTTTGCATAATCATAGCATTCGCATCATATTCTCCCCGCAGAGCGTAGCATTCCGTTTAATACGGAGCATTACAGCAAAAATCAAACATATTACATGATCATAAGCCATGTTCTGAATCAAGCACTTGTGAATACTAAACGATGTACAGAAAACCCCCCAGATTCCCCGGCAGAGAGCCAAAGCACTTTCCCTAAAGAAATAGATACTTCCTGACACCCGTCCGTGTCATATCCCCAGCAGAAAGCCAAAGCGTCCTCTTTGCACTCACAGATATATATCTATACAAATTCCCTGACACCCGTCCGTGTCACCTTCCCCAACATAGATACCTAAACACTCTATAAACTATACACTTGCTTATATTACACTTTCTGACACTCGTCCGTGTCACTCTCCCCAGCAAGTTAAGCACTCATCCGTACATCACTCATACTTATTACTCCTGTTTCACTCATACAGATACTCGTCCGTATCTTGTATATGTCACTCAAATCCCTTCAGATTCGACACTCGTCCGTGTTCTTTGTTAACCAGTTGGTACTCGTCCGTATCATCATCTCAGAACATGCGTCAGCGTTTGTTTCTACTGATACTCGTCCGTATCATAGTCTTAAGGGTGCTCGTCCGCATCTTTAATCCATACACAATGTCAGATACTTTTACCTCTTCCTTGAATTTAGACACTCGTCTGTGCCTATCCTTCCCCAGAAGAGTCCCCTCAGATTCAACACTCGTCCGTGTTCGTTGTTAACCAGTTGGTACTCGTCTGTATCATCATCTCTGAACATGCGTCAAGCGTTTGTTTCTACCTGATACCCGTCCGTATCATAGTCTTAAGGATGCTCGTCCGCATCTTTAATCTATACACCGTGTCTAACATTTATGTCTTCATGAGATTAGACACTCGTCCGTGTCTATTTTTCCCCAGCGAAGTCCCCAGCAACACTTCTCTTCTATCTGACATTTGTCCTATGTCATGATACCTTTCGGCAGCCGTACCTGTTGGTGTAAGCCCTAGAGGCCAATACTTTTTGGTACTTGTATCGGATTATTCGTTTAATAATGAAAAGGCATTTCTTTATTATGTTTGTCTTTCAGAATAATAAAGTCCCTAGAATAGTTAGTCTGTTTAATGAAATGTTAAGTGTGACTTAATCATGAGATCCCATTAAACATAAAGACATTATTCTTAAAATATCCGTAGTCAAGCTTTATTGCAAAGTGGGATAACATTAAAGCATTGAGACTATTATGAAGATAGACTGATGATCACATCTCATGGATCATGGATAAAGAGTTATCAAGTCTTGACATAGGTATAAATATTAGGAGTAATATTTATACCGGATTGACCCGCTATGAGAATACTACATAGTATGTTATGCAAAGTGTCATAAGTTATTCTCATGGTGATAATGGTGTATTACCACCCTTCGACCTGAAACCACTATGGACCCTAGATGTAGAGTCGGGTGCTTTATTGCTGATCAAACATTATCCGTAACTGGATGATCATAAAGACAGTTGATGGGCACTCCACGAAGCATGCTGAGGGACATGAGTGTCCTAGATGGAATTTGCCAATCCTGCATAACAGGAGAAATGTCTAAGGGCCCAATATTGAACTAGACAAGGATGACACAGTGTATGCCTTGTGTTCAATATAGACATAGGGGCAAAAGGGTAATTGTACAAACATATATTATCACGAAAAAGGTTTTGTCAGATCACATGACATTTTCGTGACTTGGGTAGCAGTGATGTGTTGCTAGATACCGCTCACTGTTTATTATGTTAAATATATAATTTAATATAATTACCAACGTTACGAAATCCTACAGGGTCACACACATAAGGACAGTTTGATGAGAGATAGAGAAATCAAAGGAACACCGTAAGGTACGGTGCACTTAAGTGAAAATAGAAATTCGGATAATATAATAATAATTATTGTTATTTTATAATGGTTATAAAATAATAATAAAATAAATATATTTATTATAATAATAGTTATTATAATAATATATAATATTATTATGGATCATGTGAATTGGGCTTTTAGCCCGCAGCCCACAAGAGAGTCTATAAAAGGAACCCTTGTGATGAAGCTTTCACTTGATGCAATTTCGTTTTTGATTCTCTTTTCTCACTCAAATAATTCCGTTCGTAAGCAGCTAGCACTGTGACCGGAAGCTGTTCGTGTGGACTGAGTAGAGGCGTTGCACTTCATCAACGCTTGTGATCGCTGCATCAAAGATCTGAATCGCCACAAAGAGGTAACGATTCTATCACTGACCATGCTCATTCGTAAGGATCACTAAAGGAAATTTTTGTTTTCCGCTGCGTTTAGATCGCAATTTTCCTTCAGTGGTATCAGAGCCACTTACGAAACCATGGATCTGATAGCAGTTAAATTTCCGTCTTTTCTGTATTTGATTCGATTAAAACACAGAATGAATTTAACAATAAACGATTAATTAAATTTGGCATCTGTTGTGTACGATTTGGATGATTGATGTTGATTATGCTTCAGAAACCGACATTAGTATGGTGAAGTTGTGCGATACATTGATCATCCATAGGTTACACAATTAGATCGATCACTTTTATATAAGATATAAGAAATTCTGATGCAAAGATGGTATATGGGATATACTGTTTTGATTTCATCCATTCAATCACATAAGGATTGTAATTCTTTTGAAAGATCATCATTTTCATTCGCTTCGGAATCCGACGTTAGTATGGTGAAGCAATGACATGTTGATCTATCATATTGAGTTATCAATCGAGTTGTGTTTGACGGCATGAAATTGTTGCATTAGGATTAATGGCAGTACAAGTGTTGTATTGACGCAGACTTTTCCGGTTGGGGTTGTAAATGCACAAAAGTTGTGCAGGAAACGACGTGAAATACAATGAAGTGTTCATAAAATTTTTCGTCGGGGCGCTTCCCCTAACAACCCCGCAAGGAGGCGCTGCCCCCTTGACCCCCGTCCGCTGAACGGTCAGCGGAACCACCGTCCGCTGACCGGGCAGCGGAACCCCCGGCTAAGTCTGCAAAGTGTGATCAATCAGCCGAAATTTAATTTAGTTTATTTAATTATCGAAATTTTAAACTAATAATAAAAGTGTGTTTATTATTATTTATTTGTGGTGATCAGTTATGGCCTTAGTTTATCCTTTATTATTGTTTTGGGATTTTTAAATACGGCCTGCGTGTCGTGCCTCTCTCTCAATCTCTTTATGTAACTTCTTTTCTCATCTCACTCCCTCGTATGTAAAACGAGTTTTCTTATATGTAATGTAATATTATGTTATGAAGAAAAAAGAAGTATTCAATATTAAAGGAGGATAACCTTGGAGATCATGCTTGGAGAAGCTTAGATCGTTATTAGGTTAGCTTAGGTTCTCTCATTGGCTTGAGAGAACAATTGCGTTAGGGGCCATAATTGTATCTTTTTATATGTATGTTGATGCATGTAATTGTATGTTGATGCATGTGAGAGACGTTTTGCATGTTAAGCCGGTGAGATCAAACTAATAACAAATTCCCTCAAAATTAAATATTAAGTTTATGCTTTCCAATTTTTAGCACTCATCAAGACTAGTATCGAGCATTGTAGGTTTCGCCTACGCGAGGTGCATGTTCTATATTAGTAAGGTGTGATGGGATAATTGTAATATCCAATTGCTAAAACAATGGGTCAAACTTAACTAAACAAATTATAATAAGATTATACATGTTTAGAAGCAAGAATTGGGAATGATTTATGTGATGGATCAGAATAAGGAGTTATTCACCCAATTGAAAATATTCGATAGTTGTATGAGATACAATTGGAAGGAGTTCCTACCTAAATAACTTAGTTTTGTGTAATCAGCCTAACGCTGACTTAAAACAAAGTGAAACATGGATCTCGACCCACTAGAAAGTCTTCCAACGGGATTTTCCGAATCAAATGATGAGGGTCATTTGTTTTGAATAAAATAGTGGGAGCATATTTGATTAAAGGCCTAATTAAATATGTTGTTTTTAATGATACTTATATTTTCATATTTCTCTTGTAGATTACCATGACAACAAACACATCGAACAATATTTTGCGATCCATCCTAGATAAGGAAAAATTGTCTGGGACAAATTTCCTGGATTGGCACCGTAATCTGAGGATTGTCCTCAAGCACGATAAGAAGCTGTATGTCTTGGAGACACCAGTTCCTGAGGAGGAACCTCCTAGTTCTGCACCAAAGGCAGAAAGAGATGCTTATAAGAAGCATTTCGATGATGCAAATGAAACCGCTTGCCTCATGCTTGCTACCATGAACTCTAAGTTGCAAAAGCAACACGAGAACATGTCTGCGTTCGATATGATCGGACATCTGAAAATGATTTATCAAGAGCAAGCAAGAAATGAGAGGTTTCAGGTTTCAAAGTCCCTTTTTAACAGCAAGTTAGCTGAGGGAGCACCTGTAAGTCCCCATGTACTCAAGATGATTGGGTATGTGGAGAACCTTGACAGATTAGGGTTTCCCCTTGGAAAAGAACTTGCGATTGATCTGATCTTGCAATCGTTGCCAGAGAGCTTCAGTCATTTTGTCCTGAATTTCAATATGAATGACTTGGACAAAAGTCTTCCAGAACTGCTAGGCATGTTGAGAACTGCTGAGCAGAATATGAAGACAAAAGGGAAATCCATTCTGATGGTCAGTAATGGAAAGAAACAGAACAAGAGGCCCATCAAACAGGGTGGTAGAGGGAAAGTCAAGGAAGTTGCCAAACCCAAACCCACTCCTCCTGTTTTGAAGCCTAGTGGAGGAATAGCAAAGGAGGGCACTTGCTTCCATTGCGGTAAGACCGGACATTGGAAGAGAAATTGCCCAAAGTACCTGGAAGATAAGAATAATGGAGTAGAGACTTCAAATTCAGGTATTTTTGTTATTGAAATTAATTTATCTACTTCTGCATCATGGGTATTAGATACTGGATGCGGTTCTCACATTTGTACTAATGTGCAGGGGCTAAAAAGGAGTAGAGATTTGGCAAAAGGTGAAGTTGACCTACGAGTTGGCAATGGAGCAAAGGTTGCTGCTTTAGCTGTAGGAACTTATGTTTTAACTTTACCTAGTGGTTTAATAATTCAGTTAGAGAACTGTTATTATGTACCTGCAATTAGCAGGAATATTATTTCCGTTTCTTGTTTGGACAAGTTTGGTTTTTCATTCATAATAAAGAACAATTGTTGCTCCATTTATTTGAATGATATATTCTATGCTACTGCAAAAATAAATAATGGACTATATGTCCTTGATCTTGAAATGCCAATTTATAACATTAATACTAAAAGGTTGAAACCTAATGAGTTGAATCCAACTTACCTTTGGCACTGTCGATTAGGCCACATAAATGAGAAACGCATTTCCAAACTCCATAAAGATGGACTCTTGGACTCTTTTGATTATGAATCATATGAGACATGCAGATCTTGTTTAATTGGAAAGATGACAAAGTCCCCATTCACAGGAAAAGGTGAAAGGGCTAATGATCTTTTGGCACTCATACATACTGATGTATGTGGACCACTGAACATACCAGCCAGAGGAGGTTTTCAGTACTTCATCACTTTTACTGATGACTTCAGTAGATACGGATATGTGTATTTAATGAAACACAAATCTGAGTCCTTTGAAAAGTTCAAGGAATTCAAGAATGAAGTACAAAACCAACTAGGTAAGAATATTAAAGTTCTTCGATCAGATCGAGGCGGTGAATATTTAAGCCTAGAATTTGATGACCATCTAAAAGAGTATGGGATTCTATCCCAACTTACTCCTCCTGGAACACCACAATGGAATGGTGTATCTGAGAGAAGAAATCGAACCTTGTTAGACATGGTCCGATCCATGATGAGTCACGCCAATCTTCCAAACTCCTTTTGGGGACATGCATTATTAACAGCAGCTTACACACTTAACCGTGTTCCATCCAAAAAGGTTGATAAGACACCATATGAGATATGGAGTGGTAAGAAACCACATATGTCTTACATGAAGATTTGGGGTTGCGAAGTTTACGTCAAACGACAAATTTCAACCAAGCTTGAGCCCAAATCTGACAAATGCTTATTTGTGGGGTATCCTAAAGAAACAAGAGGATATTACTTCTACAATCCTTCTGAGGGCAAAGTGTTTGTCGCTCAAACTGGAGTCTTTCTGGAAAGGGATTTTATTTCCAAAGGAAACAGTGGGAGGAAAATAGAGCTTGAAGAAATTCAAGAATCACAAAACATTGAAACACCTATGGAGGAACTAGAGCAGGAAACACAAGTAGTTGTGGAAGAGCAACCTGCTCAAGTAGAACAAGACCAGCGTAGGTCAAGCAGGATACATCACCAACCTGAGAGATATGGATATCTCATAAGTGATCAGGGTGATGTATTACTCATGGATCAAGATGAGCCTGTGACCTACAAAGAGGCCATAACTGGTCCTGAGTCTGAGAAGTGGCTAGAAGCCATGAAATCTGAAATGGATTCCATGTACACAAACCAGGTTTGGACCTTGGTAGAACCTCCTATAGGAGTTAACCCTATAGGATGCAAGTGGGTCTTCAAGAAGAAGACTGACATGGATGGTAAGGTACATACCTATAAAGCAAGACTGGTTGAAAAAGGCTATAAACAAATTCATGGGGTTGACTATGATGAAACCTTTTCACCAGTTGCAATGCTTAAATCTGTTCGGATTTTACTTGCCATCGCTGCATATCATGATTATGAAATATGGAAGATGGATGTCAAAAATGCTTTCCTTAATGGGAATCTTCTTGAGGATGTGTACATGACACAACCTGAAGGATTTGACATACCACAAGATGCCCAAAAGATATGCAAGTTACAGCGATCAATCTATGGATTGAAGCAAGCTTCCAGAAGCTGGAATCTTCGTTTTGATGAAACCGTAAAACAATATGGATTCATCAAAAATGAAGATGAACCTTGTGTCTACAAGAAGGTTAGTGGGAGCATGATCGTGTTTCTGGTATTATATGTAGATGACATATTACTCATTGGAAACGATGTCCCTACCTTGCAACAAGTGAAGACTTGGTTAGGGAATTGTTTTTCTATGAAAGACCTAGGTGAAGCAGCCTATATATTAGGAATTAGGATCTATAGAGATAGATCACAAAAACTGCTTGGCCTAAGTCAGAGTACATACATAGATAAAGTGTTGAGACGCTTTAATATGCATGATTCCAAGAAAGGATTCATACCTATGCAACATGGTCTGTGTTTATCAAAAACACAATCCCCTTCAACTAAGGAAGAAAGGGATCGCATGAATAAGATTCCATATGCATCTGCAATAGGATCTATCATGTATGCCATGTTATGTACTCGACCAGATGTCTCGTATGCATTAAGTGCAACGAGTAGGTACCAATCTGATCCCGGTGATGCTCACTGGGTAGCTGTCAAGAATATCCTTAAGTACTTGAGAAGGACTAAGGATTCATTCTTGATATATGGAGGTCAGGAAGAGCTTGATGTAATTGGTTACACTGATGCTAGCTTCCAGACAGATAAGGATGATTTTAGATCACAATCTGGTTATGTGTTCTGTCTCAATGGTGGCGCTGTGAGCTGGAAAAGTTCAAAGCAAGAAACAGTTGCTGATTCTACAACTGAGGCCGAGTATATTGCTGCCTCAAATGCAGCAAAGGAAGCTGTTTGGATCAAGAAGTTCATTAGTGAACTTGGCATAGTCCCTAGCATTGTGGATCCCATTGGTTTATATTGTGATAACAATGGTGCTATCGCACAAGCTAAGGAGCCTAAATCTCACCAACGATCCAAACACATACTTAGGCGTTATCACCTCATTCGAGAGATAATCGATCAGGGAGATGTGAAGATATGCAGAGTACCTACACTTGACAACATCGCTGACCCATTAACAAAGCCTCTTGCGCAACAGAAGCATGATGGTCATACTAGATCTATGGGTATTAAGGGTATGCCTAATTGGCTCTAGTGCTAGTGGGAGATTGTTGGTGTAAGCCCTAGAGGCCAATACTTTTTGGTACTTGTATCGGATTATTCGTTTAATAATGAAAAGGCATTTCTTTATTATGTTTGTCTTTCAGAATAATAAAGTCCCTAGAATAGTTAGTCTGTTTAATGAAATGTTAAGTGTGACTTAATCATGAGATCCCATTAAACATAAAGACATTATTCTTAAAATATCCGTAGTCAAGCTTTATTGCAAAGTGGGATAACATTAAAGCATTGAGACTATTATGAAGATAGACTGATGATCACATCTCATGGATCATGGATAAAGAGTTATCAAGTCTTGACATAGGTATAAATATTAGGAGTAATATTTATACCGGATTGACCCGCTATGAGAATACTACATAGTATGTTATGCAAAGTGTCATAAGTTATTCTCATGGTGATAATGGTGTATTACCACCCTTGGACCTGAAACCACTATGGACCCTAGATGTAGAGTCGGGTGCTTTATTGCTGATCAAACATTATCCGTAACTGGATGATCATAAAGACAGTTGATGGGCACTCCACGAAGCATGCTGAGGGACATGAGTGTCCTAGATGGAATTTGCCAATCCTGCATAACAGGAGAAATGTCTAAGGGCCCAATATTGAACTGGACAAGGATGACACAATGTATGCCTTGTGTTCAATATAGACATAGGGGCAAAAGGGTAATTGTACAAACATATATTATCACGAAAAAGGTTTTGTCAGATCACATGACATTTTCGTGACTTGGGTAGCAGTGATGTGTTGCTAGATACCGCTCACTGTTTATTATGTTAAATATATAATTTAATATAATTACCAACGTTACGAAATCCTACAGGGTCACACACATAAGGACAGTTTGATGAGAGATAGAGAAATCAAAGGAACACCGTAAGGTACGGTGCACTTAAGTGAAAATAGAAATTCGGATAATATAATAATAATTATTGTTATTTTATAATGGTTATAAAATAATAATAAAATAAATATATTTATTATAATAATAGTTATTATAATAATATATAATATTATTATGGATCATGTGAATTGGGCTTTTAGCCCGCAGCCCACAAGAGAGTCTATAAAAGGAACCCTTGTGATGAAGCTTTCACTTGATGCAATTTCGTTTTTGATTCTCTTTTCTCACTCAAATAATTCCGTTCGTAAGCAGCTAGCACTGTGACCGGAAGCTGTTCGTGTGGACTGAGTAGAGGCGTTGCACTTCATCAACGCTTGTGATCGCTGCATCAAAGATCTGAATCGCCACAAAGAGGTAACGATTCTATTACTGACCATGCTCATTCGTAAGGATCACTAAAGGAAATTTTTGTTTTCTGCTGTGTTTAGATCGCAATTTTCCTTCAGTACCCTGCCAGGTGATCGTCCTTCACCTTTTTGATGATCGTCCTTCATCAACCCTCCCTAGTGGAGTCTCTATTTATTGGAACCCCTCCCTATCCGACATTTGTCCTATGTCGTGATCTTTTGAGCAGCCGTCCCCTGCTAGGTGATCGTCCTTCACCTCCTGATGATCGTCCTTCATCACTTTATCTGATGGTTATCCCCATCGTTGATTTTGTTATCTGACATTCGTCCTATGTCATGATAAACCCTGAGAGCAGCCGTCCCCTGCTAGGTGATCGTCTTTCACCTCTTGATGATCGTCCTTCATCATACTTATTCGATGGCCGTCCCCATCGTCGACCTTTTCATCCGACATTCATCCTATGTCGCGATACTTTTGGCAACCGTACCTTGCCCGGTGATCGTCCTTCACCTTAGATGACCGTCCCTCATCTTATCCCCAACAGAGCAGCCGTCCCCTGCTAGGTGATCGTCCTTCACCTTCGATGACCGTACCTCATCGTTTATTACATTTACCTATAATTTCCAGAGAGTCTTATAGCTTTACTTGATGGTCGTCCCCATCATCATCTCTTACATCCCCAACATGGCGGCCGTCCCCGTTATTGCTTCATCCCCAGCAGTCGTCCTCTGCTCGACGGCCGTCCTCCGTCGCCCGCGCTTTATAATCATACTTTATTTTCCTTTACAATCTATATCCCTTTTCTTCTTCATTCTGTGAGTGCAAATTTTGGACTGTCTTTGGTATTCAACCACAAGTTATCTCGTTTGCCTGTTAAGCCGTTGCTTACATCCTGCACGGCTAACTCATGCTTGAATAGGGGCAGCTGTAAACACCCCAAATTTGCCCTCACCCACTCACACCATGGCTTGTGATATCTTCATATGCATAAGTTCAATCATGGCATCTCATATTGCAATTTTGATTCACTGCATTGTTCCCAAGTCATCTGCATCTAGGGTTTCTGATCTGAGCTATCCAAGAGCTATTTGAGCCACTCCAAAGGTCATAAATCACTTAAAAGGGGTCCATATATGTTCAAGCATCATATTATATCCCCACAAAGTCAAGAAAGTCAAAGAATCACAAGAACTGAGAATGGCATGGAAGCAGAGCCAGGCTTGACTGCACAGATGACCTAGAATTAGGGTTTTGGTTTCAAAGGCCATAACTCCAATTTTTTGGTCATTCTTGTTTCTATTGGTCTATATATGGTATAGGGATCATGCATATCAATTTTCATGAAGAAATTCAATGGGGAAGGCATCTGATCAAGAGTTGACTTCTTGGGCAAGTCAGTGTAAAATCAGGGTATCTGAGGCCCCCAATGACCCAACCAAAGGGTGTTCTTCATCATTTTGTTTGTGCATGATCTTTATTTGATCATAGAAGATGTTAGAAGTTCACAAGATTAAAGAATTTCAATCCATTTGCAAAGTTGCCTTTTTGGGAAAATGACTTGTAATGGAAACTTGCCATTTTGGGAAACTTTTTCAACCCTTGCTTTTTGATTCAAAAATGCTTCAAATGGGAAAACTTTGGTCATGAAAGTTGTAGAATGGATCATTCCCTTTTCAAAAAGTACAAGAACTCATTCTAATTCATTTTGGATCAAAAGTTATGGCTTGTCAAAGTTGAGAAAAATCACATAATTTCAAGTTATGTACCAAAGAGGCAAAGTTGCAAAACCACTTGCCAAGACAAATTGTGTTTTCAAATGGACTTCTAATCTTTGTACAAACATAAACCAATGCCTAAAATTCAGAATGCACCAAAGCTTTGCCCATTTTCATGACTTATGGATCAAGAAACTTCAAAAGGGCCAAAAGTGAACAAAGTTGCAAAACATCATACAAACCCTAATCCACTTGTTAATTGGCTTCAAGACTGATCCCATGGCTCTCCTCATTCCTTGCTGCGCAGGACACCCCTATTGTCCTTGGCCTGCCATTGACCCATACTTCTCTTACACAAAACTTGACTTTTTGCATAAAGACCCATACCAATCAAGCTAGGCCAGACCAATTCCTCTGACCTATCCAAGAGTGATAAGTGGACCAAATGCAACACAACACCCCACACAACACAAGCTGAAACCAGAGATTGCCATAGTTATCAAAAATCCTCCAACTTGGAAAACCCTTCGAATCTCTCAGCTCACTCAACCAATCTTCAAACCAACTTCACCATTGATCTCAAGATGACTCACTGACCACAAACCAACCATTGAAACAGCCAAAAACCTCACATAAACAAAACACGATTTCTGACCAGTTGGCTTGCAAACTCCCAAATCAGCCAAAAGAAATTCCTTCCAAGCATCAAAACTTCATCAGGAGCTCAAGAGGAGTGGATTGCACAAAGAGAGAAGGCCTAAAAGTCCCAAACTGAGAAAGCTCAAGCTCAGGTACCTCCTTGAAACATTTTTCCAGAACTCTTATTTTTTGTTTCTAAATGATAAAGCATGCTCTCCTGATCATACTGGACTTTGAAATTTTGAAAATGGTGTAGAAATGAGCTTGTATTGATTGACTGAAATTTCTGCCATTTTTGTTCTTCCTTTCGAATCTTGTTAATGGTGAGAGATAAATTGTTTTTGAGGGCAGGGATGAGTTTAGGGAGGTGAGAGGAAGTGATCTGGAGCTTTAGAGCTCCAGAAATAACCTAGGGAGTGATTTTGAAACTTTCAGGGAAGGGGGTCACCTGAGAAGACGACCGGAGCTCGTCTCCGGTGACCTGAAAGTGATTAGGGTTTGATAATTAGGTTTAGCCAAGTTTGAATGTGGACCTTTGATTTTGAGGACTTTTGTTGACTCCCGCGTGAATGGAGGGCCTGGATCTCTCATTAAACCCTAATCCAGATTAATTAGGTTAATTAATTAGGGTTAATTTTGAATTTCCCAGAAGCAATCCCAGCCACTCAAACGCGCGCCAGTCAACTCCCGCGTGCTTAGTTTAAACTCAGCCTTAGATCCTGCTTACTTTCCATTTAATTTTATTTAATTTCATTTTTATTCATTTTATCTTTCACATTTATTTTAAAATAGTTAGAAAAATCCTAAAAATATTTCCTTTTGCATTTTTGTTTCAAATATTTTTCTTAATCAGAAAATGATTTTTATTTTATTTTTTGCATTGAAAATTATTTTTAAATTATTTAAATGTTTATTTTTTAATTAATTAATGGAAATTAATTAATTAAAAATACATTTAGGTATTTAAAAATCACAAAAAAATTCACATAGCATTTAGAAACATTTAGAAACATTGTCCAACTCTCAAACCAAATTTCTTTTTTGTTCTTGATGCCTTTTGATTATTTTCATTGGATTTAATTTCATTTCAAGGCAATATTTTGTTCCAAACTTCAAAAATTTCTTTCTGCCAAACCATTGAGAGTTGAATGATGATTCTTCTTGCATTGCACTCTTCATAGCATGTAGTTTATAGGATAAAATTGATTTGATTTGATCTTGCATTTTCAATTTGTTTAGCATTTTTCTTGTTGAGGTACCTTAAAACCCTAGCAATCTTAGGAAATTCATAACTTTCACTAGGTTAAGAGTTGGATCCCCTCCTTTGGGCAGTGAGTTTGTATAGGTTTAGGGTATCTTTGGTTACATTTTCAAATTTTTATCATATCATTTGCTTCTGGTTTTGAATTTTTGCCTTGTATGATGCATTAAACCCTAATTTGTGCCTTCCTTTGCATCCATTTTTCATTTGCTTGCATCTAATGACTTGCCATGACATTTTGTGCACCCATATGATTCATAACACATCTTAAGGCATGTTAGAATCATGTTTGATCATTGCATCTTTCATTTTCCATGTTATGCATTCATTACATTTCATAACTTTTCATGTGCATTCATGGTTCAAAGCATGCTTCATCTGCATCCATTGCCTTGTATGATCATTCTCATGCCTTGTTTCATGTTTGTATCATCTCATTAGCATCATTAACATCATGTAAATGCTTCTGACTTTGGTTTGAATCATGACATTTCATCTTATGTGCATTGCATTCCATTTTCTTATGCTAACATTTCAGGTGCTAAGTTGTTTGAGAAGTGAATTTGCCTTCACTTCTCACATTCTCTTTTCACCTCTTTCATACTCCCTTTGCTGCATTTTTGTATGTGTTTTGGATTGAGCTTGCTCATTATTGTTCATCTTACTTTCTTTCTTCAAGCAACTTGTCTTCTTAAGTGAAGCAAGTTGTTTTGCTCCTCCTTGCTTCTTGTTCCTTTCATCTGTTTCCTTCCTGGTGGTTTCTCTGAAGATCTTCTTGCAAGCCTCATCAACCCTAGGAATGACCAAGCATGATAATAATTAGGGTTTGATTAGTCCCCCCATTTAGCTTTTACCTTTGTGTCATCTTTGAGTCTTCTTTTCTTATCTCATAATCAGGGACTAAACCCTAAAGGCTTTAAGGCTTTGTGATTAAGGTTATGCCTGTATCCTTCTATTAGGATGGAGTGTATAACTTTAGTCCTAAGTGTTAAACCCTTAATGTGTTTAAATCCTTTAATCAATCCACCTAATAATCATTAAGACATCAAACTTGTAACTTGGGCCTTGCATTAGGGTTCTAATTCTTCCTTAATTGGTTAAGAAGGATTAACCCTAGTGTTAATGGACAAGTCCCCCTCAAGTTGTCTTACAAACCATAAAATCCACTTCTTAACCTTACCATTAACTAAAATCCACTTTAATAAAGGCTTTGTTTTGTCATGAGGTTAATCCCTAATCATGGATTAAGTTGAGGAGTCTTTCACAGCTTAAATGTTCTCATCTATTATCCTTCTATTAGGATGGTGTAATGGGTCCATTAAATCCTTGATTATGGCTTAAACTCATTACTTAACACTAAACAAAAACAACAAAAACATCTAAATAATCACAAGTAGGTTAATGATCTTAATCCTACACCAGGGTGATTAAGTGTGAGATGTTGACTTCACACTTAAGGTATTCTCATTACCCCTAATCAGAGGGAGGATGTGATGAGTTTACTAACCCATTGGTTTAGGCTTAAGATCATTGACTTATGACAAACACAAAAAACAAATAAAAGACTAAAAACACAAAAACAAACAATAATCGTCTCCTCCGGGATTCTATTCTCATCTCATTCACTCATAAACGATAACTTGCTTCTTCCGTCTAATGCAAGACAGTTTGCACCTGAGCCAGACAGGTCATACACTTGAGCATAGACAAGCAAGCAGTTCACAAGTTAATTCATCTTTCAGTCTCTTTGGGTCGAACTACGGTGTTCTGACTTCCTCATTGCACGAGAGGATACGTAGGCATAACTTAACAGTTATCGAACAAAAGTCTATGTATATCCCCCCCCCTCTTTCAGCTTCATTCTTTTAAGCCTCATAATCTTGAGCATACTCCTTTTCTTACACTGACACTTCACATATTTCACTTCTCACTTCTTTTACACTGACACTTGCATTCTTTTCCAGTTTTGATACACAGATAAGCACTGACACTACCCCTTTAAAACACAAATCTTCTAAGCGTGGATCCCGTCGAGTACGGCGGACAATCTGGGTGCTAATACCTTCCCAGGTTGTAACCAACCCCCTTTCTCAGTCTCTCTGGTTCGCAACCGTCTTATCCATATCTTCCTTCAGGTTTATGCAGCATTACCTTTCCTTCGGGATAAAAATGCCTAGCTGGCGACTCTATTCATTTCCCTTCTCTTTTCGCCGACCGTTCGTGTCTGTACCCCTCTTGGCCCTGTGTCATCTGGTAGGAGCGACACCTGCCCGGGGGATGATGATCGGATATTCTCAGACTTTGGCGGCCAAAAGTTCTCAATGTACTAGTACGCGACATCGACTCTAGGGGTAACATTGCCCTTTAGTGATCTGGTTTGTGCCGTGCTCGGGCATTTGGGTGTAGCCCCGTCTCAGCTGCACCCTAATTCTTACGCGTTCTTGAGAGCGTTCGAGGTGACATGCGCTCATTTGGGTGTTGGGGCCACGCTTCCTCTTTTCTTCCGATTGTTCTCGCTGCAACGCCAGGTAGGACGGGGAACCGACCGAAAGGGTTTTATTTCCTTCAAGCAGCGGACCAAGATATTCAAGGCTCACTCGGAATCTATCCGGGCTTTTAAGACTGATTACTTTCTGGTAAAGCCGAAGAGCGAGGAAGCCGTGAGAGCGCTGAGTTTCCTGGGGGTAGATACTGATGAAAATGATGAGCCCAGACTCGACGACCGAGGGCAGGTGATTCATGTCATACCCTAAATTTTGACCATAAATTTTCAAATTTTTGTTCATCTGACGCATTTTTATCGATTTATTTGATAGTCAGTCATTTTTGTATTTTAATCCATTAATCATTAATCATGCATTTTTAACTGATTTTTATCATTTCATACCATTTTTCTTATGATTTCTATTTAGATAATTATTTTAGTTTATTTAGAATTGATCTTAGTTTAATTTTGATTTTAATTTATATTTTAATTACATTTTATATTAAATTTAGTTTAATTTCAATTTCAATTTATTTAGTTTATCTTTGATTTAGTTTAACTTCAATTTATTTAATTCAATATAATTTCTTTTTTTAATAACCATTTTCAATTTATTATTATTATTAGTTATACTATTATTATCTTTTATTATGATTATTATTATTATTACTATTATTAGTTTTATTAATATTATTTATTATTATTATTACTACTTTTCTTTGTTTTTTCTTCATGTTCAAAAAAGAAAAAATGATGAGTGGGGTCTACTACAATGTAGTACAAACACTTCACATGGATTGTCAACTTGGACTTATTAATGACCAAAAATCATTCTCATTAAGTCACATGGATTGTTAACTTGGGCTTATCAATGACCAAAAATCATTCTCACACTTCACATGGATTGCCAACTTGGACTTATCAATGACCAAAAATCATTCTCATAAAGTCACATGGATTGCCACATCAACACTCCTACCTCATTCACACTATAAATAAGATCTATCTTTCTCTCATTTGAGACTAACAAAATCACCCTTAAATTCTCAAAATCTAGCACATTCATTACATATTTTTTCAAAGTCAAAATTCTTTTTTTACTTACACAATACCCATAAACATTCACCATCTTCACCACAACAACAACCTCCATCAAAACACATTCACTTTCTTCTACACAACAAGTTCAACATTTGCTAACTTTGAAGTTTGTGAGTATCATTCATCATTTTTTTTTAATATTTTAGTTTGTATCTATTTAAATTATTTAAAAAATTCCTTATTAGTTTAAGTTATTAGATTGACTTTAGTTTCTTCATTTCAAAATATAGTTTTGTTTAATTTATTTATTAATGTTAGAAGTAAAATATATACGTGATTAACACTTAAAAATATAAAAAATATTATTGTGTAGTAAGTTATTTAAATTTAGTTTTTAAGTTTAGTAGTAATTTTGTTTAATTGTTGATAAACTAAAAATTCAAAAAGATGTGTCTTTGCTTTTCGATTCCGTTTTGATTTTTATTTGGGCTGATGATATAACAAAGTCACGATAAATCGTTTCCGATTAATCGTGACCGATATGAGGCCATTCGTTTATTTATTTAATTTTCATTTAATTTAATTTATTCTATTTTACAATTCATTTTACTTTATTTAGTCTACTTATTTATTTTATTTATTTTTTGCACTTTTCATACAATATTTAATACTAACAGTTCCGATTAATTTTTACACTGCACACACGCTTCCTCTTGGGCAAAATACAACGATACCATTTATTTCTTCGCAATCTCATGTAAATTATCATGTATCCCTTTCCCGTTTATTTTTTAACGCAATTTATTTTTTCGCATTTATTTTACAATTTAGTATTATTAGGAACACATTTAGGAATTAGGATTAGAATCCACAAAATAGATTAATAAATATTTCTTTCATCGCGCCTACATTTGCACACACGTAAGTCGGTCACTTGTGATCGTCGTTTGCACGACATTACGCGTCTAATTAATTAACGTAAGAACTAAACTCAGGAATCTAGCATTCCTCGGGTTTTTGAATTGAATTATTGTTGGGGCTAGCCTCTGATTTGTAATTCATTCGCTCTTTCGTTTTCAAAACGTAAATCTTAAATCGCCTCTTAATTCACAAATCAAATAACGAAAGAACAGAGCTCCGGAGTCTAGCACTCCGCACATTCTGGAATTAAATCACTCTTGGGCTAGCCCCACGCGATGTGGTTTATTCATCCTCTCGTTCCTAAAACATGGAAACGTTTAAATAAACTATACGAGGAACTGAACTCAGGAATCTAGCATTCCTCGGGTGCTTGAATTGAATTATTGTTGGGGCTAGCCCCCAATTTGTAATTCATTCACTCTTTCGTATTCAAAATAATTCAATAATTTTAAAAAGATTAGACATGATTCATCTCCATAAGAAGATATTCCTCATATCCCCACAAACACAAATCAAATCTTACAAACAATTTTATCTCTCAAAGGAAGAATGTGGCATTGTTTGTCGATACTCATATCCATGTTTAAAGCTTCTTCTGATTTTATTTCTCAAAGAAATAATATGGCATTGCTTGTCGATCCTCGTATCCAAGTTTAAAGCTTCTTTCGATTTCTCATTCCTCAAATGTTAGTGGTGGATTAAGCGAGATACCTCCCCTTAAAGATGACGACTTGTCTCTTTCTTTTCAAATACAATTTAAAACTTACCTACCAACACAAACTATTTTCCATAATTAATCAGCGAGTAACTGAACTCCGGAGTCCAGCACTCCACAGGTTCTTGAATGCAATCACTCCTGGGCTAGCCCCACGCGTTGTGGTTCATTCGCCCTCTCGTTTAAAACACTTTAATAAAGATTAAACATCTTTTTCAAAACGAACGTCGTTTAAATATTTCTATCTCGCAAACAAGCTAGCGCTTCAGCCTCCCATCGCGAGCAGATAAGCCAACGCTTAGCAGTAGAAAGTATTTTCAAACAATCGTTCAATAAAAAACACAAATCATAGTTGCACGAACTACGAAGCTCTGACTTTCCTATTGCACAAGGGAATACGTAGGCACGGGGATTTTAATCCTTCGCAAGCACAATAATAAAAAACTCAACCTTTTCCCCATAACAAATAATAATTGAAACATTCCCTTAAAACATACTTAATTAAAAAGAAGACAATAATAATAAGTTAACATTTAAAGCGCAAATTAGACTAAGAGGTTCTCGTTGAGTACAACGGACGTGAGGGGTGCTTAATACCTTCCCTTTGCGTAACTGACTCCCGAACTTAGATTAGTGGTTTTGTTGACCATTTCTTATCCCATTTAGGTTGTGTCTATATCTCCGTTTTCTTTAGTTAGAATAAATAGAATTAGGTGGCGACTCTGTTGTTTGTTTTAGGATCGTATTTTTTCGAGGTCCGACAATTCCCAGGAGGCTCTGGCTGTTTCCCTTCTCATGGAATTACTCACACTACGGGCGCCCGGTTAGTGAGTTCGTCCAAGTAGGGGATTTCCTGAATGAGGACGATGCAGCTAGCTTCGAGGAGTTTCGGAAGCTGGTGGCCTCTTTTACTCCGACCCCTCTGCTGGACGGGGAGGGTAAGATAATGTTGGATCAGGACGGGGGAGAGGCCGTGGAGCGTCCTTTGATAGACGTCACAGATCTCCTGGCGTGTAACACTGGGAAAGAAGTGTCTGAGTTATTTGGTATTTGCTTTCATTTTTGTTTATTATTATGTTTCAATATTCTTGGCGTTCGTGACTAATTTGGTCTCTTTTCTTTGCAGGCTCCATGACGAATCCTTTAGACAAAATCCAGGAACGACTACGCCAAAACAAAAAGAAGAGGTCGCAGGTTGTTCAAACCAAGCTGACCGAAACGAGCGGCTCAGGGTCGGGCCCCCTGGTCCAAGGGTCTCCTAGTGCGTCCACTGGTTCGCACATGAAGAGGCATAAATTTGCAGCGACCATGGATTTGACGGTCAATGCTCCCCCCAAACCGAAGTATGTGTTGCCGCCTTGCTTTGTGAAGCGGAACTTCTTCGAAGGGACAAGCATGGAGGTCGACCAGGCGGACTCTTTGTTTGTTGAGGCAATGGATCGCCCTGCCCGGCGTCTATCTCTGGCCCAGGATGCGAGTGCGGTCATGCGGGTATTGTCCATGGCTTGGCTGACGGCCGAAGGAAACCCCGGGCAGGAAAGAGAGGTGATAAAGTTGAAAGAGCTCCTGGCTGATGCCGAAGGAAAGCTGATCAAGGCCTTCGAGGAAGCTGCTGCCTCTGCTAGGGAGTTGACTGAGAGGGGGAACATTATCGCCAAGCTGGAGGTCGACAAAAGGAGGGCCTTGGACCAGAACAAAAAGATGAAGGATGCCTTTTGCCCGAAGGAAGATGAGGAGGCTGATACCAAGGATTTGGTGACCAGGGCCCGGTTTCTTGCTCGGATTGACCAGGATATGGAAGATCTGAACTCGTCGACTGAGCTCAGTTTTCAAAATGTTGTAGATCAGATACAAGCCCTTCATCCCAAACTGGCTCTAGATATCGGTCGTATCAGCTATCTTTACAAAGTTGAAAATAGTCAGATAGTGGTCCCTACAGACTTGGTCGTGGAAGACTCTCAGCCCGGGGTTATTGCTCAGCCTGAACAACCTGAGACGTAGCTGCCCCAGAGTGAAGGTCAACCTGATGCTCCAGAAGGGGAGGAAAACTAGTCTGGCGTGCGTGCCGTAACTTGTAATTTATCATGTTTTTGTTTTGCTTGGGGACGTGGTCCCCTATGAATGTAATTATGAACAAGTCGGCCCTTCGGGGTCACAACCTTTTGGTAAAATAATCTGAACTTGGTAGTCGTTTGTTACTTCATAATGTTTTTATTTACAAGTATTCGTAACTGTGCTTCCGTCGGAGGATTTCCTTCCTTTTATGTTTCTATAGACGTTAAGTGTTTGATGTCTGTGTGACTGTTAGGAGTGTCAGATGTGATTGGGAAAATACGGGGTATGTGTTTGTAATCCATCGGTTTGGGGGACCAATTAGATGTTGGAGGCTGGCTCCTGGTCGGTGTCCGGGCCAAGATAATGACTCGGGCCCCGAGGCTTGAACGTCCCATCGCGAGCTAGGGTTCTGCCTGGTCGTGGTACATAGGCGACGTCTGACTCGTTTGAGTATCCGCCCGTGTAACAATCACCTTCTTCTTCTAGAAGAAGATCCTGATAATCATGTTATTTGGGTTGCTGTGCTTGTACCTGGGCACGCAGTTTTAGTCGGACCTATTGCTCCTCGCTTGATAGCCAAGCAAGGTGACTTTGTAATTAACTATAATATTGTTTGAGCTTCTCGGCGTTCCACGACCGAGCAAATTCTTCCCCGTGAAGATTTTCTAAATAATAGGCCCCGTTTTCGGTCTTTGCCCGGACACGATACGGGCCCTCCCAATTTGACGTAAGTTTTCCTTCGCGGGAATCTCTGTGATTCCTTCTTAGAACAAAACTACCCACCTCGAATGCTCATCTTATGACTTTAGAGTCATACCGAGCTGCTATTTTCTGTTTAAGAGTGGCCTCTCGGAGGGCAGCTTCTGATCGGATTTCTTCGACCAGATCAAGCTCGTCTCTTAAAGCTTCGGAGTTGGTGTCTTGGTCCATTGGGGACTCTGTTCGTCTGGATCGGATGTGCATTTCTACAGGAATTACTACTTCGGTCCCATATGCCAACCGGAACGGAGATTCACCGGTCGTTGAGTGGGGAGTGATTTTATATGCCCAAAATACGCTGTGTAATTCCTCGACCCATTGTTTCTTGTGCTCGTCCAGTCTTCACTTTAGACCTCTTAGGATTACCCTATTTGCAGCTTTCGCTTGTCCGTTGGTTTGGGGATGCTCAACCGAAGCGAAATGTTGTTTTGTTCCTACCGAAGCAACAAATTCTTTGAAATGTCTATCGGTGAATTGGGTACCGTTATCTATTACAATCGCGAGCGGTACTCCGAACCGAGTGAGAATGCTCCCCTTAAAGAAGCGCAGTGTATTGAGTGTAGTAATCTTGGCTAAGGCCTCAGCTTCTATCCATTTGGTGAAATAATCGACGCCCACAATGAGGTATTTATTTTGGCCGGATCCGACGACGAATGGCCCTAAGATGTCCATCCCCCACCATGCGAATCGCCATGAGGAAGATAGTGATTTTAGCTCAGTAGGGGGTGCTACGTGCACGTCCCCATGTCGTTAGCATTTGTCGCATATTTTTATGTGTTCTTTCGCATCGTGCTGGAGTGTTGGCCAGTAGTATCCTGCCCGGAGGATCTTTCGGACTAACGATTGTCCGCCCAGGTGTTGTGCATTGATTCCTTCATGGACTTCTCTTAGTACGTGTGGGATGTTCTCTTCCTCTACGCACCTGAGGAGTGGCGTGGAGAAACCTCGGCGATACATACGTCCATCGACTAAAATGTACGAGCATGACCTTTGACGCACGGTATTGGCTGCTTTCGGGTCTGTTGGTAATTCATCCTTGGTCAGGTAGTTGAACACTGGGGTCATCCAGCAGTTGGCGTCGCCCACGAGATTAACGTCAAGGTGGGTTGAAGATTGTCCGATGCTTGGTCGGGGGAGCACTTCTTGTATGACGGACTTGTTGTTTCCCTTTCTTTTAGTTCTTGCCAACTTGGAAAGGATATCAGCTCGGGTGTTATTCTCTCATGGGACGTGTTTGACCTCTATGTTTGTGAATCGTTTTAGCTTGTCCCTGACAAGGGCCAGATAATCGGCCATATTGTCGTTTTTGGCCTGGAAATCTCCTCGGACTTGGTTGGCGACCAACTAGGAATCCGTGCATATTATGATTTCTTCCGCCTCCAAGTCGGTCGCGAGCCGTAGGCTGGCCAGGAATGCCTCATACTCCGCCTGGTTGTTGGATGCGGGGAAAGACAAAGTTAAAGATACTTCGATGATGTTTCCCTCTTCGTTTTCCAGGATAATTCCAGCTCCACTACCAGCCGGGCCAGATGCTCCGTCTATGAAGATGGTCCATTTGGACGGAGATTTCGGCTCCTGCTCGGTGAAAGTGAGTTCTGCCACAAAGTCGGCTAGTGCTTGAGCCTTGAGAGCTTGTCTCCCTTCGAATTTGATATCGAACTCGGACAGTTCCAACGACCATTTTAACATTCTCCCGGCCATGTCTGGTCTCCCGAGTAATTGTCTTATGGGTTGGTATGTTCTCACGATAATGGTGTGGGCTAAGAAATAATGTCGTAGCCTTCTGGCTGCAAAAAGGAGGGCTAAGGCCACCTTTTCTACCTGGAGGTACCGAAGCTTGGGGCTGTGGAGCGCTTTTCTTGTGAACTAAATAGGTTTCTGTCCCTCGGGCAGGTCGCGTACGAGGGATGCGCTTATGGCCTCGTTCGCTACAGCGAGATAGAGGTAAAGCGTCTCCCCTTCGTTGGGCCTAGACAAGACTGGGGGTTCAGATAATGCCTTTTTCAAGTGGGACAAGGCCTGCTCGCACTCCTCCGTCCATTCAAAGGTAGGCTCTTTGCGAAGGAGTTTGTAAAAGGGGAGGGCGTGCTGAGCGGATTTTGCCACAAACCGGGCGAGGGAAGCGAGGACCCCATTTAACGATTGTATGGACTTTTTAGAATCAGGGGTAGGAAGTTCCGTAAACGCCCGACATTTTCCAGGGTTGGCTTCAATACCTTGTTCGGTTAAATAGAATTCGAGGAACTTCCCTGCTCGGACCCCAAACGTGCACTTCTCGGGATTGAAACGCATTTTGCATTTCTGGGCTTGATCGAATACTTTTCATAAATGGGACGCGTGGTCCGTCTCTTGCTGAGATTTGACGATCATGTCGTCCATGTATACTTCAAGCATGTCCCCGATTTCTGTTCGAAATACCTTGTTCATCATGCGCTGATAGGTCGCGCCTGCGTTTTTTAAACCAAAGGGCATAACGTTATAATAATAGTTGCCCGATTCGGTCATGAAGGCCGTGTATTTTTTGTCGGACACGGCCATAGGGATTTGATTGTACCCTAAATAGGCGTCCATAAAGGACAACAGTTTGAAACCGGCCGAATTGTCGACCAATTTTTTAATATTGGGCAAGCCCGGTTTAGATCGGTATAGTCAACACACATTCTCCATTTTCCATTAGACTTTTTAACAAGTACAACATTTGGGAACCAGGTTGTATACCTAGCCTCAGTTACAAAATTTGCCTCTAGGAGGTCTTTAACAGCTGACTCGGCCGCTTTGGTTTTCTCGGTCGACTGCTTCCTCCTACGTTGGGCGACCGCTTTGTGCGTTGGGTTGATGGAGAGGTGATGACAGGCCATCTCGGGGTCGAGCCCTAGCATTTCTACGGCGCTCCACGCAAACAGATCGGCGTTTCCCTTGAGGCATACCTCCAATTGTCGTTTCGCTAAGTCGGGCATATGGGCTCCGATCTTAACGCACTGAGCCGGATCATCCCCCAAAGGAATTAGCTCGAACTCTCCATCAGGAATTGGCCGTGAAAGTGGATCGGTCAGCCTCCGAACGCCCTCGTCCTTATCTGAGAATCTGCAATCCAGATCGATTGAGTCGACCTGAGGAAAAACCTTGGATGTTTGCGGAGTATCTGAAGATGCCAGGGCTGATGGGTTTGGTTGGTAGGATATCGAGCTGAGACCCTTGGATGCTGCTTCAAAGCATCGGCGAGCAGCTTCGACGTCACCGTGTAGTGTAGCGACTTTGCCTGAAGTAGTATAATACTTCATTTTTAGGTGAAACGGTGGATGGAACAGCGATCAGCTCAGCCAATGTTGGTCGTCCCAAAATGCATTGGTACAACGAAGGACAATCCACGACCAGAAATTGGACGCGAACAGATCAAGCGGTTTCGGACGTCCCGAAGGTGACGAAGAGATCGACGTAACCCCACGGTCGGGAGACTGCTCCGTTGAAGCCATGTAAGTCTGATCCGACGTATGGAGTCAGGTGTGTTTCATTCAACTGGAGTATTGAAAATAATTGGGAGTACATGATGTCGCATGAGCTGCCCTGGTCCACCAGGATTCTTCTGACATCAAAATTTGCCATCCGTGCACGGATGAGTAATGGGATGCTGGCATTCGGTGCTCCTCCCAAGAGTTCCTCTCGGTAAAAAGCAAGGGGTACTGAGCCCTCTCTCAGGGGGTCCAGGGTTGCGTTCTGAGCAGGGCCTTTCGCGATTAGTGGGTAAAATTTCCTCTTTACAGATCCGACCGTGATTTTGTTAAATACTCCCCCTGAGATGACCATTGCAGAGGGAAAGGTCTCCCACGGGCTGTGGGAGGAAATATATATTGGGCTCTCCATGTGGTCGGGCAGGAAGAAGTCCTCCGGGCGATAGATGCTCAGGGAAACTTGCATGTTCGCATCTAATGGTATGGGCACATCTTCTTCGATCTTCTGAGCCTCCTGCGCCTCTTGGCGAGGGGTGTCTCTTGATTTAGTAAACTGCTTGAGGTGTCCGTATTTAATAAGTATCTCGATTGCATCTTTGAGATGGATGCAGTCTTCGGTATTATGGTCGTGACTCTTGTGGAATCTACAATACTTCGTCTTGTCCGTGCCCGGTTTACTAGGCAGCTGCTTCGGGAAGCGTACTCCTGCTTGCCTGAACTCCGAGTTGGCACATTTGGACAGGATCTTTTCTCTAGAGACCAGGAGAGGGGTATATTCATGAAACCGACCGACGGGTCCTCTGTGCTCCCGCGGTTCACGGGGGCGATCCTCCTTTCTTTTGTCTCCTCCCCGACGAGATATCGAGGGTTCATCGACCCTGTAGGGCTTTGCGTCCTCACGACGTCGGGCGTCTCAGATGGAGCTAGCAGCCTGCCTTTCCTCATATTGGATGTAAGTTTGGGCTTTTAACAAGAAAGCGTCAAGGGTGGCTGGGATCTCGATGCCAACCGCACGGTGGAAATCGGTCGACGGGCGCAGACCTCGCTCCAGCAAGTATTTCTTCATGTCGTCCGTTGTGGATACCTGGACCGCTTCTTTGTTGAACCTCTCGATATAGGTTCGCAGAGGCTCGTCTTTCCCCTGGATGTTTGCTTCGAGCGATGCTTCTGTCTTCGGGTGGCGTCTAGAAGCGGTGAAGTGTCTGGAAAACGTGCGCCCGAGCTGTTTTCAGGAAGTGATGGACTCTGCCTCGAGGCTTTTGTACCACGTCATCACACATTTCCTCAGAGTTGTAGGAAAGAGGTGACATTTGATTGCCCCTCGCACCCCCCGGTAGTCGAGCAAAGCATCAATATTCTCGATATGCTCGTCGGGATCGGTGTCCCATCATAAGAGCCCAAGGGTGGAGGTTTCTCTAAACCCGCGGGAGTTTAGCAGCCATGATTTCCGACGAGAGGGGGCCCCTGGTGTCTTCATCGTCGCTGGAATTGAATGAAGGAGACCTGGGCGCGTGATTCTTGGTTCGCCGGGATGACGCAGATCTTGATCTGCTCTTTCTTGACTTTCTTGGTGACCGGGATCGCCTTCTTGGAGGGGAAGACCGAGGAGGAGATGGGCGGGACCGTTTGTTACTAGTGGATTCATCATTGCGTCCTTTCCTCTTCCTCCTAGGAGGGGAGGGGCTACGCCCTCTCTGATGTCTCGCAGGAGACCGGGACGGTCGACGATTATTTTCCTCGAGACGGGCAATCTTCTCACCGTGGGCAAGGAGTAACAAATTTGTCTGGTTTAGAATATCAGCCAGCGCTGCAAAGTCAGATCCTGAAAGTGTTGGAGGAAGGGGAACCTCCGGGCGACTTTCTAGAGGTTGATCGCGATCAGAGGAAGGTGAAGATGTCTTCCCATCTGGGAGGTCCTGCACGGTTTCTTCGTGCGAAGGATTATTAACGTTGCTCTCACGTTGCGTGAAGAGCATACCGTCGTTCGGCCGATTATCTAGATTGTTGTCTCGAGCAGCCACGGATCTTGGTAAAAGATTTTGGTTCTTGAAGATCTTGAGGGAGAAGAACGGGGAAATCAGAGTTCCCACAGACGGCACCACCTGATTGTACCTGGAGATCAGGATCCGAAATGGCTGGTGTCGAGCGTTGTTGAAGGACGGTTGATAAGGAGAGGATGGGGTGTACCTGCAAGGCACTCCGATGCTAAAGTAAGGGACTGAGCAAAGAGCGTGCAAATACGAGAATTAAGGTGAGAGAATTGAATACCTAGCCCTCTCCTCTGAGAGGGTTTATATACTGTCGTTAGTGGATGGTTATTGGTTCAAACCATTTGGCGCGGATCGTGGAATCCGCACGAATAGGTAACAGTCAAAACTAATCGTTGGGGGATTTCATTATGGTCGATACAACCTTGGTCGACAAGGACCGTTCTCCTCGGCATGGTGCTCGACGATGAGCATGTCAGGTTGTCAATTTGTCTGGCCCAACTCTGAAAGTTGGGCTTGCCCGAAACAATAAATAAAGACAGTCACAATATCATAATCGATAATAAGGATTTTGAACATCCTCTTATAATAAATGGGTCAAAGGTAATAAAAAAGTATTATCATCTTTTAGAAAATGTTCAAGTTTAACATAAGGTGATCACAATTTAAAGAGCCACAATTTAATAAGGACAAAATAAATAGAATTCTTATTTAATCACAATTTAACTATAATTTAACTAAAAAATTTAAAACCTTTGTACTATAACCCGTCTGCTTACCCTCGAAGACATATAACTTCCCTAAAAAAACCTTTTACAATATGATATCAACTTACCTAGCTAGCCACTACCTTTGCCATCCAGATATATTTTCATTTGAAGTTAAACTAACCCCGTTACATAACATTACTTAAATTAGTTAAGTTTCCTCATTTTTCTTAAACGAAAATTAGTTAAGATTCATATTATGTTTATTTACACATTTATTTATAGTATCTTCATTTATTTTATCAGATAAATCAAATAGACTTTCTTTTTTCTTTTAGAGAAATTGCAAATATATTTTGATACATTCCTTCGACAATATGATTTCCAGTTTTCACTATCTTTTGTTAGATAATGGTTGAAAAAAACCTACACAAGTAGACAAAAATCAATACAAAACAAATTAATTTCGGAATAAATCACTTTCAAAAAGAAATAAAGTTCAATTTAAAATTGACTTAATTGACCTAATTAGATAAATTCTTTGATATTTATAAATTTAAGTTGAGTATTAGAATTTTAATTGATTGATGACGTGAATATCCAACTAAATTCAAATATTGACGTCATTAAAAGAAGAGAAATATGAGTTGCCTGCTGAGGAAGATCTGGGTAAGCTTCCCATCTCCAGGTCAAAGTTTGTTACACTAACAATACTGTCCCACCAAAAGTAAACTCCGTCTACTTCCTTTGACTGGCTAGTGGCTTCTATGGAGTACATTGCATATTTCTCCATTTAGTTTATAAGTCATCATGTTTAAACAATTAACTATACCCACTTCTTTTAAATAATTTCATAATAATCCTATATGGATATTTTTAATAAAAATTTACTATTAATCCAGGCAGCTAGAACATTACACTTGTAATATTTAAATTGTAAGGTTTTATGAAACGTGCATTTCATATATCACATAAGTGTAAATAAATAGGACAAAAGGACATTAGGTAGAAATCGTAGAAATCAACGCAAACAGGAATGCAAAAGGAAGTTGGTTTACATTGACGCAGTCAGGACAAAACACAATTTTTTTTTTGTATAAAAATAAGAATGTACAAATACAAAATGGGGCAAAGAGTTTTTCACCAAATGCATTAGGTGGAACCAACAACGTGATTTGTTAGATAAGAATTCTCTCTCTTTCTCTCTCTCATTTTTGGCATAGCTACTACCATCCACCATGAAAATCGACATCTCCAAATTCTTCAACAAACTCTGCAACAAAATAGCAATCTTACTGATATACATCTTCGTAGAATTCATAATCCTCATTTGGAAACTAACATCATCGGAGACACGGCCAATCACAACTCGGCGATACCTTAAATTCATCGAAGAAAAGAATCCAACAATTCGCTACACGAAAAAGTCGAACAACAAGCCATTATCATTAAACGTGGATTGTAGCGTGTGTTTATGCGATTTCGAAGAAGGAGAGAAGGTGAGAAGGTTGAAATGCAAACACGCGTTTCATAAGGATTGTTTGGATAAATGGTTGCAAGATTATTTAGCTACGTGTCCGTTATGTAGAGAACAGGTTTTACCGGAACATGTTGTGTCGAAACATCGTGAGCATCGGAGTCATCAAGAAGGTAATGGTGTTGAAGGGAATCATGAGAATCTTCCGTATGTGTTGTTCTTGCTGCGTGGTGGGAATACTAGTCACTGGCGTAGATATGCTTGAAATTCAAATTTGTAATTGATGCATATTCATGTAGCTAGATAGCTTAAACAATTGTTTATTTTTTACAACTAGATACAATGGGGTTCTTCTTCTTCCATTTTCTGGGTTACTCTGTTTTTTTTAATATACATAGATACTTACTGCTTAGTAATAAATAATTCTTCATTTTTTTCAAACATTAGTATTTCTTTCTTTTTTTCTCCCTCTCTCCCCCTATGTAATTGGCACTTGATATAAAAAGATCATTATTCTTCTTCTTCTTCTTCTCTTATTTGACATGCTTCTTGGGAAGGGTGCCTTGGCCACCTTCTTCACCTCGAAGATCATCTCTGATTGATCAACATTGTGAGTGATATGCCTTTGAGAGATCCGGTTGTTTTAATCTTTCGATAGAGAAGTTGCAACTGGGAGAGCTAGAGTAAGAAGAGGCATCATTTGTTGAAGTGGACCAGCAACGATCAAAGTGGCACTCAACTATTCTCATGATGATACATGATTCATAATGATTAGTTTTCTACTTTACAGCACAAACACATTGGTCATGTGTAACATATTATTGGTTACTCCACATCATCTCACATGCATGTCAAGGTTAAGAAATAATACAACACATTGGAGGATTTTGTTTACAACTAAATATAAGCAATGTGTCAGCTAAAATCAAAGAAGACAAAAAATGTACTCATGGACAAAAGCAAACAAAACATCAACTATCTTTCCATTAATATCATATACCATCGAACACTCTAAATTACTTTTTTATTAAAATTTCATTTACACTAATTGATATGTTTTTTGTAATTTACAAAATAATAATTTATTGTCCAATTAGAACAACTCGTATTACCAAGTGGCAGAAGTTTTTTGAAACTCTCTTTCAAATGCAATACAACTCACTATTTCCCTCACGCTTTCTTGTTTTCCCTCTCACTCTCGTATTCTCCCCTTTCCCTCACATTCTCTCTCTTTCTCCCTCATTCTCCATCTCTCTCTCTTTCTCGTCTCTCATTTCCTCTCTTCTCTTTTCTTTTTTTCCATGAAACCCTAGCACCATCGTCCCTATCTCTGGCCACCACCACGTCGTCGTCAACTACCGTTTCTTCTTCTCCATCCATCACTATTGTTTCTTCTTCAACTATTGATTAGGGTTTTTCCTGTGTTCACATTTGAAACTTTGAAGAAGAACTACCTTATTCTCCAGTTATTTTTGTAAATACATCCCTTATCTACTTTCTTCTTCACTATTATGCTTTAAAATGTGTTTTAGGTTTCTAAAATATACCCATTTTCAACTTATTTTTTCTTTATTACCTTTGGTTTAATGGTCAACCACCTCTTTTTTTCATTTTCCTTTTTAATGTAGTTGTGAAGCTTTGAAGAAGAACTACTTTATTCTCCATTTTTTGTCTGTAAATACATCCCTTACCTACTTTCTTCTTCACTATTATGCTTTAAAATGTGTTATAGGTTTCTAAAATATACCTATTTTTAACTTATTTTTTCTTTGTTACCTTTTGATTTAATAGTCAACCAACTCTTTTTTTTCATCTTCCTTTTTAATGTAGTTGTTCATGAGTTGTTTTTCAATTTCAAGCAAAGAAGAATATGGAGATCTACCTATGGATTGTGGTTTCAATTTCAAGCCAAGAGGAAGATTAAAGATTTATTTTTGGGACGTGGTTTTGATTTCATTCAAAGGTGTGTTTTTTCTGTGTCATTACTATGTTTTATTATTAGATTATTTTTCCATTTAGAACTAAATCATGTGTATTAGAAGAAAATAGGTAAAAGCTGTTGTGTTTTTATTCCTCAGCCTTAGGCTGGTTTATATAGAAGAGTTATAATGATTACAATAATATTCTCTTTAATGGAGAATAAAGAGAAATAATGACAAATAAAGGCAATATTAAAAACAATAATAAAACCGGTAAATAATATATTTTCCAACACCCCCCCTCAAGTTGGTGCATAGATATCTATCATGCCCAACTTGTCTATCAAATGCTCAAAAGTAGGCCTTGCCAAACTTTTGGTTAGGATATCTGCAGTTTGCTGACTTGAAGTCACGAAGGGTAGACATATGATTCCAGCATCTAACTTTTCCTTTATGAAGTGTCGATCAATCTCGATATGTTTGGTTCTGTCATGTTGAACTGGATTATGAGCTATGCTAATAGCAGCTTTACTGTCGGAGTACAATTTCAATGGAAGCTCAATTTTCATCTTAAGTTCTTCAAGGACTCTAAGGATCCATAATCCTTCACAAATACCTTGAGACATAGCTCTAAACTCGGCTTCTGCACTGCTCCTTGCTACAACTCCTTGTTTCTTACTCCTCCATGTCACAAGATTACCCCAAACATAAGTACAATATCCAGAGGTTGATCTTCTATCTGTAACAGAACCTGCCCAATCAGCATCGGTGAAGATAGACACATTTCTTTCCGCAGTCTTCTTAAAAAATAATCTTTTTCCAGGATTTCCCTTCAAATATCTTAGTATCCTATAAACTGCCTCAAGATGTTCCTCAAAAGGAGAATGCATAAACTGACTTACTACACTAACAGAGAAAGCAATATCAGGTCGGGTGTGTGACAAATAAATTAGTTTCCCAACCAATATCTGATATCTTCCAGTATCAACAGGAACATTACCTTCTCCCCAAAGTTTAGCATTAGGATCCATAGGGGTATCTGCAGGACGACATCCACTCATTCCTGTTTCTTTCAACAAGTCTAGAATGTATTTCTACTGTGAAACCACAATACCATTCTTTGACCGAGCGACCTCCATGCCTAGAAAATATCTCATGAATCCCAGATCCTTGATTTCAAAGTCTACAGCCAATTTTTCTTTTACTCTTGCCATTTCCACTGTATCGTCTCCAGTAAGGACAATATCATCAACATAAACAATCAAGACAGCAACTTTTCCATCATGGGAGAACTTTGTGAATAAGGTGTGGTCAGCCTGTCCTTGGATGTACCCTTGTTTCTTCATGGACTGAGTGAATTTTTCAAACCAAGCTCTAGGAGACTGCTTTAATCCATACAAAGACTTATTCAGTTTGCACACATTTGCTCCAAATTTTTTTTCAAAACCAGGAGGAATGTCCATATATACTTCTTCTTCTAGATCGCCATTAAGAAAGGCATTCTTAACATCTAACTGATGCAGGGGCCAATCCAGGTTAGCAGCAAGGGACAAAAGAATTCAATTTTGCAACAGGAGCAAATGTTTCTGAATAATCTATACCATAGGTCTGAGTAAAGCCTTTAGCCACCAAACGAGCCTTGTACCTTTCAATTGTTCCATCTGAATTGTACTTCACAGTAAAGACCCATTTGCACCCAACTGTCTTTTTTCCATCTGGTAGTGACATAACACTCCAAGTTTTGTTCTTTTCAAGGGCTTTCATCTCCTCAAGCACAACTTCCCTCCACTTTGGAATTTCTAGAGCAACCTGTACACTTTTTGGAATTTCTACACTAGACAATTTTGATGTGAAAGCAGACATAGATGAAGACAAATTTGAATATGATATAAAATTGGACATGGGATGTTTAGTGCAAGATCTGACAGGTTTTCTAATGGCAACAGGATCATCTATATCAGGATACAAAATACGACTCTCAGAAATAGAGATAGACTTACCTTTCCGTTTGTTAGGAGGTTGATCATCCCCCAGTTCAGATTCCTGACAGTGTTGAGATGTGGACTCATCCCTTCCTTTATGGTGCTTTTTCACAAAAACCTTTCCTTTCCAAGTCCTGTTTCCTAATTCAAATCTATTTTCTTGAAGAGTTTCATTATATTGTGGCATTTCAATTAGATCATCATTATTATTATTTTTAGGATTCTCATTGTCTTCTACAAGAGAAAATGTAGGCTCAGATTCACAAGATTCCTTACTCATAACAGGAATAAGATCAGATAAAGAATCATGGCCATTTTCTGTTGGTGCAAGTGTAAAAATCTCAGAATTTTGTGATACTGGCAAAGATAAGTTATTTAAAAAACTCATGTCCTCAATTTGAAACGAATCTTCGTTTATCTCCCCCCCTTGAAGATGAGTGTCATCAAAAAAAGGTTTATTTTCAAAGAATGTAACATCCATAGTGACAAACATTTTCTTATTTTTTGGATCAAAACATTTATACCCTTTTTGAGTTGGGGAGTATCCAACAAAGACGCATTTTATAGCCCGTGGCTCAAGTTTTCCAACATTTTTATGCTCATGAACAAAGGCTGTGCAACCAAAGATTTTTAAAGTCAAATCAGATAAAACACGAGTACTAGGAAAACAATCTTTGAAGACATTAATTGGAGTTTGAAAATTGAGAATTTTGGAGGGCATTCTATTAATTAAATATGCAGCTGTTAAAACAGCTTCTCCCCACAAATAATTTGGAACTTTATTTGAAAAAAGTAGAGCTCTAGCAACCTCTAGTAAATGTCTGTTTTTCCTTTCGGCCACTCCATTTTGTTGAGGAGTATTAGGACATAAACTTTGATGTACAATTCCATTTTTTAGAAAAAAATCATCAAGAATAGTATTAAAATATTCTTTGCCATTATCACTTCTAAAGACTTGGATATTTGTTTGAAATTGGTTTTGCACCATTAAAACAAAATTCTTTACAACCTGACAAACATCTGATTTCCCCTTTAACAAGTACACCCAACATACTCTTGTGTGGTCATCTATAAACGTGATAAACCATTTTTTGAGAGAGAGTGTACTTGTTCGGTTAGGGCCCCAAACATCACTATGAATAATAGAAAACGGTTTTGATGGTTTATAAGGTTGCATTGAAAATTGGGAACGATGATGTTTTGCAAACTCACATGCTTCACATTTAAACGAAGAAAAATTCTTATTGTGAAATAACTTAGGAAACAAGTGTTTTAAGTAACGAAAACTAGGATGACCTAACCTTAAATGCCATAACATAATGTTGTCATCTTTATTATTCAAAATAGAAAAAGACTCAAAGCAGGAACTTATTGTTTTTGAAGGTTGTTGTGATGCAGATCCAATGTCAAGGTAATAGAGTCCTCCACTCTCCTTAGCACTGCCAATCATCTTCCCCCGAGTTCAAATCCTGAAAGACACAGTGAGATCGGAAAAAATTAGTTTGACAATTTATATCTTGGGCTAATTTGCTTACGGAGATTAAATTACACGATAAGTTTGGAACATTAAGGACATTTTTAAGAGTTAACATTGGAGACAACACAACTGACCCTTTACCTGCAATGGCTGAAAAAGAGCCATCTGCAATTTTTATTTTTTGATTACCTGCACATGGACTATATGAAGAGAACAAAGTAGATTCACCTGTCATGTGATCTGAGGCACCAGAATCTACTATCCAAGTATGACTGGGACTGACACTAAGAAATGCAGAATTACCTTTTGTTGCTATAGAGCAAGAAGGGGTTGGAGACTCGAGAAGTTTGTACAGTCTGTCTAGTTGTTCCGTAGTGAGTGGAAGTTGAGTTTGAGAGGATTGCTGCCCTTGATCAGAATTACTCGCCTGAAATGCACGACCACTGTTTCTGCGGCCACCGCCGTTTCCGCGGCCGACACCGGACTCATGTTGTTCGCCTTGGTTGGATCCGGTGTAGGCTTGTGATGGGAAAGGCCACTGGTTGTTGTTATTCGCCATAGGGAGGAAAACGGGTATGTGGAATGGGTCGGGTAATAAAGCGGGTCGAACAGAAATTTTTTTCGGGGCTACGCCTCGAACCCCACTAGTTGTAGAAAACTTTACAGGAAACCCTAACCTAGTGCTCTCGATACCATATTAGAAGAAAATAGGTAAAAGCTGTTGTGTTTTTATTCCTCAGCCTTAGGCTGGTTTATATAGAAGAGTTATAATGATTACAATAATATTCTCCTTAATGGAGAATAAAGAGAAATAATGACAAATAAAGGCAATATTAAAAACAATAATAAAACCGGTAAATAATATATTTTCCAACAATGTGGCTAACCATATCTGGTCGAAAAAGTCACATAATTTGATGTTTTAAAAGTCTTCATCATCATTACTTACTGTCCAAAAAATATGGATATGTTTATGGATCTATTAATGAAGATTTAGGGTTTTGGTGAAGGTTTGTGAAAGATTTGGATGAGGTGAAATCAGAGGAGTATTGTTTTGGATATGGTTCAGTTAGCTGATAAATACCTCGACAAAGATGCTATCAAGATTGGAAACTTATATGATTAGACCTTATGATTTTTTCTTTGGAATTGTTTATGTTTGAAATTTATGATTTTTGGATTTCCATGACATAAACTAATTATAATTGTGATGTAATTATTAACATTTGTGTTTGAATTTATTTTTTGGCTTTCCGTAGTATGATGATGTAAATTGTATGATTGTTGCAGAGAATCATCTCATTAACAAACCCTGTTTTTTCCACCAGTGAAATTTGTTGTTAGAGAATCATCACATTAAAAAAACCCTGTTTTTTCAAAATTCATGAAAATAAGTGTGGATTCCATAGCGGTAACAAAAAGTGTGGTTCGTTTCAAATGAAATTGACTGGCTTACCGAATTCCCATAGTATCGGTCATTATCATCATAGCGAAGATCCTTTTTTAGATCTTCATCCTGAAGTTCCATTGCTCAAAGGTGAAGGAAGCAATCCTAATAAACAAATAAAGGATGTGTTGGGTGGAGATGTGACGAAAAGCTTAGAAGATATTTCGATTCCAAGTAATTACAATGAAGCTGAGATTAAAGTTATTGGTGTTGGTAGTGGTGGGTTGAATGCGGTTAACTAGATGATTGAGATTTATTTTATTTTGTTTGAACTATTTTAATTTTGGTAACTATATTGTTTATATGTTCAAATGTTTCAGGTGGTGGAAGTAGATGTCAAAGAAAACAATGAGAATGAAATCGGAGCTACAAAGATTTTACACAATCCCTTTGATCAGCTAGAAATCGTAGAGGTATAATCCTTATTCAAATATTTGTGATTCGAAGGTTTTGATAGTGATAAAGCAAGTATGTGTAGAAATTTAAGATATTGAAATTTGAAATTGTATTTTATTCACGATACATGTATTTAACTTTGGAAAAGAATTAGATTCAATTTTCAAATATCAAAACAAAAATTATATTTGGTTTTATATGCAGGCGTTTCGTGTTACTATTAAAAACATATAATTGAATGATAGAGTTTTTAATAAGAACGGATCATATTACTATTAAATTAAAATATAATTGTCTTAAAAATATTTATTAAATATAAATTTTGATCTGACTTTCTTATAAAACTAAACATGTGTTTTCCTCATATTATAAAATAATATTTATTAGAACCCTATTTTTCAGAATTATTATTTTTAAGAATAATATTCTTATCTAAGTCATGTTAGGTCCAAAAATTAAGTTTCTAAAAAAGATTATAATATTTATTTAATTTAAAATTTATTATTAATAGATATATTGATCTAAGATGCCGATCTACTTTCATCCCTAAACTAAGCTGCATTCAATGTAGATTGATATTCCGTTAAAAAGAGTTTTTCTTTTTTGGGAGGTTTATTTGGGACCATATTATTGTTATTTATTTATTTTACGGGGGCCATATTGTTGTTGTTAATAGTAATAAAATTTCCATTCTCAGTATGAAAGAAACTATACTATTTGGTGGTCCATTGTAGTTTGCTTCAATAGTTAAATTTTCACATGGATTGGTTGGGAATCTTGCTTCTGAAAGTAGCGATCGATGAACTTGTGAAAATACACATTTCATTATCTATGTGTAGATAATGATGAATTTGTGAAAATACTCATTTGATTATTTACTATTTATAAATAGCAGGCTAACTTTGTTATTATAAGTGAACTAAAATTGTTTGGTTTTTTTTTAAGGTTTGTCTTGCATTGCATATATCAATATAACACATAAAATGCAAATATTAAGCTGTTTACTTAAAGGTAAACAAAAACAGTAGAAGGAGTTGTAGGTGAATTATACTACTACAACTATCACACCATCTCATATAATTTATCAGAATTAAATGTCCAATTGGTGTGTTCCAAAATGACAAGAAAAGTGGAAGAGAAGCAATACTTCGTAAAATGTTGCGGAATGAAAATAGGCAATGTTTGGAAACATTACAACTTTTGGTTAAAATGTATTGTTTCATCAAGGATCGCAACCTTGTGAAACAACACACGCATGCATATAAATACCTCATTCCGGAATTCAGAAAACATATTACAAATCAAATATTCTCTTATACAAAATTTCAAACACTCTTCACTATATAATCGAGTTTTCGTCAGTCTTGCGCAGACTCGATACAGACTGAATTATCCTGGGTATTCATGCGTTCCAACTCTAAGACATTTTGGAGAGTGCTTGAAATACTTTTAAGGAAAGTGATTTCGTTCACGATTCTAAGTCTCGGTACAATCCATTTGATTTATTAAAATTCCTAACAATCTTAAAAGTATTATCAAATAATGGTAACCGAGACTTCCGTTTCAAGCATCGAATGAGTATTGTGTCGTTGGCGCATTTTAAAAACAAAAGAATTATTGATATGAATCCGGGTACGTTTTACTAAATCATAATATCAAGATTTAAATTATCTTACTTCTAACTATTTATATCAGATGATAGTTACCGATATTATAATTTTCCAATAATGATAGATTGATATCGAATTATGCTAATTAGAGATAATTAATTACATATGTATTCTATGAAATATCCATTTGGTTTGTATTTCTGTATGAAAATAATTTTGCGGTAGTTTAAAATAATTATATGAAACTTTCTGCATTGTGTTAAAGTGTAGTGCGTGAAAATTCAATTAAAAAATACTAGAAGTATTACATATGTGTTTTACTTTAATGCATTATAATAAACATTGTCCTGTATAAGTTTTTTGCTAAGTAATGCATCATTAATAATGTCTTATCATGAATGGTTGTATAAATTACCCTCACTTTTCAAACGGTGTTAATTATATTAAAATTTTGTTTGTTGTATGAAACAAACTATAATAGTATATGATATGCATGATATGCCAGCCTGCTCTGAATACATGAATTTCATGTTAAGAATTTTCAATAATTATTAATATATGAATCTGGAAATTTATTATGCATAAATTTCAAAATGCGGTAATAATTGTTTGTGATCTCCTAATTGGCATATTTATTATGAAAATGACATATAAATATATTTATAATGGTATTTATCGTATATGGATAGCATTTAGTAATATATATGAATGTAAATATAATGCAATATTTGATGATGTAAACATGTATTCATCTCTCAGTAATCATATGTATTTATATCATTCATTTCATAAGGTTACATACTTATAACTTAATTATATATTATGCTAGTATCATATTAAGAGAAAGTATAATTGAAACATGGTATATGAACCTTACTGAGACAAAAAGATGTTTGTGTTTTAATGATTTAAACATATATATTATAATAAATAATGAATTTAATTCATAATTCTTAAATAGTTTGCTATTTGGATTGGAAGTAAATTTTGAATAGAATGTTGCAGAATAAATGTTTCAAATAGCCTATATAATATGAATATTGATTGTATGCTAAAACTCATGTTGTCTATAGTTACTATTAATATTTGGAGTTGTACAAAACTTATATGCTATGCATTCAAAAACCATTTTTTTATGAGTTTTGTTTGCATGATGTGATTATAATAATAAAGAATTCATATACTATGTATACGCTTTCTTTTATTTTTAAAGTACATTGATATGAGATTAGATTTGTGATGTTGTACAATTTAAATCTTTCATATATATATACATACATATATATATATATATATATATATATATATATATATATATATATATATATATATATATATATATATATATATATATATATATATATATATATATATACATACACAAATTATCAAGGTCATTGGTTTCATTTGTTTCATATATAATTCAATATGTTGCAGTAAGTCAATATAATTATTAATTAAATTTTGATTTGAATTCTTTGGAAATAATATGTTTATGATAAATGATATTTATCATAAATTCGGGAAAATAAAGATCATCTGAAAATGGATGATGACTTCTATAGACTTCTGAATTTGGAGTTTAATGTAACTATTGAATTATGAATTGGGGAATTTTGAGAAAATTATCGCGGAGGAGGATAAGGAGTTTGAGATTTCCACAAATGAAGAACCTCGCGAGGAAGGTTCTACATTGATTGTTGAAAAGCCACATGAACTTTAAATAAGCAAGAGAGTCTGAAAAACTAAGGATCAAGGACCAAACAAAATTGATAATCGATTTATTTCTTTTATCTGGTAGAAGGAAAAAGTGAGAATTTGTTCATAAGGTTCCTAATCTTCAAGTGGAAGACGATCCTAAAACTTATAAGAAAGCAATAGCTTCAAAAGACTCCTCTATATGGAAGGATGATATCCAAGACAAATGGATTGAACAATGTGAAACCATACTTGAGAACTTGTTGATCTAACTAAAGGATCAAGACCTATTGGAAACAAGTGGGTGTTTTGAAGGAAGTATCATAGTGTGATGATACTCTAAACACCTACAATTATAGATTAATAGCCAAGGGTTTTATACGGAAAAAAAGGTGTTGGTAATTTCAACACATATGCACTAGTAGCAGGCACAATCAAAACTAGATTATCTTTGAATTAGCTTATTTGCATGACCTTATGGATGTCAAACAAACATTTATCCCCCTTTAAAGGGAGATTGAGAAGAATATATCATTTATCTAGTTTAATTTTGATGAAGACAAATACTATCAAAGGAGAGAAGGTTCAAAAGTGTTATGAACATCAATGATGAAGGTGATCAAGAAGACTTAACATAGAAATTCAAGTGAAGATTCAAGACAAATGAACATAAATAAGGTGCTCATTGTAATTTATATTATACTACTTTAAATTGCTCATAATTGCATCTCTCACTTCATCTAAAACCTTCTTGCATCATCAAGCATGATTATCTAAAAATATGTATAAAGTCAAGGGCGGAATTTCTTGGAAGAGCAAGAAATAAATGTGGATCACTCTCTAAACCATTGAATTAGAGTTCAAGGCTCTTACTTCCGCTAGTGAAGAAGTTGAATGGTTGAGGGATCTTTTGTTGGAAGTTCCATTGGCTAAAGAAAATGTTTCAAAGGTGTTGATACATTGCGATAGTCAAACCACTTTAACTAAAACATACAAATGAGTTTAACAAAAGGTCTACTCAAGTAGTATTTATACATTCTTTCGTGAGAAAATTAATTAATGTAACCATCCACATATATACGATTGAGCTATAATTTTCTTGATCCATTTACTAAGCCACTGGCCAAAGACTTAGTAAAAACAACCTCGAGAGGCAGGAGGTTGAAACTCCTTGAGTAAGAGTTCCAACAATGATAGCAACCCAATCTAAAGTTAATATATCTTAACCTAAGATTCAATGGGTAACAACAAGTCATTGATTTGGATGATTGTATAACATTTTGCGATAATGTTGACTATTATATATCGAGGGTTGAGTTTTTGAAACTCTTAATGAAGTTCCATATCAAGGATATGCGTTCCAAGGAAATGGATACAAAAATGAACTTCACCTATGTGAATTTCGAGATGGTGCCGTCTCAAAGTGAGAGTTTGAGTTTCTCTCATGAAAAATTCATGAAAACAGGAAAAGCACATGGCCATAAATAGTGCTAGGCGAGAGATGTAGGCGAATAACCATTAAAGAATGTGTGCATGGTAATGTCGGTCTAATCACATAGGATAACGGTTCAAAGCATAGCTACCTAACGTTCCGATTAAACTTTGCGCTATTCTTACTAAGGTTAAGTTCAAATCGAAAGATACTTAACTGTATTAACATTCTTTGTTTCTATTTTTTGGAATTGGTCTTGTCATTATTAGAACAAGTGGGGGATTGTTATAATTTATGAGAATTAAATGTCCAATTGGTGTGTTCCAAAATGACAAGAAAAGTGGAAGAGAAGCAACAGTTCGTGAAATGTTGTTGTGGAATGAAAATAGGCAATGCTTGGAAACATTACAACTTTTGGTTAAAAGGTATTGTTTCATCAAAGGTCGCAACCTTGTGAAACAACACATGCATGCCTATATTCTCTTATACAAAATTATCCTGGTTAAAAGGTATTGTGTGACATATTACAAATCAAATATTCTCTTATACAAAATTCCAAACACTCTTCGCTACATAATCGAGTTTTCGTCAATCTTGCGCAGACTCGATACAGGCTGAATTATCCTGGGTATTCCTACGTTCCAACTCTAAGACATTTTGGAGAGTGCTTGAAATACTTTTAAGGAAAGTGATTTCGTTCACGATTCTAAGCCTCGGTACAATCTATTTGATTTATTAAAATTCCTAACACCATCAAGTCAACCCAACCAATTGTGAGAACTAAGGCAAATATTAAAATGGAGTATCCAAAAATTTCAGGAGATAATCCAAAATATTTTTTTTAAAGGGGGATAAATCAAAACTCGTCTATATTACAGGAGGTAAATGACTATTAACCCTTAATTTTATTACATTTAAATAATTAAAAAAATCCACATGAATTTGAAATTAAATAAAAAATAAAAATAAATGTCACGTGTACTGTGACACAAGTAATATGAGAGAATCTTTGTGCAATTTGGCGGTTAGGGGTGCCTGCAAACAAAATTTGGATTTTATAAGGGGGGTTTCAATTTTTTTTCTTAAAGGGAGGTAAACCAAAACACGCTTGTTTGGCAAGGGGTAAACACCATTTAACTCAATTTTTATTAATTTTATTTTGGAAAACTTCTTTTAATTGAAACAAAAGTAATAAAAATAGTTAACATTATTCTATCTATATCAATTACTTTTTGCTTCTAATAATTTTTTTTTGGATAATCTCTCTGAGATGGGTTGGGTGAGACCACAAATATATTGTAAGTTAGGTGTTACTTGTTGCTCTTTTTTGTCCTCTCCTCCCTCTGTGGGAAGCATTTTTATACACATATCATTCCCTAAGATTACTAAGAAGTGTCTACTCGATTTTCATGTTTAATGATGATTATAATGTTTGTCGCTCTCATTATTATCATGTAAAGTCCTCTTAATCACTTTTTGTAACTCTCATGAAACCTTAGAGCTATCCCATTGTCATTATGTCGGTCTGTTCATGTCGTCAAAAATCATGTCTCTAATAACCCTATAGCTCGGGCTCCGACTTGTTTCATTTATAGCAACCAGACACATATCATTCTCTGCAAATACTCGATATATTGAATCTCCATGCTCAACCTCAGTGACTTCTAACTCGACTTTGAGAATTTTGGGATGTACATAAGTCCCCCGATCACGAGGCCTAACAAGATGAAGTGTTCGGATAGTGAGTCCTAAAATTATTTTCTCCTTAAATTGGGCTCATATTCCCGTCCAACGGTCACCTTTATGGGCATTTTGATGGAGATGACAGGGTATTTTATTAACAAGGAAGTCCTAAGCTACAACCATGACACACTTGACGACAACTATATTTTAAAAATTTGATTTAACCGACAAATTTCTTCAACCGGGAATGAAGAAAATGTTATGTTGAAACCTTATGTGATTGGTGAAAGATTTTGCATCACTCAACCAAGGGGAGAATCATACAAATATTCTTTATTAAAGCTTTTGAACTCGTTTGTGAGGCAGTGAACATTATCCCTACTTTAGGTTTGTTTTTCTCTTTCTTTGAGCTGAAAGGAGCGGACAAAGGAGGATGGGTTTCCCTTAGAGGAATCCCAGGTAAACGTTTCCTCCAGGCTTATGCTAGCAACTACAAAGGCTTTAAAGATAAGTTCTTCGAGTAAAAAGTGGGAAAAGATGTCCCTAAGTTATGTATGTGAATGATGGCAATCATCGCTTCTCGATTTACTAGATGGATAACCCGCTGCCGGTGTCCGACTTTGATTATGACAAGCTAGACTCTATAGAAATACGAGCTTTAGCTATTCTAGATGCCTTCCGGGTAGTAAAGGTCAGTGATTTACTAAACATGGCCGATGACCGAAATAAAAAAAGCTAATGGATGAAGCGAGGTCGAGGCAGGAGAACAATCTGCCTTCAAGACCAACTTGTCTGACATCCAGATCTGGACCCTTAAAAGAAAGAAAACAGATGTTAAGAAAGCAACCACACATGTTTCAAAGCCCCAAAATACCTTCATTCCCCCTCTTGGAGGCTCGGAGCTGAATTCCCATAAAAGGATGAAAACTTTGATAGGTGACCCTGCAAGTAATACCAAACTGTAAGTCACCCCCTTGATGTGGGATTCCAACGACAGCCACGAATCCAATTCTTCAACCGAATTCAAGTTTTGGTCCAACGATTTTGATGGCCTGAAGTTTCGTTATGACCATCTGAATGTGATAGAGGACCCCGAGAAGGTGAAAACTATAGGTTCTCAACAATTAATCCAAAATATTGCGGCCTGTCGAATGAGGTGTGTTGTTATGACCCAGGGATTGTTTGAAGTCGGTGATGTCTATGAGCAGAATGAAAATTTTCTCACAAAGGATATAACCCAATTAAAGGATATTCTTAAGGTTCAGACTGACAAGGTTGAAGATTTGAACAAACAATTGTTGTAAGTTAAGAAACAGAAAGAAACTACGGGATCTAAATGTCTATACATTGAAGCAATCACAGTCGGCTTGATCCAAGATGTTGAACAGGCTCGGTGGCTTAATGAGAAACTGGAGAAATCCTTGCAATAGGCCCGTGTAGACCTTATTTTAGATGGATATGAGGCTTTTGATAGAGCAAAAGCTCAAACTCCATGCCTCAAACATGACCTCAATGTCTGAGATGGAATTCTTCGAGACCGTGGTGGATGGTCGAGTTGTATATATTGAGGAAGCTTATCCTGAAGTTGACGCTTCTAAGGATGTGACGACCGATGATCCGACCCCTGATGCTCAAGAGGATGAATAACATGATATTTAAGTTTGTTTTTTTATTGTCAGCCATCCATGATGATGCGCTTTTTGTAATGTTTGGATAATGTCCTTTTTATTTCTTGTACAATGCTCAATCCCCTTTGAGGCCTTTTTGGGTATATTATTATTATCTTGCATGAATTTTATCATCATTGTTCCCTGATTGCGTGAATAGCTCTGGTGTATTTTAAATTATCCATGTTTATATTTTAGTGGTATGTTGTTGGACTCTCCCTTGAGGAATATCAACTCGTTCCTCCTTCAATTAAGTCATAGACCTTAAGTGAACTAATTGACCTTCCAGCGATTTTAATTAGCTTGGACCTTTTGGTTAGCTTAGCGGCTAATATAACTGGTTTTCTAGAGGTTCTTTTTGTCTTAGACTTTCGATTCGGTCAGAGGTGTTAATTAACATAACCTGGCCAGAATGTTTTATTTACATGACCAATTTTCTAGAGTTTCAATTTACACAAACTTTAAATTTGGTCTGAGGTTTTAATTAACATTATTTGATCATAGGTTTCAATTTACTTAATCTATTTTCTAGAGGTTTCAATTTACTTGGACTTTAAATTTGGCCATAGGTTTTAATTAAGATAACTCGGTCAGAGGTTTCAATTTACTTAACAGATTTTCCAGAGGTTTCAATTTACTTGGGATTTAAATTTGGTCAGAGGTTTTAATTAACATAACCCAGTCATATGTTTCAATTTACTTAACCGATTTTCCAGAGGTTTCAATTTACTTGGACTTTAAACTTGGTCAAAGGTTTTAATTATCATAACCCGATCAGAGGTTCAATTTACTTAACCGGTTTGCTAAAGGTCGACAATACTGAGCATGTTTATCATTTCTAAGACTAGTATGGTTTTCTACCTTTAAAAACTGAAAAGAGTGACATATATTGATCATGTCCCTGATTGAGTGATTGATCAAAGTATGATTTGATCAATTAGTCATTTGATATTTATCTTATTCCCCTATTCATTCAAGTGATCATAAGCCCCTAGGTCACTTATTAGAATTTACCATCTGCATTGGCACTGCACTGGAGCTCAAGCCAAGTCAAGCTTCATACTTAAGTCTTTGAAGACTCTAGACATCAATACTACTTCATACTTCAAGCACACAAAAAAATCTTCACACTTGTCAGGTATGATGCAAATTGTGCGACATGAGCCTTGAGCAACGGAAAAGGATGAGGGGAATTATTCATATCCTTGTTTTGAGTACCTTTGAATATGGAACGTAAGCCCTAGTTATTCAAAGTATTCGCCTCCGTTCATTGACTTTAGTGCCATTCAAATCAAATAATTGACAATTATTCTTCCCTACCTCAACACATCAACACTACAATCAACATAAACAATACTCAGTTATGCACCACACTGCTTGGTTTAAACACAATTTCTTTTTATAGGCTTAAACATCATTTTTATTTTCACTTGGTTTAAACACCATTTTTCCCATTTATTTTAAACAACATTTCTTTCGTCTAAACACCATTTTTACTTTTTCCTTGGTTTAAACATCACTCTTACTTCCTTGTTTGGTTCAAACACCACACATCTAGTTTAAACACCATTTCTATCACCCTTTGGTTTAAACACCACTATTGTTTTATCTCTGATTTAAACACCACTTTCATTTCATGTTCGATTTAAACACCATTTTCATTCCTACCTTATGGATTCAAACAACACTTTCCTCACTTCAAACACTTTTTCAATTCAAGCAAACTTTATTGTTCAATTTAAGCAATCCTCTTTTGATTCAATTTAATCAACTCTTTCTTTTCCTTTTATCACACAAACCTTTTCTAAAATAATTTTCTTTCTTTTCATAAAAGAACTGTTATAATTCGTTCCTTAGCAAACAGACTAAAAGCTTGGAGCATCCGACCTAGAATCAAACATGCTAACGTCTAAACACTTCTAGGATACAATTATAATTGTTTCCTAAAAATACCAACAAATATGTATTTTCTACCATAAACTACAAAGATCTGATTTCTTTATTGCACCACGAGAATACATAGGTACGAGGGTGAAAATCCTTGGCGAGCACATTAATTTAAAACTTTTTTCCTCTTTCGTAAGTAACCTTTAGATAATAATACTCATCCATACAAATAACAATCAAAACAGTTCCCATCGAGTACGACAAATGTGAGGGATATTAATATCTTCCCCTCGCATAACCAACTCTCTGACTCGTTTCTCTTTCCTGTTGAGTTTTATCGATATTTTCCATTTACTTTAAGAATAAATAAAGTTAGGTGGCAACTTTGTTGTATTTTTTAGCGGGCGATGCGCTCGGGTATTTTTCGTATTGTGATAGGCGACATGCTCTTTATGATTGATTTAAGCACCTGTCTCTAGCGATGATCTATTTATGTTTGATCTAAGCACCAACCTCAGGAAGGAGACAATCTATTTATGTTCGATCTCAGCACCAAAATTCGAAAATGATTTATTTATATACGATCTAAGCACTGACCCATGGGATGGTGACGATCTCCTTTTGTTTCGATCTAAGAACTGACCTTTGAGGATGATTTCTTTATGTTCGACCTAAGCACCGACCCTCGGGAAGGCGACGGTCTTTTACCCTATTCTGGCTAATTTGTTTTCTTCCATATTCTTTTTTATGTATAAAATTTTGGGTCCTTTCGTATTTAATTAACTTCAACCACAATTACACGAGGATTGTCGCCACTCTTGCCCTCAGGTTGAAGGTAATTAAATAGAGGCAGTTGTCGTACCCTACATTTTGTCTACTTGTTTTTTATTATCTTTTATTTTTATCATTTTAAAGAAAAGGAAAAATCAAAAGTGTCATTCAGTTTACTTAGTAAACTATCCAGGAATGTCAAGCACAAGGTCGTAGGTTTGAACCCCATTGCATTTCTTTTTTATTATTTTTATTAAAAGGTCAAAAGTCAACACAAAGTTAAATGTTGACTTTTTTAGAATATTCAAATATTATTTTTTGTTTTTTTAATTAGGTAATTTTTTTAAATTATTATTTTTCATTTTTATTCCTTTATATACAAAAAAATTCAAAAAATCACAAAACGATTTTAATTCGATTTTCATGACACCTTAGGGAATAAACAAGAGTTATGGGAAACTTTTTGTCCAATATTTTTAATTTGGATAATAATCAAATCAAATATGTTGATTGACTTTGGTATTTTTAATTGCTTGATTACATTTGATTTTATTTCCCTTTCGATTTAACCTAATTTTTCATTATAAATAAAGGAGGACATGATAAAATGCAGTAAGAAATTCTCACTTCAAAACTTTTCCACCATTATCTCCACCATCTTCATCTTCAAACACTCTCACACCATAAACAACCATAAACCATTCACACAAAACAACAAGCAACTTAAGCACACAAGAGATCACACGCAAAAACCACACTTGTCATGATCTTATCACCATCAACCACCATACTACAACTTCATCTTCCTCCATAAATCACCATCAACAACCAAAAACCCCACCTTTTCTCATACCATTTCCTCTTATTCACACTATCACCACCTTAAAACATTCACCCCAATAACATTTCCATCATCAACAACAACCTCCCTTATCTTCATGAACACAACAACATACCAATATTTTTGAACATAACATATCACCCACAAAATAAAATCTCAAAATCATGGCCTAACAATACCAAATTTATCATAAAGATAACAATAGAAAAGTGTGAGGGATTCATCATCAAAAGCATCAACACGTCATTACAATAACAACAAGTTAGAAGTGATAAAAGACGAAGAGAAAGGTCATTTGTTCACCTCTGCATGATTGTGAATGCCACTTGATCATGTATAACTTGCATATTCAGCCATCAAGCATTACTCTTTCATAAACCATGTATGTATTAGAATCAAATAATGCATATCATTTAAAGCATCATCATGCACTGCATGCATAAAAAAATCCTAAATCTCATACATAAAAAATCATGCTTGGCGATTATCTGCATTTCAAGAGAACATACATCATCATCAAAATCTATTACAGCTTGGCAACTACAAAGACTAGTTCTTGTCCAACAAATTAAGGATCTCTTGAGAATTCAATGGATATCCGGTTCTCATTTTTTTCAGTCCGAGGATTACTAGACACCACTTGGTTTTGTTTTGAAAATTACCAAAATTCAACTCATGGTTACGAGGATTGTCGTAACTATTTTTTCCATCTGAGAATTACCAGATGTTGTTTCTAACACCCCAAAGTTGATTCTGATTTGTTTGATGTGTTTCTTATGAATTTTGATGGTTTATGATGTTATTTGATGTTTAGTGGAGTTTTGAGAGGTGACTTAATATTTTATTAATATTAAAATATTAAGTATAGTGGGTTTAGTTAATTATTTGAGATTAAATAAAATAAAATAAAAGAAATTAGAGGATGAGGGTAATGTGGTCTTTTGGTGGATGATTAGTGAGGGTATTATGGGGAAAGTCTTTTGAAGTCTTAGGGGCAAGAGAGACAAAAGAGGGAAGTTGGGTTTTGTATGATCATTAGAACGATCACACTTTTGTGAAAAGAGGAAAGGAGCTCTGAGGAAGAGAAGGTAGAGTTTGAAAGTTTGGGATTTTTCGAGAAGATTATCGAAGAATCTACAAAACATAAGGTATGGGGAGTAATTCTATTTCGGTATTGTAATATGGGAATAAAGTTGGGGGTTTGAGGTATAGCTTTAGGGTATAGGGTTTGATTGATGATTTATGTTATGATGATGATTTTGTAATGATTATGATGCATATAAATGATGTACATGATGATATTATGGATAATATTGAAGTTGATGATGATTTTGTGTCGTACTGTTGTGAATATTGAGTTTTGCTGAGTTTTGTCGCAGAAGAGAGGTTCTGGAAATCGCAGTAGGGTTTGCAAAATCGCTAAGCTTGCTTAGCGATCAAGTCAAAATATTGAAATTCTAAAACCCGTGAGCTGGTCGCTTAGCGAGACCTGGAAAGTTTGAAAAATGATTTTTAACTTAGAAAAATGTTTTCTCTGTGTGGTTTATGTTGTAAGTTGTTATGATGTCGTAGAGTTGTTGTATGATGTGTTTTAGAGGCTATATGAGTAGAATTAGTGATTAAATGATGTATAATGACTTATATGATATTTTATTTGAGTTATGAAGTATGATGATATGATGTAGAAGTATGATGTTAAATGAGTATGTAATATGATGTTAAATGAGTATGTAATATGATGTTATGAGTGAGTATGTGAAATGATGATTGATGATGAATGCATATTCAATGCTTATGAGGTTATGATGATGATGATGCGTATATATTATGTCTTGCATTCATGGAATTGATTTATGAAGGGACTTCGGTCCATTGGTAGCTTCAATCCCATTGTGCGGATTGAAGTGATATGATGTTATGATATGCTCCCTTAGTGGAGGGTTGATGGCCCAGTGTCCATCCAAGAGGATGTTTCGGTACCACATGCATGATAAGATGTTGCATATCATTCTAAATGTCATAGCATGATTTGCATTGATTTTGTGTGAGAATGTGATGTAATTGAGTTGTGTATTGAATGTGATGTCTTTGCTATTGTGTATGATTGAGCTATTGAGGATGGATTTGTAGTTTATGTTTTAAATTCTCAATTTTATATTACTTTATTGAATGTGATGTTGCTTCCACTACTGATATGGGAAACTGGTGTGGTATCTCTCTCCTTTGAGTACTAATCATGTGTTATGGGGGAGCAGTTGTTGGTATGGTTGTCATATTATGGCTAAAAAGGGGGAGAGTTAGTTAAATCATTTTTGGTTGTTTGTTTTGTTGAAGTGTCTGGTTGATTGGTTTAGGAGAGTTGTTGTTCTGATTGGATGTTCTATTTTGTGCAACCAAAATATTTTTGTTAATTCTTCTGCTGCTTTGATCTCTGTTGTTTGGTTCCTTCTGGTTAACTGGTTCTGATAATGTTTTTATCCATAATTTACCAAAGAGGAAGATTGAAGGTTCTTAGTTTGGCTGCATATGTAGAAAAACATTATCACATGTCTTCATGTCTTGTAAGATATCCATGACATGCTTGAAGAACATCTGTTGTGGAAGTTTCTGTGATGTCAGATCAGATGTCGTAACATTTGTCTTGGTAGTTCTAGAACTTCCTAATACATAAAGTTTTGATCTAGTTTTTGTATATTTTTAGCATGTGGTTAGTTATTTGACTTGCTCCAGTATGTGCAAAAATTGAGAGAGATTTGATGTCAAATTCAGAAGCTGCTTTGCGTTTAGTTTTTGGAGATTTTGAAGATCTTTTCATACTTAACTTGGAGTAAATCATGTGATCTTATTTGAGGAATTTTCTGATCATATCCAGGCCCATTCAGAATGCTCTATATTATTGGATGTTTAACCTAATTGCATTGTACGAAATATTGTGTATTTGTGAGGCTGAGTGCTTTTGTGTTTAATGGTTTCCTTGTGTGTGTGTGTGTTTTTGTGAGCCATTCTTACATCACCTAGATGTTTGAATTGGACTGATTTTTGAATTGTATTTTGTCCACTCTAAGCTTTTAAGCATGAGTGTTTGTTCTTGATTGAAGCTTTTAAGCAATATCAAGTTGTTGTGTTTTGGAAGAGTGTTCTTCTATTTTCTTTATAAGGTTTTTATCACAGTGTGTGATTGGGGGGGTGAGAGGGGGTTCTCTTATCTAAGGGTTCTTAGATAGAAATTGCATTGGATAATGATTAAATGAGGGGTGTAAAATGGGATTGTTTAACTCTAAATTGATACTACTAATAATGGATTTCCTTCTTGGCTTGGTAGCCCCTAGAGTATGTGAGTTTGCACCGAAATGGGTTAACAATTTCGTGTGTTGTTAATGTTGTTCTTTATACCATTTTTACCTTGTTAATGTTCAGATAGTAATGTCGTGACATCTCCTTCGACATCACGTATCTGATACCAAAATTTCAGATAGATTTCCATAACCCCCTATTAGTCCGAGGATTATCGAATACCAGTTGGTTTTCTCTGAGAATTTCCATAACCCAAAACTTTGTTATGATGGATTTCCAAAACCCCCTGTTGAGTCCGAGGATTGTCGGATACCAGTTATTTTGTTCTGAGGATTTATAGAACCCACATTTTTGTTACGATGGACTTATGTAACCTCCTTTGAGTCCAAGGATTATCAAATACCAGTTGGATTGTTCTGAGGATTTCCAGAACCCGCCAATTTTTACAATGGATTTCCATAACCCCTTTTGAGTCAGGGGATTTTCAGATACCAGTTGGTTTGTTATGAGGATTTCCTGAATCCACCATTTTGTTACGATGGATTTTTGTAACCCCCTTTGAGTCTAAGGATTATAGGATACCGAGTGGTTTGTTCTCAGGATTTCCAGAACCCACCACTTTGTTATGATGGATTTCTATAACCCATTTGAGTCCGAGAATTGTGAAATTCTGGTTGGTTTATTTTAAGGGTTTCCATAACCCACAATTTTTTAAAGATGGATTTTCGTTACCCCCTTTGAGTATGAGGATTAACGAATACCATTTGGTTTGTTATGAGGATTTCCAGAACACACCATTTTATTATGATGGATTTCTGTGACTACCTCTTTTGAGTCCGAGGATTGTTGGATACCACTTGGATTTGTTTTGAGGATTTCCAGAGTCTACCATTTTGTTACGATGGATTTTTGTAGTTCCCTTTGAATTCTAAGATTACCGGATACCAGTTGGTTTGTTCTAAGGATTTCCAAAACCCACTATTTTGTGATGAATGATTTTCATAACCCCTTTTGAATTCGAGGATTGTCGCATACCAGTTGGTATGTTCTAAGGATTTCCAGAACCCACCATTTTGTTACGATGGATTTCCATAACCCCCTTTGAGTCTGAGGATTTTAGGATACCATTTGATTTTGTTATGAGGATTTCCAGAACTCATCATTTTGTTACAATAAAATTTTGTAACCCTCTTTGAGTCTGAGGATTATAGGATACCAGTTGGTTTATTCTCAAGCTACCTATTGGTTTTTTTTGAGGATTTTCCATGATTTACCATTTTGTTACTAAGATTGTCGATTGCCCTTTGGTTTGTTATGTGATAATATGAAACTCACCATCTATTTTGAAACATCCCCAATGAATGTTCTCCATAGTCATTTTGTTGGATATATTCCCCAATGGACCTTCTTCACAAATCATCTCAATTAACCCCCAATAAATCTACATTGTATTTTTCATCCCCCAGATAAGGCATTCACTCGTACTCATTGCATTTCATTTCATCCAATTGCATTTATATTTGAAGGACAAAATTTGGGTCCTTTATATTTAATTATCTTTACCACGATTATATGAAGGCTAACGTTATTCATAGTCTATGGGTAAAAGTAATTAAATAACGTCAGTTGTCGCACCCTAATTTAGTCTCATGCATTTCATTCATTATTCAGGCATTCATTGCATCTAGACACATCACATTTTAGTTTAATGCATTCTTCATTTAATTGTCGCATATTGCATATTTCGGAAGAAAAAAAATCAACTTTTACTAAAGTAAACATTCATTCAATTTGAATAAATTAATTAATTTCATATGCATTATTTCAAATTAATTCATTTCATTCATGCATCTTGCATCATTTAAAAAGTCAAAAGTCGACACACAAATTATAAAAAAAGTCCAAAATATTTCATGCATCATTCTTCATTATTTGCATCATAAAAAATCAAAATATAATAACACAAGTAAGTGATCTAATAATCATTTAACCATCATTATAGCATTACATAAACATCACCATGCATCACAAAAGAAAAAGTCAACAAAAGTCAAGATTTTAGCACTAAGAGACAAATATGATCACATTTGTTTTGCCATATCACAATTTTCATTCACACATCATTTAATTTCATCCAATTATATAAAATATCAGAATTTAAGATTGGATTTGAGATACTTTCATGACAAAATCAAATTCACATTCAAATGCATTTAAATTAAGCCAAATTCACTCACACTTTGTGCATTTTTTCATAATCCTTATTCTATCATTTAACCTAATTCACTAGCCTATAAATTAGTTCATTTACTAACAACAAATCACACATTCAATCACTACTAAACAACCCCAAAATTCTGCATCAAATTCATCATCAAAGTTCTAGTTTCTTCATTTTGAAGAAACTTGGAATTTAAGTAAAAATCCTCCCAACTTTACCCCATTGTCATCTATTTCCTTTGAATCATTGCATAACATCATCACCATAATAATTCCTACCAAAAACCACACAAAAAACTCATATTCATTCAAGTTCATTTTTGAACTCGATTTCAAAATGTTGTCGAAATTGTGAAATTATGCTAAATTGAGGAAGAGAAAGTTGCAAGGAGTCTGAATCTGTAAATAATTTTGGAAAATGAGCCTTGTAGAGCTTAATTGGAGCTTGACCAGAATTCAGGTTTGTTCGTTGGAAAACTCATCATTGTTCTTCGTGTTCTTGAGCTTTTTCGCTTAAATAAGCCTTGATTCTTGCTTTTTGTTTGATTTATTTGCACAAACATGTTTCTGCACCTTCTATGCACCTAATCCACAACATAATTTAACAAAATTATATCTAATTGATGAAATTGGAAATTTGGTGTCTTGATGTTCACGAGTGTTCATGTACATTCAAGAACACAAATCCGAAAAATTCAAAAATCAATTGTTTCAAGAAAAATATAAATACAAATTGATTCAAAACATGATTCTTAGCATGATTCCATGATTATTTTTATCTAAAACATCAAACTATGGTCAGATTGAACCACTCAACATCAAATTGATTGTTAATTGATGCATTTTGATCATGGATTGTTGTTCGTGAGATCAAGTATATGAATTTTCATTATTCATTTGCGTGATTTCATGAAAATTTGAGAAAGTTAAGGCTCAAAGATGGTGGAGGTATGAGTTTGTTTTTTGCGAGGAGGAAGATAAACTCATTTTCATATTTAATCATAATCTTTCGATTGGACGCTGCAGATCCTGCCAAATGACTTTATTTTTTTGTTTGAGAAGCCCCTTTTGGGCCGTTATGCTTTGTGTTTATTCTGTTTTCTTTTTTGCACTTCCAATTTCATGTTTTGTATGTTTTTTTATGTATTGTTTTTGTTTTTATTTTGAAAATAATGTCTTGAAACCTCTTTTTTCTTTCCGCTCTTGAATTGATAGTCAGTTTTCCTCCCTCTTATTATTTATTTTATGTTTCTTATTATTTTTATTTTAGTTTATTTTATTTTAGGCAAAATTACTATGTAGGTCTTTTAAGTTATTTTAAAATATCAAGTTAGTCTTTTAACTTTTTTTTGTAACGCTCAGGTCATTTAAATTATTTTAAATTAACAAGTTAGTCATTTAAGTTTATTTTGTAACATATTGTTTTTTTTTAATTTACGTTACAAACTCATGTACCATTTGAAATGATTTTTCGCATTGATTACAAATATGCAATCAAATTTATCAAACAAGTTACAATTCATGAGAATCAGGTAAAAAATTAAATACATAATGAAAAATCGTCGATCCAACCAAAATACACAATCAAACACAAAACTAATTACATATTCATGATCTGCGCGAAAAATCAGTTCTAATGATGTATGAGTTTGCATTTTATTGTAACAAAGATTTTTTTTTATAAAAAAAAGACCAAATCGTTACAAAACAAATTTAAGGGACTAATTTGTTGATTTAAAATAACTTAAATGATCTGATTGTTACACAAAAATAATTAAAGGAATAATTTGATACTTTAAAATAACTTAAAAGGACTAAAAATACTATTTTACCTTTATTTTATTTCCTTTAGTTGATGCCTAATCAATAATCACTAATAAAATTTAAAAAAATAATTTAAAATCAACGTTTCAAAAATTTAAAAACACTTGATTAGCGTTAAGTCATTTTCAAACTTAATTAACTTCAAATATTTTTCATAATAATTGGATTAAAAAAAATACTATTTTGGCATATGTCTTTTTTCTCCTTGAATATTTAGATACAAGCTATATAATGTGATCATTCAAACATTCGTCATATGATGAAGACTTAATAACTCGATATAATAAGTGTTAAATACCTCCTCTTGCATAATTGATTCCTGAACTCAAATTTGGTTGCATATTTTTCTTTTTAAGAATTTTATCGAGACTTTCTCTTTTCTTTTGAAATAAATAAACTTTAATGACGATACTATTATTATTTCGAAATATTTTTCGCACCATTACACTACGTATTGAAGAGATCCAATAAACCTCTCAATCCTTTAATATAGGTAAACTCTCAATAGTGCTTCTATCACAACAATATAGTTTGTTATTTAAGTTGAATAAATAGTCTAAAAACATTAGACTACATGTTAAATCAAAAATACAACTTGATGATATATATATATATATATATATATATATATATATATATATATATATATATATATATATATATATATATATATATATATATATATATATATATATATATATATATATATATATATATATATATATATATATATATATATATATATATATATATATATATATATATATATATATATATATATATATATATATATATATATATATATCTTTGAATATTAGTAATAAAGCACACGAATATTTAATAAATAATTTTAAATAAATATAAATAAATAAATAAACAATACTCATTTTTTTTAATGAAAGTTAAAATGAATGAAAAGGGTAGAATCAATTTATTAATTTCCTATATCAAATCACTAAATTTTGAATTTTTGGGCCTACATATATCCTTACTTTCTATGTATCTTTATTTGAGTATTAGTTAATCAATTCACTTTCCACACAAATATTATAGGATGTTTTAATTGAAACCAAACTATCTATTGTTCTAATACCTAATCAAGAAGGAAGCATTTATCTAAATCAAACTAGATATCTTTTTCTGAGAGATAGAGTATAAGGTTATATAAAAGTTTAAAAAATAATTCTTTTCCCATATAACAATACAATTATAAATAATATTATTTTAAAATATATAATATTATCTTAGCTTTAAAATTCCTTCATAAAATTTATATATTATCCTATTTTGTATAAATTATTATAGCATAAAGAAAGAAAATTGTATAAATTAAAGTTGCACACTCTCCAATCATCTCTTTAACCCATGAGACAAATTTACACAACATATAATTATTGTTCGGAATCTCAAAATTATGTCATCTTATGGACATACACTCTTCCAATATGCTACAACCACAACATACAACTTTTTAAAATGAAATTGATATTAACTATTTTAGTTTTAATGCAGATATGGGTTCGATTCAAAGATTATTTCAACAACATGAACAATTTAAATTCTCTCTTGTCTGTCATTAACAAAAGAAGTATTATAAACCAATGTTTTATCTAAATGATGGATTACATGCTAAGAATATGTTAACCATGTTACGCTACAAGATTCAGTTGGAATTGAAAATGAGTATTCTGTAAATTTTGTGAGTCAGATTCTGCAGCATTCCCCATGTAGATAAGATATATTTTTGCTAACACATGAGTATGATCCAAAATAGATTCAGCTAAGCTTGGATTCGAGTTTATCCCTCAACTATCATTCTTATGAAAGTCATTTAGGTCATTCGAACAAAATTGAATAACGTGCAACAAAATCTTCTATTCTATCATATTTCCTCCCTACCTCTACACATTCTGTTATCTTTCGAATCTCGCGGTACAATGCGAAAACAATGACAAATTGACCGTTACGGATTTCTCCAAGGTCGATTCAACTCCAAAGGCAGGAAGTAAGTATGATATATAGAATAAAAGATCTTGATTACGAGCTTTTCAATTTTGTTCAAATGGTCTAAAAGGCTTTCACAAGAATGAGAGTTGAGAGATAAACCAGAATGCGAACTCAGCAAAATATGTTTTGGATCATACTCATCATGTGCCACCAAAAGGATATCTTATTTGTGTTGGAAATGCTGCAGAATTTTATTCACAAAATTTACAAAAACCTGATTTTCAATTATAGCGGAATCTTGTAGTGTGACATGATTAAACATATTTTTAGCCTGCGATCCATCATTTAGATAAATCACTGATTTTAAATGCATCTTTTGTTAATAGTTAACAAGAGAGAATTTAAAATGTTCATGGGGTTAAAATAAATAATATTGACTAGAACTCATATGTGCATTAAAATTAAAATCAAAACAATTAATATTAATTTCATTCCAACTCTACACATTTGTGTCAAGTCTTTTTAGGCTTTTAGTGGGGGTTTGTTTTTGTAGATTTGGTAGGGATTTTCTTTGTGTTGTAAGGATTTTGAATACCCCTAGTATTTTTTTTAATTCTATTAGCTTTAAAATAAAAATTGGAAGTTGTGGTCGTAGGCATTGGAAATATTTCATATTCACATAAATGAATTAAGGTAATATTATCAAACTATAATAATTGTAATTGTATGTTCTAATTTATAGTACTTTAGACATGTATATAATATAAAGAAATATACAAAAAAGTATTTGAAATTAAAAACAATAGCTCACTATAAAACACGGACAAAACAATATATCACTATAAAATAGATAGACGTAGATCACTTAAAAAAATGACAATGACATTTTGCCATGCACTGTTAACTCTACATCCTCTTATGGAAAGTCGCTCATAAAATCTACCTATGTGTCGCGGTGAGAATTGGGTATCAAGTTATTACGTTAACTTGTATCGGAAATCATTTAAATTCACCACCGAACTCTAATTTATCCAAGGAAAAGGGAAAAAGATCGAAAAAAATCTAATTGAAAGAGAATCTAAGCTAACATATATTAACCCTATAACAACAATAAAATATGAACACATAAAAAATATTACATTTTTACAACATAGTTTCACAAACAAAAACATATATAAACTAAATTATTAGCTATATATGATATGAACGAAAATAAAGGATGAATGATACTCACAAACTCCAAAGCTAGCAAAGGTTGAGCTTATTGTGGAGAAGAAAGTGAAGATGTTTTAATGGAGGTTGTTGTTGTGGTGAAGATGGTGAATGTTTATGAGTATTGTGTAAGTAAGAAAAAAAATTGACTTTGAAAAATATGTAATAAATGTGCTAGATTTTGAGAATTTAAGTGTGGTCTTGTTAGTCCAAAATGAGAGAAAGAGAAATCTTATTTATAGTGTGAATGAGGTGAGAGTGTTGATGTGGCAATCCATGTGACTTTATAAGAATGGGTATCGGTCATTGATAAGTCCAAATTGGCAATCCATGTGAAGTGTAAGAATGATTCTTGGTCATTGATAAATCCTAGTTGACAATCCATGTGAAGTGTGAGAATGATTCTTGGTCATTGATAAGTCTAAGTTGTCAATCCATGTAAAGTGTTTGACTACATTGTAGTTGACTCCACTTATAATTTTTTATTTTTTGGACATGAAGACAAACAAAAGAAAAGTAGTAATAATAATAATAAATAATAATAATAATAATAAATAATATTAATAAAACTAATAATAATAATAAAAGATAATATAACTAATAATAATAAAAAAATATGATAATAATAATAATAAAATTAATAATTATTATTATAAAAAGAAAATGGAAATGGTTATTAAAAAAAGAAATTATATTGAATAAAATAAATTGAAGTTAAACTAAATTTAATATAAAATTTAAATTAAAACCAAAATTAAACTAAGATTAATTTTAAATAAACTAAAATAATTATCTAAATAGAAATCATAAAAATTAAGAAATGGTATGGAATGATAAAAATCGGTTAAAAATGCATGATTAATAATCAATGAAATGTTTATGCAAAACTGATTGACTTATGATTAATTTTTGATACTGTGATAAAAATGCGTCAGATGAATGAAAATTACTAAAACGTCTGATCAGAATTTAAGGTATGACACTACGAAGGTCCTCAAAGTAACTAGTGTAGGAAGTTTGAACATCTAAATGTCAAAGACATCTATCTAATTAGAGGTGTATAAAAGACTATTTGTTTTGATTATTTTTAAAATGATTTTTATAATGTAATATAATTTTGTGTAAAATAAATTTACAATATTTTTCATAATTTTTTATTTGAATAATTATTATTAAAATACTATTTATATATTTTATCATTTTATTAAAAAAAATTAGATATCAAAATTTTAAAAAAATCATTTAATTTTAACTATTTAAAATATATTTTTCATAAATTCATTTTTAAAATATAACTTTAGTACTCTTCTAAGTAAGGGCATGTTTGTTTCACGGTAGGAGAATGGTAAACGCACGTCTAAAGACAGAAACTACACTTTATAGCATTGGTTTTTCACGGTGGGAGCAGTGCAAACGTGGATCCAAACATACACTAAGTCATATATCTCTCGTCTCTCACCAGGATTCATAAAAGTTCTAGCTTCTTAATGTGGATTTTTTTTAGAATAACATGGTTTAATAAAATAAATCCCAAAATAACCATGTTTTCAAAAAATTTACTAAAGTAACGTAGTTTCTATACATTTTCAACAAAGCAATTGGCGAACTAGTGTAATATGTGACCAATTCCCCAATTGAGTTGGCTAAAGCAAAGAAATTTCAACATGTTCAACATTTCAATTGGCGAACATGTGTATGAAGAAGCCAAACCAATTGACGAATGAGTTCATACTACTTCATATGAGTCATACCAATTGGCGAATGAGTACATACTACTCCATATATATATATATATATATATATATATATATATATATATATATATATATATATATATATATATATATATATATATATATATATATATACACACACACACACACACACACACACATATATATATATATATATATATATATATATATATATATATATATATATATATATATATATATATATATACACACACACACACACACACACACACATATATATATATATATATATATATATATATATATATATATATATATATATATTGGAAAAGAATTATGATTATTTAAGTTAATAATAATTATTTAATAAATTAAACTAAGAGAATCTGACAAAGAGAAATATAATATAAAAGAAAATTATTATTAATAATCCAACAACGACAGTACAAAGATTAATTTCTCGGCCGATCTAACTGTCCCCCAGTACCACATCCACGGGGATGACCCCGTCTTCGAGCTCTACCATGAGGTGGTTGAGGTTCCGCTTGTCTTTGTGTGTTTGGTGGAGGCGGTTGTTGTTGAGTCCATGATTCTGTTATGTTTGCAACCGCATGTCCCCAATAACGAGGAGGGTTGCTGCCAAAGGCGCTGCCGTAACTCAGTTGTGTGCCCATGTTTTCAAAGCTGGGTCGGATAGGTTGGGCTGGGTTGGATTGGGTTGGTGAGGACGATAAGCTTGACCAAATGAGGATATTGCCTCGTTTTGAGAACGAAACAATGGTGGGGGGCTATAGGCTGGTGTGGATATGAAGGTGTTATCAGGGGTATATTGGTGTTGGTAAGGCTCTTGTTGTTGTGATTGGGTTTGTGGCATGAAGGGGTTACGTGTTTGGAAGAATGGTTTATGGGTGTTTGAAGTTGATGGCTGGAATTGGGTGGGTTGGTCATGTTGTGGGGTTGGTGGGTGGGTGTATGTTGCGGTCTGCGAACGCGGGTCAATCAAGTATGGGTTATCAGACACCCATTGTTGCGTAGTAACTGACCTAAACCAAACTAAATATTCTCTAGTTGGTTTGACATTTTGCAGCACTTGGTCAGTTAAGACATGTTGACGTCGATCCCTCCATTGTTGACGTAATTCCCTTGCAAAGTCTCTTCAATCTTCCATATTCCACATGTCACTTACTCTTTTCAAATGCCATTCTCCCAAACATGTCGGAGGGTCCGGAATATCCTGTTGCATTCCGAACTGCATTTTCACCCGATCTGTTTGGTGCATTTCAATCGTAGTGAACTGGATGATTGGTGTTTTTGCTGTCTAAATTTCAGCATCCTTTGGGTTAGGCTCATGGTCGATGGCTAAATAGGGCCGCCAGATGAACTACATTAAAAAAATAATTCGTTAGTAGACAACTATTTTAGTGAATAATATGCATTAAAAAGAAAAGATATTTTTTATATATGACAATACTTGATTGACCCCCACGTGGTCTAACAAACTGCGATATAAAACTATGGAACTTCTTGGATTTCTACTATAATCCATCCCAAGATCGGACCAGCTAAGCATAATAGATTTAAAAGCATTTAGTTACAATAATATTTGAATATTTAAAATTTAATATGTTTGGAAACAAATAATAATAGTAGACTTACTGGTTGGCGTAGGGGAACGGGCATGGATTCATATTGCGTGGGGCGAGCATCGGCAGTCTTGAATACCCCCAAGCTTGTAACAAAAATGCACAACCAAAAAATGTACAAGTATCCTTTGCGGCATTTTTACAAAGGATACTGTACAAATGAGCCAAAACAGTTGAACCCCAACTATATGTATTTACATTGTTGATGTTTCACAACAATGGTAAATACATCATATTTATTGTGTTTCCGGTACCGTCGGGAAATAAAAAATGACCGAAAAAAAGCATAATATAACACCGAGTTTTTTGAATTTTATCTAACTAGGTTGATTCTTCGTTTAAAATAAAACTAGCATAGTGGGCTCTAAGGACTCCTAGATTAATCCCTGAACCCCTGCTACGAGAATTTGTTGGTTGCTCCTCGTTAATGAGAGGGGCACCCAGCAAGTCCTCTACTATAGTAATTTCATGGTTGACCTTACCAAAGACAGCTCTACCGGATACACGTAACCCCAAAAGCATGTAGACGTATTCCAATGTGACCGTGCATTCACCGAATGGCAGGTGAAAGGTGTGTGTCTCTGGCCTCCGCCTCTCTTGTAGTGCCAAAATGAATTTTGTGTCTATAGAATTGTTGTGCACCTTTATGACTTCACCAAATCCGCATGAACGTAGATACGGTTCAATGATCGGATCAAACTCTATGTAGTCGTGAACCCGACACCGAAATCTTTTTATGTTCTGTAAAATTATTTTTCGAAATAAGTTAAAAATGCATGAGTAAAAAAGTATATATAAGTGTATATGTGTAAAAAAATATACATAACAAAAACTTACAAATGACTCAATATTTTCGATTGTGCCTCGATGTTGATCTTCCATTGTTAGTAGAGTCATTGGAAATATTTTATAAAAAATGATAAGGAATAATTATGAGACTATTAGAAGAAGTAAGTGTGATATACGAAGTAAGTTTGATATTCAATTTGTTGATCACGGATTTATAGAAATAATGCATGCATGCATTCGCCACTTTGTTTGGCGAATAGGTTATAAACTAGCATACATGTTTGCCACTTAGAATGGCGAATTTGTTTAAAACTAAATGTGTTCACCTGATTGGTCCAACACCATTGTTGAGGATTGTCCAGCTTCATTCTGATTGGCGAATGAAGCTTTTGCAGTATCACCATCCAACCTACACATGCAAAGGTTTAATGTGCAGGGAATCTTGACCATGCAGCATGCTAGGAATCTTCAATGCAAGCACGCTACCTCTTTCCAATATTCACAGCTTTTGCAGGTTTCCATAGTTGCCAAGTTGATTGGCGAATAGGTCTAGGGTTTCGCCATATGAATTGGTGAATAGGTCTAGGGTTTCGCCATATGGATTGGAGAATGGGTGTAATTTGTTTGCCCTTAGCCAATCTGAATGGCGAATGTGACTTTTGTTTTACGTGACTTTTGTTTTATCATGTGAATATTTATTATACTTTGTGAAATATTTATTATGTGAATATTAGTTCATATTTATTATGTTAATATTTATTATGTGAATGATAGTGTAATATTTGTATTAATATTTAAGATGTATGATATTATGTGAATTGTATTATATATAAAATGCATGGACAATATTTGTTTCATAGTGCATGGACAAAGGAGATAAGTCTATATGTGAAAAAATAATATAACCTATATGTGCAGAAGATAAGCCTATATGTGCATAAGATAAGCATGTATGTGAAAATAATATGTGCAGAAGATAAGCCTATAAGGCTACCGAAATTATTTTCCACAACTTGTACACATTAATTCTAAACAGTAAATATATCCATAAAATAATTTTAAACTTTTCTATTTATAGATTTTTTTCGTTGATTCATTGTACCATAAACTTCAAAACATTAAACATATCTAAAAGTGTCTTTGTATTTGAACTATGTCTCAATTACCCCAGTATATGATCAACGCCCATATAAATGGCGAAATATTTGAATGTAACCATTCTGGTTTCAACTTTCGTAACACCGAGGTTACTCGGTTCTGAATAACCCGACGATCCAATTTTGCTCATCTAAAACACATATTGGAAAACAAAATGCAGCGTGGTCCAGTAGACGTCATTATTTACAAAAATCCAGTATTCTATGAGGATAACCAGGTCATGTATTTCCAATTAATTATATCTGATGACGAATGTGTTCGTACTATGTTTCTAAGCCATGAGTATTCTGGTTTCAATGATATCGAGCTCTATGTTACGCTTAACCAACAACAAATGTCTCAGACTATTGATCCTTCACAAGTCTTTTGCGAATCTGATAATGATTTGGTTGAAGTCGATGTTGTTGATAAGGACGAGGAAGAAGAGGAGGCAGTAGTTGATGAAATTGTCAATGAAGACGAGGTCCCGGCCAGTCATGTATATCGTCATCCTCCACACATGACAAACTTGAACTTGGGAGGTGATGACCCATCTTCAGACATATTTTATGATCCGTGTCCACAAAGACAAGGTGCATTAAAGGAGGGCGACCATTTTTGAACAAAAGAAGAATGCGTTCGAGCTATAAAATTTTACCACATGGATTTATCAGCTGATTATAAGGTCGACCGAACGAATCCTACACTATATAAGATATGTTGTTGTAACGTGGCGTGTCCGTTTCGATTGACAGCATCATACAGAAAGAGAAGTTAAGATTGGAAGGTTGCGTCTATGGGACCGGAGCATACTTGTGTAATAACCAACTCATTGCAAGATCATCGGCAATTAAGCTCTCAGCTAATATGCAATGATATCTTATCAATCGTTGCCGACGATCCTTCGGTAATGGTCAGCACGATAATTAAGCACATAGTTCAGAAGCACAATTATACTCCATCATACAGGAAAGCATGGATTGCTAGAACCAAGGTTGTTGCCGTTGTATTTGGAAATTGGGAGGACTCGTACAAAGAACTCCCAAAGTTTTTGCTGGCACTAAAGCACTATGCACCAGGGACCATTGTCATCCTTGAGACCTTGCCGGCGTATACTTCAGAAAGTCATTGTGTTAGTGGAAATGGCATATTCCACCGACTCTTTTGGGCTTTTGACCCATGTATAAAGGGTTTTGCCTTCTGCAAGCCTATAATCCAAATTGATGGAACATGGCTCTACGGCAAATACAAAGGAACTCTATTGATGGAAGTGGCCCAGGAAGGCAACATCAATATCTTCCCAATTGCATTCGCTATAGTCGAGGGAGAGACTGCCGAGGGATGGAGTTTTTTCCTGAAAAATCTCCGCTTGCACGTGGCTCCCCAGTCTAACTTATGTTTGATTTCGGACAGACATGTATCAATTGAGAATGCATAGAAGAATGTTGATAACATATGGCAGGAACCTCCTTCAACACATGTCTATTGCATTAGACACGTCACGCAAAATTTCATGAGAGAGATCAAAGACAAGACATTGCGGAAGAAGGTCGTGAACACGGGGTACTCATTAATCGAACCGTCATTCAAACACTATCGTGACGAAATCAGGCTGACAAATGAAGATGTGTTCAGATGGATAAACCAAATTCCTTTGGATAAGTGGACCAGGGCCTACGACAAAGGACAACGCTGGGGTCACATGACGACAAATCTCATGGAATCAATGAACTTTGTTTTCAAAGGAATCCGCATCCTACCGATAACCGCTTTGGTGAGGTCAACCTACTTTAGGCTCGGAGCACTTTTTGACACCAAGTGTTCAAAGTGGATTTTCATCCTACAGTCTGGTCAAGTGTTCAGCGATAGTTCTATGACATTCATTAAAGACGAAGCATCCAAATCTAACACACGTGTGGTCACCGTGTTTAACCGCAATAAGGGACATTTCAATGTTGCTGAGATCATTGATCATAACGAAGGGAGACCGAGGGGATCCTATCGGGTAGAACTTGATAACAATATGTGCGGCTGTGGAAAATTTCAAGTCTTTCGCATGCCTTGCTCCCATGTCATAGTGGCATGTTCGAAGGTTCGGTTGGACCCTTCAGGCTTACTATCCCCTGTTTACTAAGTGCACAATCTTTGCAACGTCTACAACAAAAGCTTTTCGGTAGTTGCAAATGAGGACTACTGGCCCACCTACAACGGGGAAATAGTATGGCACAATGAGAACATGCGAAGAAAGAAAAAGGGGCGTCCTAACAGCACGCGTATTTGCACCGAAATGGATACGGCGAATAAGATGGTGAGACTATGCAGTTCATGTCGTCAGTCCGGTCACAATCGTAAAAAATGTCCCAACGTTGGACCAAGCTCAACATCATAAATTAAACCATTGTAACCGTATTTATTTAAAATAGAAGCCTAGTTCGTTTCATTCATATCAGTAAAATCATACAACCATAAAACGAACATACATAAATAAAACAAGGAAATACATAATTCAAAACATGACCGTACATAAATAAAACAAGAAAATACATAAATTCAAACATGACCATACATAAATAAAACAACTGGAACATTCAACATATCTAGCCTATCAGAACCATCAGGACAGTTTCACCTCCACCTAACATCATCGAAAGAACACCTGCATTATTGACCATTTTTCTCCATTTCGTCACACCAGACTCCACAACCCGCTTCTCAATTTTAATTATCTTTTCTTTGGGGCCGATCTCTCCTTCTAACCAACGGTTTAATTCTCTATGCAAGTGTTCCAAAGTTTGTGGGTTCCATAACAGCATTTTCAAAGGAGGCTTTGTTGCTGAGAAAAACACCAAAGCATTTTTCTTCAAAATATCAAATTTTGGAAGCGGTTCTTCTGATGTTGAGGAAGATGGTGTCGATGCAAAAGTATATGGACGAGGAGAAGTCATGTTGTAAGAGGGAGAGATTGAAAGGAATGAATGAGAGAGGTATTGTAAGGAAGGAGTGAGAGGAGTTTGATGTGAATGAGTGATAACCGGGCAGATGTATTTATAGGAAAAAAATTACAAGGTAAACACATTCACCAATCCAAATGGTGAATGTCTTTCATCACATAACACACATTCGCCAAACCAAGTGGAGAATTGTTTGGCATTTTACACATATTCGTCATTTGACATGTTGAATGTGTTGAAATTTATTTGCTTTTAGCCAATCCAATTGGCGAATTGGTCACATATTACACTAGTTCGCCAATTGCCTTGTTGAAAATGTATAGAAACTACGTTACTTTAGTAAATTTTTTGAAAACATGATTATTTTGAGATTTATTTTATTAAACCATGTTATTCTAAAAAAAAATTCTCTTAATATTTAATACTTCTAAATCTTTAAAACGCTAACTCTCTTTCTACTAAGAGAAACCTCATTCTTCTTACTATAGAAAATGGTTGTAACATTTAACTTTCCCCATCGATTCACTCGAAAAATGTGTTAAATAAACCATTGTAGACAAAAGATCTCTAAAATAATATTTCAAAAAAAACACTTTAAAATGCATAAAGAGAATAAACATAAAAATAAAATTAAAAAATAATTTACCATATTTTATAATGAATCGGAGTCTCCATCCCAGAGTACCTGTAACGACCATAAAAAAGAGTTGGCGGTTCTCCGGAGCAATATGATCTCGAAATCGAAATCGTTGAACAACTATGCAAATATGAAGCACCCTGACGTGTGCACACATATCCTGCATAAAACAAAATTAGGTTATACAGTCAATATGTGTCTACGAGTCATCGTCCTCAATAGTCGAAGTTGTCAACGACACTCTATGAAATGTATCCTACCTAGGTGGGTCACTAGGTCCTACCTCAAATGCATGTGGACGCCTAAGTGGTCCTAAATGGTCTTTGCTCTTCTCTCGCAACAGTGTTCTCCTTTAGCCAGGAAGGATCCAAAAAACATGTTGGCTTCAAGGCTCTCTCAACAATCAAATCATAGCCACTCTGATTTTTTGTATCCAGAGTGTGATGAATGTAATAGGTCCAAGTCTTAGGAATCTGGGTCAAGTCCACAATGTTACATGTCAATCTTTCCCCGACCAAATATTTTATTCACACCTTTGGTGTCTGTTGCATTTTGTTGCATTATCATGGGCATATGTTAAGATCACACTTAACTAGATAAAAAATAGTGAATAAAGAGATTAAATATTAAATAGTCAGATTTAAGCATTAGCATTACAAATAATTAACATTTATATACCACAAAATATTATCAGACTATAATCAATCATAATTATATGTTCTAATTTGTTGCCAAATATATTTGGTATTACCTTATATATGATATGAAGAAATATACAAAAGTATTTGAGATTAAAAATAATAGATCACCATAATAGATGGACGTAGATCACTGAAAAAACTGACAAAACAATAAATCATTATAAAATAGATGGACGAAGATCATTATAAAAAACTGACGATATATGCAATGTTGACTCTACCACTCTAGCAAAGTTAATTGAAGGAGCAAGAATCATTAACCCTTTTCTAGACACAATTGTGACTTGTCGTTGCCCGAGTTCAAATTTTAGATTTGGGAATATTAGTACTTGCTTTAAGGTGTTCTTCATAATGTTGGAGGGATGAAGGTAGTTAAGATTGTGTATAATAATATAGTTTGGTAAAAAAATAACTGAATCGAATCATTATATAAAATCATATGTACCGAACCATTTCCATCTTTTTTACAACTTAACTGAACTAAAAAAAATTATTTGTAAAAATGATTCGGAACTCCGAACTGCACCAAATCCATATATTTGTCTTTTATTTTATTTTTTAATAAAAAACATTTTAACCTCATTTTTAAGTATATTTTAAGATTTTTTTAATATAATATTTTACCTAAATTATTTACTTAAAAAATTGTTTCCTATCTCCTTTCACAATCAAAATTATAAATCAATTTAAATCAAAATTGCAAACTCATTAAAAAAAATCACAAATTAGTACAATATAGTAGGCTTTCCGGTAGATAAGCATGAATGCAAACAAATTTTATGAAAGAAACTCTAATCATTTTGTTGTAATAATAAATAAGTTATTACAATATAGTAGTCTTTTATAAATTTTTGGATTTAGAAAATGCAAGTCTAAATAAGTTATTACAATATAGTAGTCTTTTATTAAGTTGTGGAAAGGAGTCATTTCTAAAAATATATTAACAAATATTAGACATTGTTAGAATTTATAACAATTGATTAAAATAGAATCATGAACAAAATAGATTTTACAACATATATATACCTTGTTCGAGCTTCTCTAAGTCTTCCAAGTGCTCTTCAATATCCACTTTCAAAGGGGATGATCTTAAACAATTTTGTGCATATATTCAAGCTTCAACAGTGTGTGGTGTAAGAGAGTTCCTATAACAACTAAGAACTCTAACTCCAATACTAAAAGTAGACTCCGAAGCAACAATAGATATTGGCATAGCCAAGATATCTCTAACTATTATATCAAGAGTAGGGTATTTGGTGGAATTCACCTTCCACCAATTCAAGTTGTCAAAATTTGGACTTTTCTTCTCCCTCGTCTCCATTTGATACAAATCCACTTCATTTTTATTTACATTCAGATCTTGATCCATGTCTTTCTCAAATTCATCATCCATATGTTCAGTAGATTTAACAAAGTCTGATGGCTCTATTTCTTGTGCAAAACTTTCGGCTTGGCCTTTACTTAAGAAAAGACAATAGCTTTCAAAAAAATTGTTTGAAGTTTGTCTCACCTTATCACACAAAGAATCCGCAACTTCCTTCTCATAAAACTTATCCAATCCCCACCTAATAATCTGAAACTTACGCCGAGGATCAAAAATTACAGCAATAAATACCAACTTATTCATCTTTATGACATTCTCCAAATACTTATTATATTTTCCGTGCATAATGTCAGCCATACTTGTAAGTAATGGGTCATGTTTGTGACATTCTTTCCAAGTCTTTAATGCCCCTAATATCGTACAATGCTCCATGAAATACGTAGAAGATGATACATACGTTGAACCTGACACTTTCTTAGTGATATCAAAAAACAACTTCAGAAATTTCACAAAACACTTAGCATTTTGCCAATCCTCATTATTTGGTATACCACTTTCCAACATCGGATACTCAACACATTTCTCGCCTAATCACTTAAAGGCCTTTTGAAACTTCAATGCACTTTCAAGCATAAGGTAGGTGGAGTTCCACTTAGTTGGACAATCATATTGCATTGTAGACTTGTCTTGTATCCTAACTTCTTTAATACATGTTCTAAACCTATCCAAACGACCAGGTGACTGGCGGACATATCCAACCACACTCCTAATTTTGGAAATTGAAGAATGCATGATCTTCAACTTCAGCCCATCATTGACAATAAGGTTAAGAATATGGGCGTAACATCTAACATGTAAATGCTCCCCTTTTAATGGATGTGAATTCCAATCCTTCATTCTATATTTAAGGTAACTGATAACAACATCATTTGAAGTCGCATTATCAACTATGATGGTGAAAACCTTATCTATCATCCAACCCTCCAAACACTTTTCAATCTTCTTTCCAATTATCTCTCCCTTGTGAGATATAATAGGACAAAAATTAAAAAGCCTTTTATTCAACTTCCAATGTTGATCAATGAAATGCGCAATAAGAACCATATAATTAATATTTTTCACAAAAGTCTAAGCATCAGTTGTTAAACAAACACTTTAATTTGTTTTAGTAAACATGTTTCTTAACTTATGTTTTTTACTCATGTAAAGACTCAAATAATCCCTAGCAATTGAAATCCTTCTCGGAAGTGGGAACCTAGGTTGCATAACACTCATAAAATGAAGAAATCCTTCATTTTCAACAAAAGAAAAAGACAATCCATCCACGATTATCAGTCTATCTAAAGCTTTTCTACACAATTCAACATCGAAATGGACACCAACAAGTACATTACTAGATCTTTTAGAGCCTTCTTGAAGGGTAAGAGTGGTTTGAATAAGATCAAAAACATTATTGGGAATTGTTTTACATTGATTCAGCAAATGATTATTTAAATTTGTGGTTCCATTCTTGTGTGAATCAGCCGCATAAGATTTTATACAAGAATTACACTTAGTCCGAGTACCTGAATCGTCTCTTGTAAAATGATTCCAAACCCAAGATTTAGACCTACGAGGTTTTTGTTTACCTGAATCTCTAGTATTAGAATTATCGGCACCAACATTAGTACAATATGCTGACAAGATTTTGTTATCTCCAGCATTAGTACAATATGTTGAAAAATGCTGGAGATAATAAAATCGGCACCAACATTAGTACAATATGTTGACAATAATTCTAATCTAAATATCTAATGTTGTAAACGTATGGATAAAATATTCCAGTCAGTGAAAAATGCAGGGATAAAATATTGTTGTCCTTTCGGTCAGTGAAACATCTAATGTTGATATAATAATTAACAACAATAAAATATTGCTATGTAAAATGAATGAATCATATTTTGCTTGTTTACACCGACAACAAACCAGAATCTAGTAATAAAGACAATAATAAATCAGAATCATGTTTTGTTTGTTTCTCTATATATACTCACTTTAATCACAATAATACACTAGGGAAACGAAACAGAGTAATGATATTATCAAATATCATTCAATTATAAAGCATTTGACTTAGAAATAAATAGGAAAACAAAACAATAATAATATCTGATTTTCGGCCATGAAAAAGGAAAAGGAAGCATCGGAAACATCGATTTCTTTGTCAATAGTCATATATGTTACAAAAAGAAATGAGTATATGATTTTTGATGTAGTTCTCTATACACAATTAAGTTTGAAAAAGAGTGTTACATTACTACTGCTACGTATTGAAAGCACTTGATCTATTTGTTGTTGGTTTCATCTATTGGTTTCATCATTTGGATAGTGTCGTACCTCGAAAAATACGATCCTCGCGATGGACGCGGAAATAATAAACAACATAGTCGTCACCTAATTCTATTTATTCTACGAGAGAAAAGAAAGATATAGACACAACCTAAATAGGATAAAGAATGGTCTTCGAAACCACTAATCTAAGTTCGGGAGTCGGTTATGCAAGGGGAATGTATTAAGCACCCCTCACGTCCGTTGTACTCAACGGGAACCTCTTAGTCTAATTTGCGCTTAAAGTTAACTTATATTATTGTCTTCTTAATGGTTTGCTACGACGTTTGTTCTCTAGGGTAAATGAATATTTTTAGTTATTATTTGTTATGGAGGAATTGTTAGTTTTTTTATTATTATGCTCGTGAAGGATTAAATTCTTCGTGCCTACGTATTCCCTTGTGCAATGGGAAAGTCAGAGCTTCGTAGTCTGTGCAACTACGGTTTGTGTTTTTTGTTTTTTAATGAATAATTGTTTGAAATGCTTTCTAATTGCTAAGTGTTGGCTTTTACTCGCGGCAGAGGCTGAAGCGCTAGCTTGTTTGCGAGATAGAAAGATTTAAACAATGTTCATTCAGGAAAAAGTGTTTGACCTTTGTTAAGGTGTTTTGAACGAAAGGGTGAATGGACCACAACGCGTGGGGCTATCCCAGGAGTGATTTCATTCAAGAACCCGAGGAATGCTAGATTCCTGAGTTCAGTTCTTTGTTGATTAATTATGAAAATGATTTGTATTGGTTGGTAAGTTTTAAGTTGTATTTTGAAGAAAGAGACAAGTCGTCATCTTTAAGGGAGATATCACACCTATTTCACCACAAACATTTTAGGAAATGAAATCGAAAGAAGCTTTAAACTTGGATACAAGGATCGACAAGCAATGCCACATTCTTTCTTTGAGAAATAAAATCGGAAGAAGCTTCGAACTTGGATATATGATCAACAAGTGATTGCAATACTCTTCCTTGATAGAAATTGTTTGAGAAAATTGATTTATTTGTGTTTGTGGGAAAAAGAGAAATATATTTCCTATGGAGATGAATCATGTCTCATCTTTTTAGTTGTTAAGTTTGAATGTTTTAAGTGTTTTGGGTACGAAAGAGCGAATGAACCACGTCGCATGGGGCTGGCCCAGGAGTGTTTCATTCAAGAACTCGTGGAGGGATAGACTCCGGGATTCAGTTCTTTCGCGATTAATTTGTAATATTTAGCTATTTTAGGAACGAGAGGGCGAATAAACCACAACGCGTGGGGCTGGCCCAGGAGTGTTTCATTCAAGAACTGGTGGAGTGCTAGACTCCAGAATTCAGTTCCTCCGTTATTTAATTTGTGATAAGGGTTTTGATCGATTGAGTGTTTTTAGAAACGAAAGAGAGAATGAGACACAACCTGAGGCTAGCCTCAAGAGTGTTCCACTCAAGAACCCGAGGAATGCTAGATTCTTAAGCTCAATTCTTACATTAATTAATTATATGAATTAAGTGTTTTAAACCACGTCGCGTGGGGCTGGCCCAGGAGTGATTCACTCAAGAACTCGTGGAGTGCTAGACTCCAGTGTTCATTTCTTTCGTTATTTTATTGTGAAAAGGTTTGAATTGGCGTGCTAGATTTGGTAAAAAAATTTATTGATGTGCAAAAGTTTTAGTGGCATAACGGTATGAAATGATCGAATCTTTGGATTAAAAATCCGATTTATTAAGAATATTTAAAATAATAATAATAATAATAATAATTAACCTAATGCTCAATCATATAGAAAATCACCCAATGAATAAATTGATGATAAAAGTTATTAATTTATAAAAGCTTCTTTTTATTTATTATTTACGTGAGAAAAAAAATGCTTATTTTGAATTTGGTGGAATGAATGTAATAATTTAGAAAGAAAAATAACAAGTATTTTCATTATCACACCATTAATATATTATGCATCACAAATTCATACTATCAGTAAGAAGCACACGTTATTCATCATGATAAATAAAGTTCAGGCATTGCATATTAATCACTATTTCAACAAAAAAAATTGGTGCTATCAGTATCAACATTCATAATAATATCCAACATTATCGCACTACCAGTATTAGCAAAACTTCTGAACACACTCAACATTATACTAGTAACTAATAACATCATATAAAAATTGTATCAAAACATTGTCAGTATGTTTTAATGGTATCATATTGACACGTAGCAACATCATCAATTTAGTATCAAAACATACTGCAATTCAAATATATGTACGTATGCCATATTCAACAACAAGAAGCAACAACATAAAAAAACACGTATCCAACTCATGTTCACTTTTCATTATCTTAGAAAAAAACAAAAACAAAAAAAACTAATAGGATGACCATAGACACTTCATATGGCTTCAACGATAAACATCTTTTTCAAACAATATCAATCATTTTTCTTTATAAAATCATAGCAGTGGAAACACAAATACAGAGCCAAAAGCAAAATATACTCTCTTCAAAATCAAACACCAACCATGTTTTACTATTGCATAGACAACAAGGTTCCACATTGCAAATAAACCAAGACATCTATGTAAACCCTTCAACACCAACAACAAAGTGAAACATAACCACATTATATTTAAGCATTAGAACTTTGTCATTAACTTACTAAACAAGCACCATGAGCAAAGTAAATAGAATAATCATATCAACAATAATCGTAAGTAAAACAAAATAGAAGGGAAATGCCCTGAAATTTACCAACACCGCATCATTAACACTGTTGTTGAAATTTTGTTGTTGTCGAAATTGCTACAGATCGAGTTGTGCTGGAATGAAACCGAGTTTGTCACTGCTAGCTGGAATTTTTGATTTCACCATGTTGTTTTATTGTTGTGAGATGTGACGATGTTGTCGTTTCGAATCGACTTCGTGCTATTGGGGGACTTGGTGAGCTTGAGGATTTGTCGCACACGGTCATACTCTTAGCTTGGAAAGTTGGTGATCTAACGGTATGAGCAGGGTGCGGATGTTAGGTTGTTATTGGTTTGAGAAGTCACTGGAAAACATGATCGGAGGTTTTTGTAAGGTGATGAACTGCGATGGTAGTGAGATCGTGAGGAAGACAATGAGTGAGGAGGTTGTAATGTGATGCGAAAAAACGTGGTGAAGAAATGATGGAGTGGTGGTATTTATTGATGAGAAAAAATGAGGTTGTCGTTGCTTTGTGAATGAAATGGAAAATAAATGTAGAGAGGTTCATCAATGAAGAGGCGTCGTTATCACCTCTTTCTCCCCTTAGGAATTGGCACTTTCTATTCTTTTATAGCTAGGTCAACTCAAGTAAATCCTCCTTAATGGGCCTTGGTGTGAAATGGTATGGGCTTAGTGATATGGATGTAACTTTTCCCTTCTTTTTGTTATATTTTTTTGAATATGATTAGAATGGAATAATAATAAATAAAAAAATTAAAGGCTAAGATTTAATGGGATGGATTAGGGAAAATGAATTGGGTATAAAAATGGATAGTAAAAAATGGGTAGAAAATTGAATTTTAGAAATGGATTATGGATTGTGAAATAAGAATAATGGATATAAAAAATGATTTATAGGTAATTAAATTGTTCCTGAATAAAACGAACAACTTGCTACTGAAGCCACAATCATTTGAATTTCACTTAATTTCTCTGAATTTGCCTGAATCAATCAGAGGGACCATTATTTTAACCGTGAGCAACCATACAAAGTCGTAACTGGAAATGATTTGGATTCTAATGATTAAAAACTATGAAGCCCTAATGAACTTATCCTTGCTTGATCACTTGATAAAGAGACAACCAATTGTTTGACCTAAATTAGGTCAACCTTCCATTGAATTTCAACCATCATTGCACATACTTTTCCTGATAAACTTGTCTGCACCTCAACTCATCCCATCAACATTAGGACCTATGAAAGTAATAACACATATATTTTTTGTATCTTCAATGGGGTTAGTAATGCATAAAGAACACACATGTAATACCAAATATTATGTACATGATGCAAATAGATGATATAGTTCGATGAATGAAAATGTTTATATATATAAACAAAATTGAGTCAAAATTTAGGGTCTGACAGTTGCCCGTATTTAATCATCTTGAACCTGAATGTACGAGTAACAAAAGATTTTTTTGCGACATTCAAGGTGGAAGAGGATTAGATATCAGAATACCTAAAATTTTGACCAAAAATGCAGATGAAATGATATGATATGCAATGTAAAAATGCAAGACAAATGCTTCAACACTACTGGGAAAGAAAATTGTCACTACTAGGGATTAGACACACGTGACTGGAGTACAATCCACACGGGGAGATTTCTTTTTTGATTAAAGTCAGGCGACAATTGTCTACAAGTCTCAAAAATGACTCAAATGAAATCTTTGAACAAATTCCATCGGAGGAGTCTATCGCAGAGATTTAGAATAACAATTGGAAATACCTTCTGTCGAGGTATCAAAACGAAACAGAAGTCTACTGTCAAGATCCTAGAAGGAAAACATCTTTTGTTGAAGTCTGCTGGAGATCTACTGTCAAGATTTACCAGAGAATCTAGGAATGAAATATCTTCTACTGAGGCATACTATGAAATTCCTACTGCCGAGGATTAACTGAGGACACACATGTTGCCAAATCTTCTGTTGGGATTTAACTAAGGATGCTACTGGGGTCACAAAAAGTACATACCTTCTGCCTAGGTAGACTAAAGAACTTTTGCTGAGACTTTCCAAAAATAAGAGGAAACACCTTCTGTCGAGGTTTAGAGAGACGTCATTTGATGATAAACGAGAATTCACACCAAACTTCTCACCATGTCTTGGAGAGATGTCATTTGCTTGAACGATAACTTCACCATACTTACCTTCTTCTAATAGAGCTTCCATATGACGAAAAGCTTCATCATACTTATCTTCTTCCGATAGAGGTGCCACATGATGGAAAACAACTTCACACTCAAACTTCTCACTGTGTCTGGGAGAGATGCCATTTGACGGAAATTGAGAATTCATAACAAACTTCTCACCGTGTCTTGGAGAGACGCCATTTGTTTAAAAAAATAGATTCATACCAAACTTCTCAATGTGTATTAGAGAGATGCCATTTGACGAAAATTGGAAATTCACAACAAACTTCTCACCGTGTCTTGGAGAGATACCATTTGTTTGAAAAAAGTAGTTCATACCAAACTTCTCACCATGTCTTGGAGAGATGCCATTTGGCGAACAATAATTGATGGGATGAATAAACTGCTTGAAAAGAGAGTGCCATCTATTGATTTACTGGGAAATCCATGGACAAAATAAGCTTCTCAGATAAAGAGATTGTCACTTGTAGTCAGGTATAAGTACTTCAAGAGAATGTTGCAACAACACTATTGGAGAACAAAGTTCGTCTTCACTGGGGGAATCTTTAATAAATTCTTTCTAGGAGACAAAGTATTCAAAGGTGCAAAATAAACGCACTTTCCATCTGGAAATTCAATCATCGAAACTGTCAAAGACCAAATTCAATCCAGGAACGAGTTGGAGAGAAACTGTCAAGCAAGACACTAACCCATGAGGAATGAACTCAACTGGGGATTTATCCTATCCAAGTGTGGAAAGGAGAACTAAAGAAAAAATCTTCCACGAGGGTAAAAACTCAGTGGGGAATTAGAAAGATCATACATTTTTTGCCTAAGGCTGACAACCCTATTGGAGGGGGAAACTCATCGCTTGGGGATAAACACGACCAAGGTGGATGAAATATGCATCAATGAATGCAACATGAATATGAATATGAATTCATCTATGATGTACATGTATGTATATGTGTTATGTTTATGCTGACAAACAGACAAAACAGACACAAGAGATAAACTGGTGACGAAATAAACATCACAACAAACGGATACTCGACCAATCTCGTCAAAGTGTACGCAATCACTAAAGATATGGTAGAGAGCCACCCATGGAATAAATTCCCGCTACAAAGCTCAAATCCCTTTGAGGAGAGAAAGATACTTCAATCGGGAAATAAACCCAAGCAAATCTTCTAACTTCAATGTCCATTAGAAGGAAACAAACATACAAACTATGTTTGCTTAGGATGAAGTAAATTTGTACTCCGTTGGGGGAGAAAATCACATTCAGCTGGAGACGCTTGAATCAAGGCTCAATTGGGGATACTAGACTTAGTATCTCACTGGAAGCACTAAGTAGTAAAAGGAATTCACCAGAAAATACCGAGGCATGCACCTAACATATCATAGCAACTTGGCGTAAGGACCCCGACATCTGGAGATACTTGCAAGGTAGATCCCAAGAGAGTCTTGCTTAGGGAAACACATGGTCATTCACCCACGAAATGGTTTGTGAGAAGAGATCATCTCAAGAGGATTTTATCGAAGACTTGACATTCAAAATGCCCTAGTGTCTTCAAACTCTTGGAGAGATTTTGTTGAATCTCGACGTAACTGCCCCGAATTAATTGTATTTGGGACAAATAAGTCTTCAATACTTATCCTTTTAGGGATGATCATAATGTGTAAGTAATAAATTGGGAAACAACTTGCCCCTGTTTAGAAAATTCTTCAAGCAACCTGCCCCTGTCTAGCAAAGTCTTCAAGCAACCTGCCCCTGTCTGGCAAAGTCTTTAAGCAACATGCTTCTGGGGATGATCATTCTCTGAAATGGTTGTTCAACTACTCATCAGAGTTTCAAATCTCAAGAGATTAAGCTCATCAGTGGTACTCATGCATAGGCTTCTATGATATCAAGCAAATTCTAACAAGAAAAATGTTAATGTTGAGACTGCTAATGCAACACACATGTTTGTCTCGAAGTTTTTTATTGTTTTTGAAACGATTTTCACAATAGCCTGTGACCGAATCACTAGCTAGGATGTTATATTCATTTTTTATAAAGCCAACACAAATTTTGAGCATAGCTCATAGAAGTCACGAAACATTATTTCATCGAGTGTGCTTTCGAAATAAATCCTACTTCAATTAGGACTTTTGAGGGTTGTAATGTGGTTTGGTTCACGGTTCTTAGAAACAAAGGATAAAGGCTCAAAGTTTATTTGGTGTCCACCCATTCTCCATGATTTTCTCCAATCCTAGGTCTAGCTAAATTGACACATACATTTGTCTTGATAGCATAGAGATGATGCTCCAAGGTCCGCTTGAAATGACAGTCATCTTATCTGTCCCCTATGGATATCAGTGACCCCTTTGACTTTGATATGGTGGTCACTAAATCTTATGGATTTGAGGACTTCTTTTGATTGATTTATTCTATTTGGTCCCTAAGCCTCTCTTTAAGTGTTTGACTTAGCGGGATTTTCTTTTTCCTTTTTCTCTTATTTTTTTTATTATTTTTTTTATCTTTGGAAGGTTGATAGTTGTGGCTGTCAAGTCATTGGTTGTAGTGGATTCCTTGATGGGATGTTTCATATTATGATTTGAATGTGTAACCAGATTAACTGAACACTACCCTGCCCCAGGTTAAGCGTAAAGGTTTTGAATTATCCAAAAGAAACTCCTACTTCTAGGCTCGAAGTGGTTGACTAGGGATTAACTCCTTATTTCTCTAGTGTTTGGGGATTCGAAACAATGCATGTACGTCGTCATTAGGGTTTTGTTCAAAAGCGTTTAACTAGAGAATTTGCATTCTAATTTCATCATCCTCCCTCCAACTCTCTGCCTAAGCAGGAGATGGGATAATGTTGGCATTATAAAAGTAGAAAAAGCATTATGAGTGAATACGAATGGACTACTTCAAGAAAAACATATTCATTGCATTAATCATTCAAAACAAATAAGTTCTTACATGCCAAAAACAAACGCATTGACAAACATATTCATTTACATATGAAAAGCAATGAACGAGCTAAACATCTGAGAGGATAGCTTCAGAGCATCAAACGACCATACACACAGAGGAATTTGTTCCATGCTCAAATGATCAACTGACTTTGAACTATGGGATAACACATTTTAAGTCTAGATATTCATCAGCATAAAGGTGCTCCATTCACAAATAGGATTCCTCCTTCGAAGGTTAACACGTCATCATTGATCATCTCATAACATTTCCTTCAAAGACCTTGCACTCTTCAACTGGATGCCCCAGTACTCCACCATGAAATTAACAACTGGTATTTGAATTGAACCAAGGAGGGAGAGATCTCATGGCTCTGGTCTTCCTGGGTGCCATCACTGAATTTCGGGCGAAATAAGTCCATAGTTGACCGTAAGTCATTGGGATTGGATCGAACTGAGGAGTCTCTCTTGCTGGGTTGTCCTGAGATCTCTGTTGATTCTGGCGCTGATTCTGATGTTGGCTATAAGGCACTGGAGCTTGCAAGATTTCAGGAGAATCCCTAATTGCATTAACTTCAAAATTTCCTTCCTCTTGTGAATCACAGGCAGACTTCTTTTCAACAATTTGGCAATCTGACCCCTCTTGGATTCTTCCACATATGAATGAGTTTTCAATGTTTACTCCAACTTCCACAATTTTGGAGAACTCTAGTGGCATAACGCCTATCAACCTGATATAATAAGAGTCGGACAATGTTTTTAGAAATATTTTGGCCAGTTCTTTCTCTAAGAGTGGTGGATGAACTTGGGCTGCCAATTCTTTCCATCTTTGTGCATACTCCCTAAAAGATTCGTCGTCTTTCTGACTCATTCCTATCAACTGGTCCCTGTCTAGAGCCATGTCCAAATTGTAATCATATTGCTTCACAAAAGCACCAACTAGGTCTTCCCAAGTCCGTATATGGTTTCTTTCTAGCTTCATATACCACATCAAAGATGCCCCACATAGACTTTCTTGAAAGCAATGAATCATCCGTTTATCGTTATCGGCATGAGCAGTCATCTTTCGACAAAACATCGTCAAATGATATCTTGGACAAATTACACACTTGTATATTCCAAAATTAGGCATTTTGAAATCTAGGGGAATAATCACGATTGGGACCAGACACAAGTCATGAGCTTTTAAACCAAATGCGTTGAGTTCTTTCACCATCTTCAGTTGTTCCTCGAGATCACGAATTCCTTCCTCAATTTTCACAACCTTAGGATTATTCAGCTTTGTCACAGGATGGACATTCTGAGATTGGGTAACATCCACTTGTTGAGCATCGTTGTCAAGAGGAAAATCGTACATCGGGTTAGTCATTACAGTAAGTCCTGGCATGGAATCAACATTCTCTGCCATATCTGTTGTTCTTTAGTGACTACTTCAGGCTTGAAAGAGACGTCGAGAAGTCAACAATCTGGTAGAAGGACAGATAAGTGAGCTTTTTGTTTGGTGGGAGAATGATATGTGAATGAATGCAAAGCTCAGAATCACAAATACAATCAGTTTCAGTATGAAGGCAAGATGTTGGATCCAAGGTATCACGAGCAGCTTGGGATCTCCTAACTGGTAGGCCTTAAGAGGAGAGTTCTAAGTTCTTTTACCCATAAATCCCACTCACATGATAGCTTCTATGGTGATGGTACTAGGAAACTCAAGTTCACAGACGTTTATCGTACTAACGCCCCGCTGTAGGCTAGCTGCATCATGACGATAACGACGATAAGGTCTACCTTGAGTGGAGTTCTCATGTTAGGCCCACAAAGGGACGAGCCCTCGGAGAGTAACACTACACAACTGCCAATTTTGAAGCTGGTTCTAGGGGTCCCAGAGTCACAGCCCTTTCGCAAATCAAGTCACGCGACAGGCTAGCTGCGTTGCGACAAGATCTACGAAAAATCTAACTATTTGAGGGAGCTTTCATGCTAGGCCCTCTAGAAGCGAGTTCTTGGAGACTAACACTAATAACTACCAAATCTAACCTAGGTGTTCCCTCTTCTTTTTCAAAAGCTCGAGTACAAGGTCATACCCGTGATGTCCCGAGATCCAACAGGCAAATATAATGAGCAATATAATAAAGAAGGAAGTAATAAACAAGCGTATAAAATAGAAATAGTAAATAAAGAATACAATAAAAACAAATTAGCAAACAAATGCAAAAATATCCTAAGTTAGGTTCGACTCTCTTATGTATAAAGCATTTTAACCTCCCCAGCAGAGTCGCCAATTGTCGTACCTCGAAAAATACGATCCTCACGATGGACGCGAAAATAACAAACAACAGAGTTGCCACCTAATTCTATTTATTCAACGAGAGAAAAGGAAGATATAGACACAACCTAAATAGGATAAGGAATGATCGTCGAAACCACTAATCTAAGTTCGGGAGTCAGTTACACAAGGGAAAGGTATTAAGCACCCCTCACGTCCGTTGTACTCAACGGGAACCTCTTAGTCTAATTTGCGCTTAAAGTTAACTTATATTATTGTCTTTTTAATGGTTTGCTACGATGTTTTTTCTCTAGGGTAAATGAATATTTTTAGTTATTATTTTTTATGGAGTGATTGTTATTTTTTTTTATTATTGTGCTCGCAAAGGATTAGATTCCCCGTGCCTACGTATTCCCTTGTGCAATGGGAAAGTCAGAGCTTCATAGTCCGTGAAGGTTTGAGTTTTTTAATGAACAATTGTTTGAAATTCTTTCTAACTGCTAAGTGTTGGCTTTTACTCGCGGTGGAGGCTGAAGAGCTAGCTTGTTTGCGAGATAGAAAGATTTAAACAATGTTCGTTCATGAAAAAGTGTTTGACCTTTGTTAAGGTGTTTTGAACGAAAGGGCGAATGGACCTCAACGCGTGATGATATCCCAGGAGTGATTTCATTCAAGAACCCGAGGAATTCTAGATTCCTGAGTTCAGTTCTTCGTTGATTAATTATGAAAATGATTTGTATTGGTTGGTAAGTTTTAAGTTGTATTTTGAAGAAAGAGACAAGTCGTCATCTTTAAGGGAGATATCTCACCTATTTCACCACAAACATTTTAGGAAATGAAATCGAAAGAAGCTTTAAACTTGGATACAAGGATCGACAAGCAATGCCACATTCTTTCTTTGAGAAACAAAATCGGAAGAAGCTTCGAACTTGGATATATGATCAACAAGTGATTGCCACATTCATCCTTGATAGAAATTGTTTGAGAAAATTGATTTGTTTGTGTTTGTGGGAAAAAGAGAAATATATTTCCTATGGATATGAATCATGTCTCATCTTTTGAGTTGTTAAGTTTGAATGTTTTAAGTGTTTTGGGTACAAAAGAGCGAATGAACCACGTCGCGTGGGTCTGGCTCAGGAGTGTTTCATTCAAGAACTCGTGGAGTGCTAGACTTCGGGGTTCGGTTCTTTTGCGATTAATTTGTAATATTTAGCTATTTTAGGAACGAGAGGGCGAACAAACCACAACGCGTGGGGCTGGCCCAGGAGTCTTTCATTCAAGAACTGGTGGAGTGCTAGACTCCAGAATTCAGTTCCTCCGTTATTTAATTTGTGATAAGGGTTTTGATCGATTGAGTGTTTTTAGAAACGAAAGAGAGAATGAAACACAACCCAAGGGCTAGCCTCAAGAGTGTTCCACTCAAGAACCCGAGGAATTCTAGATTCCTAAGCTCAATCTTACGTTAATTAATTATGTGAATTAAGTGTTTTAAATACGAATGGGTGAATGAACCACGTCGCGTGGGGCTGGCCCGGGAGTGATTCACTCAAGAACTCGAGGAGTGCTAGACTCCAGGGTTCAGTTCTTTCATACTTTTATTGTGAAAAGGTTTGAAAGTTAATCGAGGTTTGAATTGGCGTGCTAGATTTGGTAAAAATATTTATTGATGTGCAAAAGTGTTAGTGGCATAACGGTATGAAATTATCGAATCCTTGGATTAAAAATCAAATTTATTAAGAATATTTAAAAATAATAATAATAATAATAATAATTAACCTAATGCTCAATCATATAGAAAATCACCCAATGAATAAATTGATGATAAAAGTTATTAATTTATAAAAGCTTCTTTTTATTTATTATTTACGCGAGAAAAAAAAAAACAAAATGCTTATTTTGAATTTGGTGGAATGAATGTAATAATTTAGAAAGAAAAATAACAAGTATTTTCATTATCACACCATTAATATATTATGCATCACAAATTCATACTATCAGTAAGAAGCACACGTTATTCATCATGATAAATAAAGTTCAGGCATTGCATATTAATCACTATTTCAACAAAAAAAATTGGTGCTATCAGTATCAACATTCATAATAATATCCAACATTATCGCACTACCAGTATTAGCAAAACTTCTGAACACACTCAACATTATACTAGTAACTAATAACATCATATAAAAATTGTATCAAAACATTGTCAGTATGTTTTAATGGTATCATATTGACACGTAGCAACATCATCAATTTAGTATCAAAACATACTGCAATTCAAATATATGTACGTATGCCATATTCAACAACAAGAAGCAACAACATAAAAAAACACGTATCCAACTCATGTTCACTTTTCATTATCTTAGAAAAAAACAAAAACAAAAAAAACTAATAGGATGACCATAGACACTTCATATGGCTTCAACGATAAACATCTTTTTCAAACAATATCAATCATTTTTCTTTATAAAATCATAGCAGTGGAAACACAAATACAGAGCCAAAAGCAAAATATACTCTCTTCAAAATCAAACACCAACCATGTTTTACTATTGCATAGACAACAAGGTTCCACATTGCAAATAAACCAAGACATCTATGTAAACCCTTCAACACCAACAACAAAGTGAAACATAACCACATTATATTTAAGCATTAGAACTTTGTCATTAACTTACTAAACAAGCACCATGAGCAAAGTAAATAGAATAATCATATCAACAATAATCGTAAGTAAAACAAAATAGAAGGGAAATGCCCTGAAATTTACCAACACCGCATCATTAACACTGTTGTTGAAATTTTGTTGTTGTCGAAATTGCTACAGATCGAGTTGTGCTGGAATGAAACCGAGTTTGTCACTGCTAGCTGGAATTTTTGATTTCACCATGTTGTTTTATTGTTGTGAGATGTGACGATGTTGTCGTTTCGAATCGACTTCGTGCTATTGGGGGACTTGGTGAGCTTGAGGATTTGTCGCACACGGTCATACTCTTAGCTTGGAAAGTTGGTGATCTAACGGTATGAGCAGGGTGCGGATGTTAGGTTGTTATTGGTTTGAGAAGTCACTGGAAAACATGATCGGAGGTTTTTGTAAGGTGATGAACTGCGATGGTAGTGAGATCGTGAGGAAGACAATGAGTGAGGAGGTTGTAATGTGATGCGAAAAAACGTGGTGAAGAAATGATGGAGTGGTGGTATTTATTGATGAGAAAAAATGAGGTTGTCGTTGCTTTGTGAATGAAATGGAAAATAAATGTAGAGAGGTTCATCAATGAAGAGGCGTCGTTATCACCTCTTTCTCCCCTTAGGAATTGGCACTTTCTATTCTTTTATAGCTAGGTCAACTCAAGTAAATCCTCCTTAATGGGCCTTGGTGTGAAATGGTATGGGCTTAGTGATATGGATGTAACTTTTCCCTTCTTTTTGTTATATTTTTTTGAATATGATTAGAATGGAATAATAATAAATAAAAAAATTAAAGGCTAAGATTTAATGGGATGGATTAGGGAAAATGAATTGGGTATAAAAATGGATAGTAAAAAATGGGTAGAAAATTGAATTTTAGAAATGGATTATGGATTGTGAAATAAGAATAATGGATATAAAAAATGATTTATAGGTAATTAAATTGTTCCTGAATAAAACGAACAACTTGCTACTGAAGCCACAATCATTTGAATTTCACTTAATTTCTCTGAATTTGCCTGAATCAATCAGAGGGACCATTATTTTAACCGTGAGCAACCATACAAAGTCGTAACTGGAAATGATTTGGATTCTAATGATTAAAAACTATGAAGCCCTAATGAACTTATCCTTGCTTGATCACTTGATAAAGAGACAACCAATTGTTTGACCTAAATTAGGTCAACCTTCCATTGAATTTCAACCATCATTGCACATACTTTTCCTGATAAACTTGTCTGCACCTCAACTCATCCCATCAACATTAGGACCTATGAAAGTAATAACACATATATTTTTTGTATCTTCAATGGGGTTAGTAATGCATAAAGAACACACATGTAATACCAAATATTATGTACATGATGCAAATAGATGATATAGTTCGATGAATGAAAATGTTTATATATATAAACAAAATTGAGTCAAAATTTAGGGTCTGACAGTTGCCCGTATTTAATCATCTTGAACCTGAATGTACGAGTAACAAAAGATTTTTTTGCGACATTCAAGGTGGAAGAGGATTAGATATCAGAATACCTAAAATTTTGACCAAAAATGCAGATGAAATGATATGATATGCAATGTAAAAATGCAAGACAAATGCTTCAACACTACTGGGAAAGAAAATTGTCACTACTAGGGATTAGACACACGTGACTGGAGTACAATCCACACGGGGAGATTTCTTTTTTGATTAAAGTCAGGCGACAATTGTCTACAAGTCTCAAAAATGACTTAAATGAAATCTTTGAACAAATTCCATCGGAGGAGTCTATCGCAGAGATTTAGAATAACAATTGGAAATACCTTCTGTCGAGGTATCAAAACGAAACAGAAGTCTACTGTCAAGATCCTAGAAGGAAAACATCTTTTGTTGAAGTCTGCTGGAGATCTACTGTCAAGATTTACCAGAGAATCTAGGAATGAAATATCTTCTACTGAGGCATACTATGAAATTCCTACTGCCGAGGATTAACTGAGGACACACATGTTGCCAAATCTTCTGTTGGGATTTAACTAAGGATGCTACTGGGGTCACAAAAAGTACATACCTTCTGCCTAGGTAGACTAAAGAACTTTTGCTGAGACTTTCCAAAAATAAGAGGAAACACCTTCTGTCGAGGTTTAGAGAGACGTCATTTGATGATAAACGAGAATTCACACCAAACTTCTCACCATGTCTTGGAGAGATGTCATTTGCTTGAACGATAACTTCACCATACTTACCTTCTTCTAATAGAGCTTCCATATGACGAAAAGCTTCATCATACTTATCTTCTTCCGATAGAGGTGCCACATGATGGAAAACAACTTCACACTCAAACTTCTCACTGTGTCTGGGAGAGATGCCATTTGACGGAAATTGAGAATTCATAACAAACTTCTCACCGTGTCTTGGAGAGACGCCATTTGTTTAAAAAAATAGATTCATACCAAACTTCTCAATGTGTATTAGAGAGATGCCATTTGACGAAAATTGGAAATTCACAACAAACTTCTCACCGTGTCTTGGAGAGATACCATTTGTTTGAAAAAAGTAGTTCATACCAAACTTCTCACCATGTCTTGGAGAGATGCCATTTGGCGAACAATAATTGATGGGATGAATAAACTGCTTGAAAAGAGAGTGCCATCTATTGATTTACTGGGAAATCCATGGACAAAATAAGCTTCTCAGATAAAGAGATTGCCACTTGTAGTCAGGTATAAGTACTTCAAGAGAATGTTGCAACAACACTGTTGGAGAACAAAGTTCGTCTTCACTGGGGGAATCTTTAATAAATTATTTCTAGGAGACAAAGTATTCAAAGGTGCAAAATAAACGCACTTTCCATCTGGAAATTCAATCATCGAAACTGTCAAAGACCAAATTCAATCCAGGAACGAGTTGGAGAGAAACTGTCAAGCAAGACACTAACCCATGAGGAATGAACTCAACTGGGGATTTATCCTATCCAAGTGTGGAAAGGAGAACTAAAGAAAAAATCTTCCACGAGGGTAAAAACTCAGTGGGGAATTAGAAAGATCATACATTTTTTGCCTAAGGCTGACAACCCTATTGGAGGGGGAAACTCATCGCTTGGGGATAAACACGACCAAGGTGGATGAAATATGCATCAATGAATGCAACATGAATATGAATATGAATTCATCTATGATGTACATGTATGTATATGTGTTATGTTTATGCTGACAAACAGACAAAACAGACACAAGAGATAAACTGGTGACGAAATAAACATCACAACAAACGGATACTCGACCAATCTCGTCAAAGTGTACGCAATCACTGAAGATATGGTAGAGAGCCACCCATGGAATAAATTCCCGCTACAAAGCTCAAATCCATTTGAGGAGAGAAAGATACTTCAATCGGGAAATAAACCCAAGCAAATCTTCTAACTTCAATGTCCATTAGAAGGAAACAAACATACAAACTATGTTTGCTTAGGATGAAGTAAATTTGTACTCCGTTGGGGGAGAAAATCACATTCAGCTGGAGACGCTTGAATCAAGGCTCAATTGGGGATACTAGACTTAGTATCTCACTGGAAGCACTAAGTAGTAAAAGGAATTCACCAGAAAATACCGAGGCATGCACCTAACATATCATAGCAACTTGGCGTAAGGACCCCGACATCTGGAGATACTTGCAAGGTAGATCCCAAGAGAGTCTTGCTTAGGGAAACACATGGTCATTCACCCACGAAATGGTTTGTGAGAAGAGATCATCTCAAGAGGATTTTATCGAAGACTTGACATTCAAAATGCCCTAGTGTCTTCAAACTCTTGGAGAGATTTTGTTGAATCTCGACGTAACTGCCCCGAATTAATTGTATTTGGGACAAATAAGTCTTCAATACTTATCCTTTTAGGGATGATCATAATGTGTAAGTAATAAATTGGGAAACAACTTGCCCCTGTTTAGAAAATTCTTCAAGCAACCTGCCCCTGTCTAGCAAAGTCTTCAAGCAACCTGCCCCTGTCTGGCAAAGTCTTTAAGCAACATGCTTCTGGGGATGATCATTCTCTGAAATGGTTGTTCAACTACTCATCAGAGTTTCAAATATCAAGAGATTAAGCTCATCAGTGGTACTCATGCATAGGCTTCTATGATATCAAGCAAATTCTAACAAGAAAAATGTTAATGTTGAGACTGCTAATGCAACACACATGTTTGTCTCGAAGTTTTTTATTGTTTTTGAAACGATTTTCACAATAGCCTGTGACCGAATCACTAGCTAGGATGTTATATTCATTTTTTATAAAGCCAACACAAATTTTGAGCATAGCTCATAGAAGTCACGAAACATTATTTCATCGAGTGTGCTTTCGAAATAAATCCTACTTCAATTAGGACTTTTGAGGGTTGTAATGTGGTTTGGTTCACGGTTCTTAGAAACAAAGGATAAAGGCTCAAAGTTTATTTGGTGTCCACCCATTCTCCATGATTTTCTCCAATCCTAGGTCTAGCTAAATTGACACATACATTTGTCTTGATAGCATAGAGATGATGCTCCAAGGTCCGCTTGAAATGATAGTCATCTTATCTGTCCCCTATGGATATCAGTGACCCCTTTGACTTTGATATGGTGGTCACTAAATCTTATGGATTTGAGGACTTCTTTTGATTGATTTATTCTATTTGGTCCCTAAGCCTCTCTTTAAGTGTTTGACTTAGCGGGATTTTCTTTTTCCTTTTTCTCTTATTTTTTTTATTATTTTTTTTATCTTTGGAAGGTTGATAGTTGTGGCTGTCAAGTCATTGGTTGTAGTGGATTCCTTGATGGGATGTTTCATATTATGATTTGAATGTGTAACCAGATTAACTGAACACTACCCTGCCCCAGGTTAAGCGTAAAGGTTTTGAATTATCCAAAAGAAACTCCTACTTCTAGGCTCGAAGTGGTTGACTAGGGATTAACTCCTTATTTCTCTAGTGTTTGGGGATTCGAAACAATGCATGTACGTCGTCATTAGGGTTTTGTTCAAAAGCGTTTAACTAGAGAATTTGCATTCTAATTTCATCATCCTCCCTCCAACTCTCTGCCTAAGCAGGAGATGGGATAATGTTGGCATTATAAAAGTAGAAAAAGCATTATGAGTGAATACGAATGGACTACTTCAAGAAAAACATATTCATTGCATTAATCATTCAAAACAAATAAGTTCTTACATGCCAAAAACAAACGCATTGACAAACATATTCATTTACATATGAAAAGCAATGAACGAGCTAAACATCTGAGAGGATAGCTTCAGAGCATCAAACGACCATACACACAGAGGAATTTGTTCCATGCTCAAATGATCAACTGACTTTGAACTATGGGATAACACATTTTAAGTCTAGATATTCATCAGCATAAAGGTGCTCCATTCACAAATAGGATTCCTCCTTCGAAGGTTAACACGTCATCATTGATCATCTCATAACATTTCCTTCAAAGACCTTGCACTCTTCAACTGGATGCCCCAGTACTCCACCATGAAATTAACAACTGGTATTTGAATTGAACCAAGGAGGGAGAGATCTCATGGCTCTGGTCTTCCTGGGTGCCATCACTGAATTCCGGGCGAAATAAGTCCATAGTTGACCGTAAGTCATTGGGATTGGATCGAACTGAGGAGTCTCTATTGCTGGGTTGTCCTGAGATCTCTGTTGATTCTGGCGCTGATTCTGATGTTGGCTATAAGGCACTGGAGCTTGCAAGATTTCAGGAGAATCCCTAATTGCATTAACTTCAAAATTTCCTTCCTCTTGTGAATCACAGGCAGACTTCTTTTCAACAATTTGGCAATCTGACCCCTCTTGGATTCTTCCACATATGAATGAGTTTTCAATGTTTACTCCAACTTCCACAATTTTGGAGAACTCTAGTGGCATAACGCCTATCAACCTGATATAATAAGAGTCGGACAATGTTTTTAGAAATATTTTGGCCAGTTCTTTCTCTAAGAGTGGTGGATGAACTTGGGCTGCCAATTCTTTCCATCTTTGTGCATACTCCCTAAAAGATTCGTCGTCTTTCTGACTCATTCCTATCAACTGGTCCCTGTCTAGAGCCATGTCCAAATTGTAATCATATTGCTTCACAAAAGCACCAACTAGGTCTTCCTAAGTCCGTATATGGTTTCTTTCTAGCTTCATATACCACATCAAAGATGCCCCACATAGACTTTCTTGAAAGCAATGAATCATCCGTTTATCGTTATCGGCATGAGCAGTCATCTTTCGACAAAACATCGTCAAATGATATCTTGACAAATTACACACTTGTATATTCCAAAATTAGGCATTTTGAAATCTAGGGGAATAATCACGATTGGGACCAGACACAAGTCATGAGCTTTTAAACCAAATGCGTTGAGTTCTTTCACCATCTTCAGTTGTTCCTCGAGATCACGAATTCCTTCCTCAATTTTCACAACCTTAGGATTATTCAGCTTTGTCACAGGATGGACATTCTGAGATTGGGTAACATCCACTTGTTGAGCATCGTTGTCAAGAGGAAAATCGTACATCGGGTTAGTCATTACAGTAAGTCCTGGCATGGAATCAACATTCTCTGCCATATTTGTTGTTCTTTAGTGACTACTTCAGGCTTGAAAGAGACGTCGAGAAGTCAACAATCTGGTAGAAGGACAGATAAGTGAGCTTTTTGTTTGGTGGGAGAATGATATGTGAATGAATGCAAAGCTCAGAATCACAAATACAATCAGTTTCAGTATGAAGGCAAGATGTTGGATCCAAGGTATCACGAGCAGCTTGGGATCTCCTAACTGGTAGGCCTTAAGAGGAGAGTTCTAAGTTCTTTTACCCATAAATCCCACTCACATGATAGCTTCTATGGTGATGGTACTAGGAAACTCAAGTTCACAGACGTTTATCGTACTAACGCCCCGCTGTAGGCTAGCTGCATCATGACGATAACGACGATAAGGTCTACCTTGAGTGGAGTTCTCATGTTAGGCCCACAAAGGGACGAGCCCTCGGAGAGTAACACTACACAACTGCCAATTTTGAAGCTGGTTCTAGGGGTCCCAGAGTCACAGCCCTTTCGCAAATCAAGTCACGCGACAGGCTAGCTGCGTTGCGACAAGATCTACGAAAAATCTAACTATTTGAGGGAGCTTTCATGCTAGGCCCTCTAGAAGCGAGTTCTTGGAGACTAACACTAATAACTACCAAATCTAACCTAGGTGTTCCCTCTTCTTTTTCAAAAGCTCGAGTACAAGGTCATACCCGTGATGTCCCGAGATCCAACAGGCAAATATAATGAGCAATATAATAAAGAAGGAAGTAATAAACAAGCGTATAAAATAGAAATAGTAAATAAAGAATACAATAAAAACAAATTAGCAAACAAATGCAAAACTATCCTAAGTTAGGTTCGACTCTCTTATGTATAAAGCATTTTAACCTCCCCAGCAGAGTCGCCAATTGTCGTACCTCGAAAAATACGATCCTCACGATGGACGCGAAAATAACAAACAACAGAGTTGCCACCTAATTCTATTTATTCAACGAGAGAAAAGGAAGATATAGACACAACCTAAATAGGATAAGGAATGATCGTCGAAACCACTAATCTAAGTTCGGGAGTCAGTTACACAAGGGAAAGGTATTAAGCACCCCTCACGTCCGTTGTACTCAACGGGAACCTCTTAGTCTAATTTGCGCTTAAAGTTAACTTATATTATTGTCTTTTTAATGGTTTGCTACGATGTTTTTTCTCTAGGGTAAATGAATATTTTTAGTTATTATTTTTTATGGAGTGATTGTTATTTTTTTTTATTATTGTGCTCGCAAAGGATTAGATTCCCCGTGCCTACGTATTCCCTTGTGCAATGGGAAAGTCAGAGCTTCATAGTCCGTGAAGGTTTGAGTTTTTTAATGAACAATTGTTTGAAATGCTTTCTAACTGCTAAGTGTTGGCTTTTACTCGCGGTGGAGGCTGAAGAGCTAGCTTGTTTGCGAGATAGAAAGATTTAAATAATGTTCGTTCATGAAAAAGTGTTTGACCTTTGTTAAGGTGTTTTGAACGAAAGGGCGAATGGACCTCAACGCGTGATGATATCCCAGGAGTGATTTCATTCAAGAACCCGAGGAATTCTAGATTCCTGAGTTCAGTTCTTCGTTGATTAATTATGAAAATGATTTGTATTGGTTGGTAAGTTTTAAGTTGTATTTTGAAGAAAGAGACAAGTCGTCATCTTTAAGGGAGATATCTCACCTATTTCACCACAAACATTTTAGGAAATGAAATCGAAAGAAGCTTTAAACTTGGATACAAGGATCGACAAGCAATGCCACATTCTTTCTTTGAGAAACAAAATCGGAAGAAGCTTCGAACTTGGATATATGATCAACAAGTGATTGCCACATTCATCCTTGATAGAAATTGTTTGAGAAAATTGATTTGTTTGTGTTTGTGGGAAAAAGAGAAATATATTTCCTATGGATATGAATCATGTCTCATCTTTTGAGTTGTTAAGTTTGAATGTTTTAAGTGTTTTGGGTACAAAAGAGCGAATGAACCACGTCGCGTGGGTCTGGCTCAGGAGTGTTTCATTCAAGAACTCGTGGAGTGCTAGACTTCGGGGTTCGGTTCTTTTGCGATTAATTTGTAATATTTAGCTATTTTAGGAACGAGAGGGCGAACAAACCACAACGCGTGGGGCTGGCCCAGGAGTCTTTCATTCAAGAACTGGTGGAGTGCTAGACTCCAGAATTCAGTTCCTCCGTTATTTAATTTGTGATAAGGGTTTTGATCGATTGAGTGTTTTTAGAAACGAAAGAGAGAATGAAACACAACCCAAGGGCTAGCCTCAAGAGTGTTCCACTCAAGAACCCGAGGAATTCTAGATTCCTAAGCTCAATCTTACGTTAATTAATTATGTGAATTAAGTGTTTTAAATACGAATGGGTGAATGAACCACGTCGCGTGGGGCTGGCCCGGGAGTGATTCACTCAAGAACTCGAGGAGTGCTAGACTCCAGGGTTCAGTTCTTTCATACTTTTATTGTGAAAAGGTTTGAAAGTTAATCGAGGTTTGAATTGGCGTGCTAGATTTGGTAAAAATATTTATTGATGTGCAAAAGTGTTAGTGGCATAACGGTATGAAATTATCGAATCCTTGGATTAAAAATCAAATTTATTAAGAATATTTAAAAATAATAATAATAATAATAATAATTAACCTAATGCTCAATCATATAGAAAATCACCCAATGAATAAATTGATGATAAAAGTTATTAATTTATAAAAGCTTCTTTTTATTTATTATTTACGCGAGAAAAAAAAAAAACAAAATGCTTATTTTGAATTTGGTGGAATGAATGTAATAATTTAGAAAGAAAAATAACAAGTATTTTCATTATCACACCATTAATATATTATGCATCACAAATTCATACTATCAGTAAGAAGCACACGTTATTCATCATGATAAATAAAGTTCAGGCATTGCATATTAATCACTATTTCAACAAAAAAAATTGGTGCTATCAGTATCAACATTCATAATAATATCCAACATTATCGCACTACCAGTATTAGCAAAACTTCTGAACACACTCAACATTATACTAGTAACTAATAACATCATATAAAAATTGTATCAAAACATTGTCAGTATGTTTTAATGGTATCATATTGACACGTAGCAACATCATCAATTTAGTATCAAAACATACTGCAATTCAAATATATGTACGTATGCCATATTCAACAACAAGAAGCAACAACATAAAAAAACACGTATCCAACTCATGTTCACTTTTCATTATCTTAGAAAAAAACAAAAACAAAAAAAACTAATAGGATGACCATAGACACTTCATATGGCTTCAACGATAAACATCTTTTTCAAACAATATCAATCATTTTTCTTTATAAAATCATAGCAGTGGAAACACAAATACAGAGCCAAAAGCAAAATATACTCTCTTCAAAATCAAACACCAACCATGTTTTACTATTGCATAGACAACAAGGTTCCACATTGCAAATAAACCAAGACATCTATGTAAACCCTTCAACACCAACAACAAAGTGAAACATAACCACATTATATTTAAGCATTAGAACTTTGTCATTAACTTACTAAACAAGCACCATGAGCAAAGTAAATAGAATAATCATATCAACAATAATCGTAAGTAAAACAAAATAGAAGGGAAATGCCCTGAAATTTACCAACACCGCATCATTAACACTGTTGTTGAAATTTTGTTGTTGTCGAAATTGCTACAGATCGAGTTGTGCTGGAATGAAACCGAGTTTGTCACTGCTAGCTGGAATTTTTGATTTCACCATGTTGTTTTATTGTTGTGAGATGTGACGATGTTGTCGTTTCGAATCGACTTCGTGCTATTGGGGGACTTGGTGAGCTTGAGGATTTGTCGCACACGGTCATACTCTTAGCTTGGAAAGTTGGTGATCTAACGGTATGAGCAGGGTGCGGATGTTAGGTTGTTATTGGTTTGAGAAGTCACTGGAAAACATGATCGGAGGTTTTTGTAAGGTGATGAACTGCGATGGTAGTGAGATCGTGAGGAAGACAATGAGTGAGGAGGTTGTAATGTGATGCGAAAAAACGTGGTGAAGAAATGATGGAGTGGTGGTATTTATTGATGAGAAAAAATGAGGTTGTCGTTGCTTTGTGAATGAAATGGAAAATAAATGTAGAGAGGTTCATCAATGAAGAGGCGTCGTTATCACCTCTTTCTCCCCTTAGGAATTGGCACTTTCTATTCTTTTATAGCTAGGTCAACTCAAGTAAATCCTCCTTAATGGGCCTTGGTGTGAAATGGTATGGGCTTAGTGATATGGATGTAACTTTTCCCTTCTTTTTGTTATATTTTTTTGAATATGATTAGAATGGAATAATAATAAATAAAAAAATTAAAGGCTAAGATTTAATGGGATGGATTAGGGAAAATGAATTGGGTATAAAAATGGATAGTAAAAAATGGGTAGAAAATTGAATTTTAGAAATGGATTATGGATTGTGAAATAAGAATAATGGATATAAAAAATGATTTATAGTATACATGAACGAAGGATTATGGATTATGGATTATGGATTGTCATCTCACTAATATATTTTTGTAACAGGTAAACATGAACGAAGGATTCCCTTGCTACCAGTCATAGTGGATTGACAGAATAATCGCACATCAGATGCAACATCTTGGATAACAAGATTCTCTAGACGGTTACAACATTGACACAAGCTTACACCAATTCTCACAAAACATATTATATTATGATATATTTTCATGTTTTTCTTTATATTTTTAAAGCACGATTGTTTACATTTATTTTTTTGAATTCATCTGAGTAATTATAAATAGTATAAGTTTGATCAATAGAGTACTATATGAGTATCCGAGATAATAAATATGTTTGAATACAAAAAATAAAATAGTACTACATCAAAATGTGTGATAATAACTATGTCTTAATAATAAAATATTAGTGTTCTCGTAAGTTACTGGTTCACCCTGAGATAACAGTCCACCATGCGCTAGTCGTAGTGCTCGAAAGACCTCAACATACTCATCATTCTCCTCCTCGGCCTCGTGACACTGCAGACAGTGACTCGACTCATGTGAAATATGTTGTATGTAAATAAAGAACAGATATATCGTACCATCGCAGATCACCCCTATACAAGCTGATATCATCAATATGTGCTGCCTATGATCCTTAAAAGGGCGCCAGATGACATCACCACTTCGAAAATTATTTATTCCCAATATTTGGGAAATACTAATGTATCCAACACTATCAACAAAATATGAAAATTATCAATTAAAAGTATTATAAATTACATAATACAATTATAAAATAAATTAAAATAAAACATTTGTCCTTATAGAAGAAAGACATATCAAGTAACATCAACATATACACTCTAGCAGCACAATCAAATTCAAATCTACCTTCAACTCTCGCAGAGGGACAATCTATATGTTTAATCACTCAAGTCTATAATAAGGGCTCAAGTCTATAATAAGGGCCTCTAGATACACGAATCTCCTCAGCTGCATCCTTCATACGAATAATGAATAACAAGACTAATAACATCTAAGTTAGTATTCTCTTCTACAATGTTACATAACTCTCCTCTAATAGGTATATGAAGGAGACAAGATACAGCATATGAAACAATGATGTCTCGGGAGCAAAGACGTATCCTGAAAATGATACATGGATGCGATGGAACATGAGCCACTTCAAGTTCCTGGTCATATAGATGTGTCGATATATATGTGTCGGAAAGAAATCGCTGATGATGAATATATTTGTCGCATTCTCTAATACGAGACACTGAAAAAACCAAAAACAAATATAAAAAATTAAAAAAAAAATTAAACAAAAATTAAAAAAAAATATTATGAAACACAACCAAAAGTGACATAAAGGCTATATGCGGTGTGTAAGTGCAAAAACTTAAGTAAACAGAAAGTAGCAATATAGCTACTTTCGGTTAGCTTTCGGTGTGTACATGTAAAAACTTGAGTCAACCAAAAGTAGCAATATAGCTACTTTCGGTTAGCTTTCGGTGTGTACATGTAAAAACTTAAGTCAACCAAAAATAGCAATATAGCTACTTCCGGTGAGTAAAGAAAAACATTGCAAACTTGATGTAGCTTACTTGCTAGTTCCGGAGTGCAAAATCCTTACCCGGAAGTCTTGATACTGGATATTCCGGTAGCGAAATCAAAATTCCTAAATTTTTTCACAAATTCGTAGCTTACAAAACTGGAGAGAAATAAATTTAATTTTTGAATTACAAACTATTTATATGAGGGTATTTTCGTCCGAAAAAATTTTATTGGGCAAAAATAGGATCTTGTATTCCCATTACTAGTGGTTGTAACATTTAACTTTCACCTTCCATTCACTTGGAAATGTGTTAAATATTTCACCGAAATTCAATAAACCATTGTCTATTCATAAACATAACTTTATAAATAAATAAAATATTTTTATCTTTACCATGAGTCTCTAATATAAAGATATTTTAAAATACGTAAACAGGATAAACATAATTATAAAATTAAAAATTAATTTACCAGTATAGTTCCATAATAGTTCATTTCCAAAACATTATGTTTCAAGTGATAAACAAATTAGTTGCACTTAAAAGAAAGTGGAGGGAGATTTACCTTAATCAGGGAAATCATAGTTGATAATGAAAATTATCCTTAACAAAATGTTGACTCGGCATCGAAAGTGAGAGAGAGGTGAGAAGAGAACAGTGGCGGATTTTAATAAACATAGTATGTTTAAAGGTGGAAAACAAAAGAGAAAGAAACAGTTGAAATACAAGCCAAAAAGGATAAAGGGTTGCTTGCAGGAAGAAACAAGAAAGGCAGAAAACAAAGAATGGGAGAGGAAGAAAACGAAGAGGCTGATAAAACGAACAGAGAGGGAGAAAGGAGTTAAGCGGCGGCGCTACATCAATGCAATAAGATTGAAAATTAGGGTTGCTTGGAATCAATGGGCTTGGGCTTGGGCTTGTAAAGAGGTTTTAATCAGCAACATATAAGGGAGTAAGTGGCAATGATATACATGTAACATGTTATTCAGCATTCAAATATTCTCTTCCATTTTCTTTACATTAGTAAACAGATCAGAAATTCACAAATTTCCATATATCAACAATTCAACACAAGTGTAAAACTGTAATCAAACTGAACTTCACAACTATTGAAAAGTTGTCAATCATCTGCAGATCTTCACGAAAAGGACCAGCTTACCAAATCAAAGGCAGGGTCAGGCCAGTCTACTTCTACTGTTATTCTGGTCATAAAATAGATGACCGATGACTCATTCAAACTCATAAGAGGCCCAATGTTTTCAATTGCTGAACATGCTCGGGTGGGAGGGATGGGGGAGACCAATCAGACCCTGTCATCTCTCCATCAACATCTTCAACCACGTACTCCTATGATGAGAAGTAATAACAGTTTTAAAATCAACAATTCAAGACAACGACGGAAATTTCAGGGCACCATACAAGATAATGCACAGGATTATAAGTATATTATTATCGAGGATCAAGGATAACTCATCTAATTGTCTCAAAATGTCTGTGTCATACCAATTGTTAAGCCAGAGGATGCATTCACTAATTTATCATTGATAGTTGCCCTCCCGTAACTAAATTGTACGACAAAAAGAAATGGAAGAGCAAAAGGGGAATGCATGTACTCATGAGGGGGATGTAACTAAGGATAAACTTTGGGAATTGGTAGGCAACAAAGTTGCATATGCAGCATGTAGGACGTATTAAGAATTGTGATTGAGCCTAATTCAACTCTATTAAACCAACTTGTACGGTGAGGATTACCCCACTTATAATTATATGTTTAGGTCATATTTGTCTGATGTAGGACTCTTTAACACACCCTCTCACGCCCCATGATGAACATCTGGAGCGTGAAAATAAATGACAACGAATCTCAAACCAAGGCTCTAATACCATATTAAGAATTGTAGTAGGGCCTAACTCAGTCCTACAAAACCAGCTTGCAGAGTGAGAATTACGCCCACTTATAAGCACATGTTCAGGCCATATATTGTCCGATGTAGGACTCTTAACAAGACAGAAGCGTTTCAGATAGTGTGTGGAATGAGGGGAAATTTAGGGGAGGAAATCAGGCAAGAACTGTTGAGTGAGAGTTAAGGTAGGAGTTAGAAGACCACTCAGTCGGCTATGAGTCGGCTATAACCCCAGTGGCTGGAAGGCTTAATAAGTGAGTTTATGCTGTTCAGCAAAATAGCCCCATCAAAAACAATGCATGTGACCTAAAGGTACGTTAAGAGGCTAGAATCTGAAGTACATTTACCTTTGCAAAAAGCATCAGAAAATCTTTTAATTGAGATATGATGCTAATGCCTTCCCTAATAAATTCCTCTGACGATATCATGTAGGATTTTAATTCTAAATAAATAAAGTGACAGCTGAATGGGTTAATTCCATAAATCCATTAGGTATGAAACTTGATTTATCATCTGAGTTGCGGCAAGAACTAACACAGATGTAATGCACAAAATGTGCAGTAAATGAGAAAGTAAGCCAAACACACCTTTGTTAACATCCTCTTTGCAAGTATGTGATAGTGGCGTTGCCATATCCGTTGGCCTACCATAGTTGCCACCAATACACTGTAAAATATCCCAATTACCGTAAAAAGTCCAAGAACAATCAAAGCCATTATGAATAATAACGGTAGCCCTGCTTCCCCAGCACCTCCCAAACAACCACCACATTCTGTTGCCATGGTTCCACAACTCTCAAAGCATGCAGTGCAATCAGTCCACATACAAAGAGTGCCTGGCAAATGGCAGTCAGCACAAACTCTGCAACAACAGCATACACAAAAAAAGAAAAAAAAGAAGTCATTAATCAGACTTGCAACCAATAATAAGATACTTCACATATAAGTGAGCATGAATAAATTAACAGCTGAATTTTATATTTATGCGAAAAAAAGATAAATCTTATGCATACTTCACCTTGCTAAAAGAGTTCAAAATCAAGACCAAAATAGTTCGGGCATCATAAAATTAAATAAGAAAAACAATTGTTATAATGATAACTTAAAAGCCAAGCACTTTTATATTTTGAAGGGCGGCACAAAATGTATTCGTTACAAAAATCAGTTACAATAAGGACAATTAAAATTATTATTTTATGCTAAAGCAATGAGAATTATTGGTTAGTTAACAATATTATTATCTGTTAAGATATGTATTAGGTTTTGCAAGGATGAGTTAAGCTCAATATTAAAATCTAACATGGTATCTAGAGTTTGGTTCGATCCTCCTTGAACCATCTTACCACTACTCCATTGTGAAGTTCCCTAACAATTAGGAATATAATAATAGCTTTCTATTTTCCAAACAAGGTTTGAAATCATAGTTCTGTCTTTGGGTTCAGACACCACCAAGGCCAACCCTAGTTTATTTTTAGTTTGGATCTTGGATGTTGGGAATATAATAATAGTTTTCGCTTTTCCGAGCAAGGTTCAAAATCATAGTCATTTGTCTTTTGGTTCCGCCACCGGAAAAGCTAACCCTAGTTTATTTAGTTTGGAAGTTGGATGACGGACACTATTGTCTAGTCCCAAACCAGTTCCAGGGCTGCTGCTTTAGCTTACATAGAAAATTCAACTGCAGTGTCTGACAAATCATCAGATTCTCTGGAGTCATATCAGCCAGTTCCCAAAGCGCCTTCATCAACTGCTTCCACTCGCGCCACCCCACCGCGTTTCTGCTGCTCAGTCCAGCCGACACATGAAGGCCATGGGCCACATCAGACCTCTAATGAGATCACTGCTGGTCTCATTGGACTCACCTCCCTTTCTTGGTTCAGTTGGAACCACTTCCGGTCTGTGGGTGGTTCCTACGTTTAAGGTGTGCTCCAGAGGTTTCTTTGCTGTTTCATAGGGTTTTTTTATGGTTGTGAATGCATCCCATGTATATTTTCTACAGTGTTTTGGTCTTTTGTCACAGATTGCATCCCAATGTATCTTGCTTGAAGCATTTAGATCCTTGGTCACAGTATTTTCCGTCCGCTGTGCATATTTGCACACTGCTCATTTATTGTGTTTTTTAGTGTTTCACAATGTCTTGTTAGCGCATTTCTCACTGGTCCAGTTTAGTGCATCTTTTTATTTGAGGTTGTTGGTTAGCAACATCTATGTCGGATATGTGGTCATATCTTAATTCTTAGTCATTTATTTGAGGTTGTTGGTTAGCAACATCTATGTTGGATATGTGGTCATATCTTAAGTCTTACCGTCAGTTACAAGATGTCCGATGATCAACCGTCCAAGTCACTTTCGTCAGTATGCTCTATTGGAAGGCTCTCCAGTCATTGGTCTCAGCACACCAATAGTCTCTGATAGTCCCATCGCCTAACCAAAGTCATGGTTGAGTCGATGGCACCAGTCACAGATGACATAATCAACTAAGTTAGTTTTTTCTCTTTTGATAGTCCAGTTGTCCAACTACCGTCAATGTTGATTAACTAGCATCGATCACACACTTAAGTTGGCTGTTTCAAGCAAAGGAGAACATCTGACCCAATATCGTTGCAGCTTTGTTTGGATGCAGTTCATGAAAGTTGATTGTGGTTCTAATATTGGTTTGTTTGGTTTGGTTTGTTCTTCGCTTTTAAAGGGTATATCTGTAACAATCTTAAAAGTTTAGTAAGCTTTAGCTTGTGGGGAGTGTTAAGATATGTATTAGGTTTTGTGAGGATAAGTTAAGCTCAATAAAAAAAAATCTAACATGGATTAATGGAAAAAATTGTGTACACCAATACTTGTTATTTCCATTATATATAATATATTTATAGTATAATGAATAATGATGCCTCAAGCAGATGCTAAGAGCAAATAATGTGTTTCTAACAGTGTCAAAGGCTCGTGAACATATAAAATCAGTGTTGTTACCCAGGTTGACAGCAACAAAGACATAATTCTCTACAAGGTTGAGCCAAATCATTGCGAACTCTTCGATCATAACAAGTAATGAAGCACCCAGAAAGGCCAAGCAAGGCAAAAAACAATAGAGCTCCTGCATTTGTAAATACAAACATGAAATTCAGTAATTCACAACAAAACTTGTAAACTTTATTCGTGGTAGGAGGAAATTCTGAACTCAAGGGCAAAGGAGAAAAAAGAAAATTCATGAAAAATAATATAGTATAAGCATTTTGATGAACACAGCTTTAGTTTTCGTTTACCACATAAATAGTAGAAGCTCAGTTGACTTTCAAAACCCCAGAGAATACGAAGCCAACTTTGCTGGTAACCATCAATTAGATAAACCAAATAAGCCAATGAAGTAATAATCTGCATATAAAGGAAATAAAGTGTTGAATCAGAACATCTATATACATTTATACATTACAAATAGATAAGTATGTAGATAACCAGATGAATGGAATCAGTTAACTTACAAGTTGTACGGCCAGAAAAATAGACAAGATATCTCTGGTGACGAAAAAACGAAATTTCAAGGTTCTCCATTTCCTATCAGCGGCAACATGAACACGCAAATGATATGGAGCCTTGCACGTAGTGCAGTGAGCAAAGGCAAACCCTTCCTGGAATAATGTTAAGCAATATCCAAATAATTATTAAGTTAAGCACGGTAAAGTACACCTTTTAACACATGCAAATGTTTGCATTACAGTACTAAACAAAGGATCCAGCCAGTTTAAAGCGGGCTGTGCTTCAAAGACTAAACTTTAGGCAGATTATAAATACTTATTGTTATGCAGATGCTTGTATATAATACAGAATATCAATGTTATAAAATTGCAAACGCAGATTACCTAAAATAAAGAAGGCAAACATGTAAAACCTTACTCTAAGTCTAACTGCAATGAATAAGGTATATCTAAGGGGAGTTGAGATCCTCTATGTTTCTTCTAGAGAGCTCTATTTAGAAGAGAGTATTAGAGTTTGACCTAACTCATCCTTACAAAACCGGTTTGTAAGGTGAGGGGTGTCACTTTGTATAAACTCTCAAGTCTATACACCTCCTCACGCCCATCACTCTTTTGGGTTTGGTGTATGCATATTAACGGTGGGCGGCCCATGGTATGATCGATAAGCTCTGATACCATATTAAAGTTTGACATCTCATCCTTACAAAACTGATTTGTAAGGTGAGGGGTGTCACTCTATATAAATTCTTTTCAAGTCTTATGTCTAACTAATGTAGGACTTAGGATATTCCTAATAGAGAGCTAATCACAAATAAGAGATTGTGCCCATCTCACTCCCAAATGTTTCCTTCTATTTATTTTGAGAGATGGAGTAGATCTCGACTCAACCATGGGATACAAAGACAACTAAAGGATAAAAAACAATAAAACTTCTCTGTAGTGTGATGATAAAGGATATTCTACAGAGTACAGGCTTATACACACGGATTGGAAAATATAATGAGATTGAGATCAACACGTAAGAGCTTAATATACATCATATCATTGTTTAACTAATCAGTGCAATGAAAAAATTTGTTGACCACTAAGCACGGGATTCAGTCAGTTTAACATAAAACTTTTTCTAGCCACCTTTCCTAGATATCACTAACCGGGAATCATCGTTTATAAAGCTGTTCTTATATTATGATGGCTGGCAGTACATAAATTTCTCGCAAAGACAAGAATAATAATACAATGTTGAAAAAAAACTTACCTTGACAGAGCGCCAATGATCCAGACACTCTCGATGAACATATTTTGAAGTACCTTTGCACATACAAGGAGCTATAAAATCCCTACCTGAGAAGTAAACCAAACGTATAGGAATCAAAATCACAATTCATTCGATCAACATAATTAACAGTATATGATTACTCTAACCGTTGACTATCCAATTAGTACAATTTATGCTAAAACCTAAAAATGAAAATTCACAACAAAAAAAAAAAAAGTGAAAATCCGAAAGGTTGAATTGAAAGTGAAATTACCATCAGTTTCGAGACAAATCCGGCACTGAATTTGCTCGGAGGGACCGGCTTCGAGGTCGATCGAGGAAGGGTCGGCGAGGGGAATAGGAGGGACAAGAGGAGAGGAGTCTGAGTGATCAGCCATTGAAAGTGTAGAAGGATTGAAGGGAGGGTAGAAATGTCAGTTGAATCGAGATTGGGAAAAGAATGAATTTGAGTTCATCTTAGTTGTTGGGTTAGATTAGAGAAAGAGAAAGAGAAGAAGAATTGCAGTGTTCTTCTTCCTCCTTCTCGCTATCTTTCTATTGACCTGTGTGAACTGCGAATAGTTTTCAAGTTTTCGTCATTACACATTTACACTGATTTTTTTTATTAGAAATGGTGAATTCCCAAAATAACCCTGGAAAATAATTAAATGCGTTTTTTCTCTTATACTACTATACTCCTACGTTAAATATGTGTTTTGGTTTTACCGATGTACCCGTTTTTTTTAAGAGGAGTTAAATTTATCCCTCAAATTAAAAATAGTTAAAATTGTATTATTATAAAGAATTTAATTGATATGCATTTTCAGTAAATCATAGTCGTAGGATATTATAACAAGTTTGACTTTTATAATTAATAACTTATAAAATATAACAAATGGATAATAGTGATGAATTGACGGTGTAAAATATTTTATATTGTCAATGCATATCAATTAATCCCTATTATAAAACAATTGTTTTATTTCAAAAAAAAAAAAAAATAAAACACTTATTGGATGAGATTACTTTTTTTACTCTAATGTATAAAGTATTCAATCTAATTACATTAAGGAAATACTTATAAAAACTATTTTAAGAATAATCTAAAAATATGTATAAAAATAATGTATAAATAAAATATGTATGTTATAAATAGTTTTGATTTAAATTTGGGATAAATACACACCACCTCCGGTTAATATAAAGAGAGTTTCATTTTTAATCTTGAAGTTTTTTTTTTATCCTCATTATCAAATATTTTTGAGTCACTGTTTAGCTGATTGTATTAAGGAATTTGCCTATGATATTTCTTTTATTTTTTATTTATTTTTTAAATTCATGTAGATTATTAATTTTTTAATCTTTATTTTTTATTTTTTTTATTATATATTTTTAAATATTGTTACCTTTTTTATATATTATATATTTTGAAAATTTTATATTAATCTTTATTTTTTAATTTTAAATTATATATTTTTAAATATTATTACCATTTTTATATATTATATATTTTGAAACTTTTATATTATATATTTTTAAATATTATTTTTTTAAATTATTTTTAAGGTTTTTATTTTAAGTTTTATTTTACATTTGATTTATTATTTTGTTTTTAATTTTTTTTTCAAATTAATTAATTAAAATTTAATAAAACACGTTGGGCCTAATAAAACACGTTGGGCCTAAGTTATTTGGCCCTTGTGTCTTTTCATTCGCGCGTGTATATATATATATATATATATATATATATATATATATATATATATATATATATATATATATATATATATATATATATATATATATATATATATATATATATATATATATTTGTTAACGTATACTCATTTGTTCTTATGGAGGTCTATTTTAGTAACGTGTACCTTAGGGTGCATTTCACCATTTTTTTGTTTTAACTTACTAAAACACACCTTCATAAAAATAAGTGGGTGCATTCCAGTAAACCTCTGTGAGATTTGCTATAATACACTCACTTATTTTTATGAAGGTGTGTTTTAGTAACTTGCACTTTAAGGTACATTTAACTTTTTTTAGTTATAGCTTATTAAAATAGACCTTCATAAAAACAAGTGGATCTACGTTAGCAAACAATATATATATATATATATATATATATATATATATATATATATATATATATATATATATATATATATATATATATATATATTAAATTTTTGGTAAAAGGAACTATGTGAGACTTTGTTTCCTCTTACTTTAACTTCTGTTATATTAACCTCTTCATCAACTCACTTTTTCACATGACTATATCTTTTCATAACTCTAATCTTATCCCTTCACAATTCTTAGAATACCCTCCATAGTATACATTTGTTTCTTTTTCAACCTGAAATTTACACATTCTAAGGTAATATTTGATAGACAACTGATACTTACCAACTTCTACGATTAATTTTCGTGCACATGTGGAAGCAGTTGCAACCAAGGTTGTCAAACTCGTGAGTTTACTCAGACTCGTAAAGGGTCTGTAGACTCGACTCGCAGACTCGACTCGTAAACTCGTACGAGTCTATGGAAAAATAAAAATGACTTTTAAAACCTTATATTTGACACGTACATGACACACATATGTATTTTTAAACTTGTAAATGCCTCATATATGATACAAATATGTATAATAGAACACAAATTACCATCAAAATTTAAATTTCATATTCCATAACAAATTTCTTAACAAAAAAACTTAATAATAAAACAAATAAAATAGCAAAGTATGTGGTTAAAGACTTAAAGTACTCATTTCTTCTTAATTGATGACTAAATAAAGAAAAAAAAGTCATAAAACAATATCATAATGGCTAACAATATCATAATGGCTTTAAACATCCAAAGCTCCACTTAAATCATCACCATCATCTTCGTTGGTATCTTGAGTACCATCATCAAATTCTGCATCAGATGAAACATCTTCTTCACCAATAACCAAAGTTGGATTTCTTGAAGTTCCAATCCACCTAATTCAACATTTCCACCACCACCATTTTGCACAACATTAGTAACAACATCATCAACTTTTACAATTTTGTTAACAATAACATCACCTTACTCAACATTAACTTAGTTTGCACATTTTCTTCAATAGGATCTACGGTTATCAATTCATCATCTTTACGCAAGAGAATATACAAGAGAAACATCCAAGTGAAACATATAAGAAAATACTTACACAACAAATGATTGATTTACATGAACGAACACAGACAAAGTAAGAGACAAAACAAACACGCATCGTCGATGAAGGGAGGAAGAAACTTCGTTGAAACAAGAGACTAAGAAAAAGGCTTTCTACTTCACGTACAAGCAAAAAATAAGGTATTTTCTTAAAAATAAAATAAAATCTTATGGGGGTATTTGAGCCTTTTTTTGGTTTTAAAAAAACAAAATTAAGAAAAAATTAGAGACTCGTAAACTCGCCATAGACTCACGAGTCTATACGAGTTTGTGCGAGTCTACCAGAGTCTACTCGAGTCTATCAAAAAATGATTTTATGCGTGACTCTACTCGTTTTTTCTTCCTAGACTCATAAACTCGTACGAGTTTACGAGTCTACCCGTGATTGACAACCATGGCTGCAACAACACGTATTTTGTGAAACAAATTAGGTGCATTTGCCTGTGAAACAAATACGTATTATGCACCAAGATCAACCGAGAAAACTATTTTTTGAAAAAAATCAAAGTGCAAGAGCAAATTTGGTTATGCATACCTTTCACTATAAAAAGAGGTTTAGTACAACTGACTTTTACCATTCAATGTGGCTGAGGAACTACAAATTTCTCTCAAGCATTTAAGGTGGCTGAGGAACAACAAATTTCTCTCAAAGTGTGTGTTTTTTGGTTTACTGATTCTGCTGAAAGACTTGATAAAGGAAGTAAAGAAGCATTATCACCCTTGAAGAATTATGCAGACGTTGTTGAAGTTTTTTCAACAAATTCAAATTGTTGAATGATCAAAATTGTTAATGATTAGTTCTCATATGGCAGTGAAAAGATGAAACAACAACAAAATGTCACTTGTTTAGAAAGCTGCAGTTACGAGCCACTATTTAGAAGTGCGTTGAAGAGTAGAGTTTTAAGCTAAACCATTTTATCTCACAGTTATTTGTCCCACATCGTTTGGAACAAAAATAAATTTAATGTATATATTAATTACTTATTCAATGAATTACAAGTGAAAGTATATATGGGCCAAAGAGAACGTATTATTTTTAAATACATATAAAAATAATATAATAAAAATTAAATAAAAAATATACGTGGATTTAAAAAATATAAAAATATTACGTGAAAAATATTTTAATTCAATGAGCCATCCAAAAAATGTCACATAGACTTAAATGCATTTTCCTATTTAGATTTTTTTTTAACTTTTAGGCTCTCCATTTTAAAAATAATCCATGAACTTTATATTATATTTTTTGTAACTATATAAAGCCCAATATTCAAGGTTTATATTCTAATGAAAATATGTGTTTTATAAACACTAATAGTATTTGATACAAAATTGACGTGGGACTAAGAAAACCATTTCCTACCACTGCAGTAGCTCTTGTTTCTTTTCCAAACTACTGGGATACCCATGCATTCGCACGGGTCCTGGTCGGTTACACGCATTTGTTTAAAAACGAATTTTAATTTATAAAAATAATAATAATAATAATAAAAATATTTTCATAAAATAAAATAAAAGGGAACAATTAAATTATTTTCGTTTCTAAGAATAATGTTTTTTTCCCGTATATATAATAAATTAATCAATTTATTTATTCCCGTGTAAAAATATTTGAATGAATAATGTATTTTTGCTCGTAAATAAATACACAAATTATATTACATAAAATTTTATCTATATTAATATTATTCAATATTTGGAAGAAAAATATGATTGCTAAATTAATATATTCAATATTTGGAACAATAATATGATTGATAAATTATTATTATTCAATATTTAGAACAATTAAAGTTGTTTCGTTTATAACAATAGTATTTGTCCCCGTATATAAATAAATTAATCAACAATGTATTTTTTTCATATAAAAATATTTGAATCAACAATGTATTTTTTCCCGTAACTAAATAATCAAATTATATTACATCAAATTTTATCTATATAAATATTATTCAATATTTGAAACAATAATATGAATGAAAAATTAATATCATTCAATATTTGAAACAATAATATGGTTGTTAAATTAATATTATTCAATATATGGAACAAATAAAGTTATTCTCGTATAAAACAATAATATTTTTTCTCGTATATATAAATAAATTAATCAACAATGTATTTTTTTTCCGTATAAAAATATTTGAATTCACAATGTAAGTAAATATAAATATTATAATACATCAAATTTTATCTAAATTCAATATAAATATGTAAATTCTTTTAACATTGATAATAAATATATTTATCATTATTTGAATTTTAAAAATACATTTATTTCAATTTTAAAAATAGATGTAACTCACTATATAACTACTAATTTTTTATTGGTATAGAAATAAAAAAACTACTGCACACAGAATGGTCATCAAAGGGACTAAAAAGTAAATTTGTATCACACTTCATACATAAAATTTCATTAATAATAATAATCAAATTGAATACACAAATCTTGAGACCACCTTCTTCACTAAGTGCATTATCACCAAGTTATTCATAATTTGCAAATCTACATGGAAATTGTCTTGATCTGACTTCTGAATGGTTGCACATCATCCATACACATCATGTTAGCAGTTTTGATATTACGTTGGAAAGTTATGTTCTTCAACGATGTAGATTTTAATACTTGTCATTTCTTGAATCAAATAATTGCAGAGAATCCTTGTTCATGACAACTGAGAATCATTTCTCCATAATTTATTCTACATTTATCAAGTTGCACCGCATGCTAATAACTAACATTACATTCTCTATCATACTCATTCGTCCATCTCTTGTAACGACAATGTTCCTCCTGCCTACTATCTACTGATCTCGCATTTGTTTACTTGTTTGTAAGTTGTATCCAAGTTGATAAACCATTCTTTATGCTTCGCTATGTGATTGCAGCATCCAATATCAAGATACAAATCTTCACACATTGGATTAGCTTCACAAGTTGCATCCATACACATTACTGCATCAGAATATGAGCTATCAAGGGGCAAGATCTGCAACCACAGTGCGTAGAAGTACTTTGAATGAAGACAACAATTAAAGTTCAAAAGGAAAAAAATGTGCAATGCAAAACTGTAATTAACTACTATAATGTTTTGTCAACCGCAGACTGATACAACCATTTCATAAGAACAAAAGTCCACCAAAACATCTGTGGAGGAATGAAAAGTTCTAAATTATTTGAAAACTGCTGAAAATTTGTAACTCATCATCTATTGGTTTCTCATTTATCAACTACTTCTATGAGGGTTGTCTCATAGTCACTTGGAGCCTCAAATCCATGAAGATTGATCACAGTTACAGCTACGTTGGCCAACCCACTGGTGGGAACATCGTTGCGGAACCTGACACCAGGAGCCAATCCAGGACCTCCAATGGCAATTGGTACCTTAACAAACAAATAAAAGTATAAGATTTTCTAGTAGACAGACACTATTGTAATTCATGTGAAGTTCTCGTTAATGACTGAATGAATATATTTGGTTGTAAAACTTACTGGCTCAAGAGTATGAGAAGTGAGAATCTGGACTTGTCCATCCTTTAGCTGAGGTTTTCCTGACTTGTCCCTCTTGACCATATCTTCTGCATTCCCAGGATCAGCAGTCACAATATATATTCCACCTACTTGCTCGACTCAGTCTCATTTGGCACTACAGTTGCCGACTCAAGAGTATGAGAAGTAAGAATCTGCCTTTGTTTCCTTCGACATCGCGAAGTTGATTTTGAGTTCTACAAAAACTGAACCAATTACAACATCCCAATTCCAAATCAATTAAGAATCACATTAATAGGCTAGCAACACTATAGTTTAGCAGCCCCACTATAAACTAAATAGTTGTGTGGATAGGATGCACCAGACCAAAAAATCTCTCTATCATGATGCATAAACATTAGATACCATTGATTGCATTAATAAAAAGAGTAATTACCCTTTTTACAATTGCAGGGCAAGTTTGTAAAATACAGTAGTCAAGTATTAGCAACTACAATGAAGTTGCTTCATATATCCTAAATAATTCCATTGCAAAGAACATGTAATATTAATTATTAAAAGACAAAATAAGAGAACCTGAAAAAATGAATACCGGAATCTAAACTTGAAGAGAATTTTCTATATTCAAAACATACTGAAACCTAATATTAAGCTGCAAATCGCGGAGCCTGTAAGAGAAAAATCCATCTTGTACAGCATCTCCATGACAATGATGCATGCGTTAGCCGCCATGAAATGCCTCAGTAAGGAGAAACCAATGTGCAAACAATTGAGCCTAAAGCCACAACAATGCTCTGCAACATCTTCTCTGCAAACTATGACACGCTACCGCGACAGAACCATAGACAACACCTACAACACGACACCGCATATGCCGATATGAACTACATCCAAGAGCACCTAATAGAACAGAATCATAAAAAATTCCTGCATATACAACAATGTGGTCCTTCTCCTTTTCAAGAACAGTAGAAGAAACAAACACAGGGAAGTAGCAGTTCTTGATCTTCATTTTCTTTATCTCTGGATCAAAAAATGCCTGCACATACATTTGTTTTTAAAAATAAAATAAAAACAACTAAGTGTTACATAACCCTTAACAGAAAAAACTTCTATATCCATATCTTCTTCCTTAGTATACATCAACAACACAAAACACTTCAGTATAAAAAAAAACACACAATATTGAATAACCACATAATGCAATTCAGAAACATACCTGCAAAATCTCCCAAATTTCCATTGACCAAGGTCTAAGAATATAGCAACCAGAAATATCATAGTACTCAATCATTTCCCCCATTAACAACAACCTGAAAGCACTCTCCACCAACTGAAAACTCAACCTTCTTCACAACAATCATACAAATTCCAACACACTAAACAATCATAATAGGATCTGTAGTAAGAAGAAATTAGAAGAAATTTTTATAACAGTAACATACACATCTAAAAGGTTGTTTTCTATGAGGATTTTTTTCGGTTGAAGAGCAATGTTCATATCAACATGGTTTGGAATCTGAAATAACAACTCATGTACCTATTAAACACCAAAATAATATCATAAAAAACTTTAAAATAACCAAATCATACTTGTACTAAGCTGTAAAAAACAAAAAAGGGAAGGAAACTATAATTTGAATTATTGATTTGGTTACTCTTGTAAGATTGAGCTAGAAAAAGTAGTTATGGACTTATGAACAGAAACATATACCATATAACGATGTTTGCAAAACAGACTCCCAAATGTCCATAGATAGTGGTTGTCTAAGTTCAGGGTAATTTGTATCGCGTGGAGTCTTAAACTTCACAGAGTTTTCTCCTGTATACCTGAAATAGTTCTTAGTCTATTAGTCATTAGGTGGTAAGAAATGTTGGAGTTTTCGTACAAACACGATATTTCAAAGCTACATAAAAAGACATAAGATATTAGAGTTTTCTCCTGTATCACTATGAAGCACACAAAAACTGAAGTCACATTTATCAATTACGGTATGCGAAATGTAGCGGTTACATTACAATGCTCTAGTGCCGCTATTTGACAACACTTTGAAATATTTATTAAATAGCTTATTATGAAGCATTGACACAGCCAATGACATTGTAAAATCAACGACGAATTTCCACAGAAGAAGATAACATCATAAAATCCCCGCTTCCCCGTGAATTGAAATTGTTTTTGCATAAATTTTAAAAAAACTTCCACCTATAACAAACAACAATTGAGAAAACTACAGTAAAACAAAAGATGATTGCATCATCATAAGTTAGAAACTAATTTTCATGCATTTCCTCACCTGGAATCTTTCAATCCAAGTTGCAGCTCCGGCGAGTTCTGCTGGAATAGCCACTGGTAGAGTTGATGGTGTGCTTCAACAGACAAATTAAATACAAAGTTACAAACTAAAGAAGAATGCATATCATTCCTTTCAAAAGAAAAGATAATGCTCACGGCGTGCGAAATTGGATCCGTTGTTGTCATAGCCATCGCCATTGGTAATAGAACCATAGCTGTGGAGTGGAGTACCCTCATTGCCAATGCTACAACCAAATGAAAATCAGTTTGTTCTCACACTTTGGGAGGCTGATGGCGGCGTATCAAAGATCATTATGTTTGCAAACCAAACAAAAATGAAACCAATCAGAGCAACAAAGTTTGTTCTTCTTCAATCTCCTCAACTGCAAACAACCTAAAAAAACATAAACATAAGTAAAAATAATACACAATTTGGCTTAACAAATATCATCGACATTGTCTTCCCTTCAAAAGGCCTAAACTTCATATCCCCTGATTTCAAGAATGTCTTCACTTCAATAGCTTGATCAAATATTGAATATTCTGTACTGAGGAGAAACACAACTATAGAAATAGAAACAAAAACATATTAGATTACCGAAACACAACTATTTCCAAACCAAAATGCAAGAAGATAGAGTAACAATCATAGTTTCAAGGACCCAAACAAAACATCACATCAATGAACAAAAAATCAATGTCCATTTCAGATACCGAAAAATACAGTAAGAGAGAATGAAACAATCGCAATTCACAACCACATTGAATCAACTAAAGCGAAGCGTAAAAAAACAGATCGAGAATGAAATGAAAGAGATCTAAGAGAGAAAATCCAGATCTACCCATCATGAGAGAATAAATGAGGAGGTAATTGTTTTTGAAGATATTATTGAAAGAAAAGGAATGAGGAAGAAGAAAAGGGAGTATGAAGAGGAAGAGAGAGAGAGAGAGAGAGAGAGAGAGAGAGAGAGAGAGAGATTTTTGTTGATTTGTTTCAAATTGTAGATGAAGGAATGATGAGGAAGAAGAGGGAGGACGAAGAAAGAAGGAGAAGAGAGAGAGAGAGAGAGAGAGAGAGAGAGAGAGAGAGAAAGTCAAGGTTTTCCTCCATTGGAAAAAAACAATTCGCATCCCATGTCAAATCTCAGCAAAAGCAGACTTTTTACTTCTTCCCAATACCCAATACCCAATGTCTTGTTACTGAAAAGTAAAATATTGTTTTGTTTGCAACTGAGAAACAAAAAATTGGCACAATAGTAGTGTATGTAGTATAATTACTTTAGTTATGTTGTAATCAATCCAAAATTTGGTTGGATTTAGTTAGAAATAGATATAAATTACCCTCATAATTTTGAAATTAGATGATTTGAAGAAAGCTTAAAATGGGTTTAACCACAGCCATTAGAATTCCTATATTATAGATTGAACTTCACCTTATCTTGTCCTCTACAGGGCCGGGCCAGTACAAGTCTGTAATGTAGCACTGACCCCAAATTTTTAGAGGGCCTAATTTTCTTTTAATTTCTTAAAAAATATATTTACAACTATTTTGTTAATAACAAGTGTAAAATTATTGTTTTTAAAATTTATTTTATATTTGTTTCTTAAAAAGAGGTGTAAAATCATTTTTTTAAATCTATAGGTTTTTATCAATTTTATTTTAAAATTCAATATAAATTAATATTTTAGGTCTATTTGTTTTTAATTATAATAGGGACTCATATTGATTGGTCCGGCCCTAGTACTCTACACAATTAAATTGCATGGATTTATTAAGTAGTAGCTTGAGTGGAAAAACAAACTAAACACTAACACTACACATACTAACCCTTCAATTCATTGTGAACTAATTGTTACAACAAGTTCCACCAAATGTTACAACAAATTTCTGCTATCATTTTTTCATAAATTCATGTTACAACTAATTTTTTTCATAAATTCATGTTGACATTCTTCAGTGCATTCGAAGGTGGCCTCTTTACGTAGTAGTTTGAAGAAAGGAATGGTGTGTTGTGCGGACTTGGCGACGAAACGGGATAAGGAGACGGGCATGTCATTAAGAGACTGAATGGACTTCTTCGAGTTTGGGGTTGAGAATTCCGAAAATGCTCGACATTTGTCAAGGATTGGCTTCGATCCCTCGTTCAGTGAGGTAGAAGCCAGGGAATTTCCCTGCCCGGACACTGAAGGTGCATTTTTCAGGGTTGAACCTCATTCTGCATTGTCTTGCCTGCTCGAATACCTTACACAGAGATGTTGGGCGTGGTCGACTTCTTCGTGCGACTTCACGATCATATCGTCCATATATACCTCGAGCATATCCCCGATCTCTCCTCGGAAGACATTGTTCATCATACGTTGGTATGTGGCCCCGACGTTCTTCAACCCAAAGGGCATCACGTTGCAGTAGTAATTGCCCGTCGGGGTCATGAAGGCCGTGTGCATCTTGTCTCTGTCCGACATAGGGATTTAATTATATCCACTATATGCGTCCATAAAAGACAGTAGTTTAAAACCTGTAGGATTGTCGACTAGTTTATCTATATTAGGCAAGGGGAAAGAATCTTTGGGACATGCCCTATTGAGATCAATATAATCAACACACATTCGTCATTTTCCATTATTTTTCTTAACAAGAACTACATTAGAGAGCCAGGTTGTGTACTGGGTTTCAGAAATAAAATTCGCCTCTAAAAGGTCTTTTACAGCTCGCTCGGCAGCCTCCGCTTTCTCGGGAGACTGTTTGCGCCTACGATGTGCTACGGGCTTAATGGTCGGATCTAAAGCTAACTGGTGACAAGCGATCTCGGGGTCGAGCCCGGGCATCTCAGCAATGCTCCACGCGAACAGGTTGGCGTTCTCCTTGAGATAAGTTGCAAGTTGTTCCCTTGTAGTCGACGGTAGCCTAGTACCTATCTTCACAGTTCTGTCGGGGTCGTCACCTAGAGGAATAAGCTTGAACTCCCCATCTGGAATTGGACGGAACAGATGAGTTGGAACCTGCCTGTTGACGGGGCCCTGTGTTTCAGCATCATCTTCGCCGAGTCGACTGTCGAGGTCGATGGAATTGACCCGCGGGGAGGGTGGCTGCTCTTCGACTCTGGGCTTCTTGCCGTTCTTGGAGGTGTTGATTATGGCTTGTCATTTGATTACAACATCATAGCATCTCCGGGCCGCCTTAATGTCCCCGTGTATTGTGACCACGCGACCCAACTTGGTATAGTACTTCATTTTCAAGTGGACGGTAGACGAAAGTGTTGTCAACTCGGCCAGAGTGGGTCGGCCAAGGATGCAGTTGTAGAGAGGGAGGGGCACAATATCACCAGGAATTGGACTTTGACTTCTCTGGCCATTTCCTTCTCTCTAAACGTGACGAGGAGCTCCACGTACCCCCATGGTCTTGTGGTAGCCCCACTAAATCCTTGGAGATCGGACCCAATGTAAGGGGACAGGTTTGTTTTGTCCAACTTGAGAGTCTAGAATAGATGGACGTACATAATGTCCATAGAGCTGCCTTGGTCGACCAGGATACGTCGGACATTAAAGCGCACCATTTTGGCCCTTATCAGCAGAGGATGCTCGAATTAGGTGATCTGCCGGGCAGTTCTTCGAGAAAAAATGATATCGGGTTAGATCTTCCCCGAGATTTTATTAGGGTTGCTAGTTGTTCAGGCACGGTCAACAAAAGCTCGTCCAACTTCCGCTTCACAGAAATGGTGGTGTTCTCGTTGTTTACCCCTCGTCTAGAGATGACCAAGGAGGTGGGGAAATCCTCCCACGGGCTGTGTGCACCAAGTCGTCCTCTCATGTTGACATCGGGGAGGTGGAAGTCTTCAGGCAGTGATATGCACATCGCCACTTGGAAGGGAGATTCGTTGTCCGGGGAGTCTTCGCGATTTCTTTTCGTGGACTGTTCCTCGCGTCGAGGAGTCTCGCTTCTCTTGACATATTGTTTGAGGTGACATTCTTTAATCAGAATTTTGATCGCGTCCTTAAGGTGGACACAATCTTCGGTCACATGCCCGTGGCTCCTACGGAAACGACAGTATTTAGACTTGTCAGTGTGGGGCTTGGGCGTTTTAGGTTTAGGGAACCTTACTCTGCCCTGTTTGAACTCAGAGTTGATGCATTCGGCGAGGATGTGCTCGTAGGGAGCGGTCAATAGTGTGTATTCGAAGAAACGCCCTGCGGGTCCTCTTCCTCTGCGGACCTCGCGAGACTTATCGTCTCTTCTTTTGTCCCCCGTGTGTCGGGGAATAGTGTAGTCTTCATTTTTGGAGCTTTTTGCGTTGTCGTGACCGTTGTTGCTCTGGACATTATGAGCGACTTGTTTCTCCTCGTACCGGATGTACGCTCGAGCTTTGTGAAAAAACTCGTCAAGAGTGCGAGGAGGTTCTATCCTGACTGCTCTACTGAGTTCTCTCCCGGGAAGGAGTCCTTTCTCGAGGAGATATTTTTTCATGTAATCAGTCGTATCCGCCACGACAGCCTCTTGGTTGAATCGCTCGATGTACGAGCACAACGTTTCGTTCTTCCCTTGTAAAATGGCCTAAAGGGTCGCTTCAGTCTTGGGGATGGCATCGGGAGGCGGTGAAATGTCGTGTGAACGCCAACCTCATGCTCCTCCAGGACGTGATGGATTCCGGTGCCATGCTTTTGTACCACGCCATGGCCCTTTTCCTAAGGGTTGTCGAGAATAACCTGCATTTGACGTTCCCACTGATGTCGTTTCAATAGTCGAGCATAACATTGATGTTGTTGACTAGATCATCTGGGTTAGTCGTCCCGTCATAGGGTGTCAGGTTCGGGAGTTTCTCCATGCCCTTCGGGAGTGGTGCCTCCATAATAGCCCATGAAAGAGGGCAGTGGGGGTCATCTTCATCACTCCTCAGTGGGGAGTAGCCTTCATTCCTCGGGCTTTGATCTCGCCGAGGATGACTCCTTAGTTGGTTGTCCACTCGTTCAGGGCGCCGCCTGGGCCTATTCTTCTTTGGCTCTGGGGAATGCTGCCTGTCGCTCCCCGGATTTCCATCCTGGTACAAACGCGAAAGTGGCGCGGAAAAAGAATAGAGTCGCCAGCCAGGCATTTTTATCCCGAAGAAAGGGAATGGTAATGTTGCACAAACCAGAAGAAAAGAAGCGGAAGGACACGGGTCCTGCGAACCAAAGAGACTGAGCTCGGGAGTCGGTTATGACCTAGGAAGGTATTAGCACCCAGATCGTCCGCCGTACCCGACGGGATCCACGCTTGCAAAAGAAAACTGTTTCAAAGGGTGAGGGTATGAAAGTTGCAGCAAAGAAATGAAAATGAAAAGAAAAGAATCTGGAATAAGAAACAAAGAGAAAAATGTAGGGAAAATAAAGATTGTGCTCGAACGGGCCCTACCCCGCTGCCTACGTACCTCATCAGGATAATGAGGATCAGAGACGTCGTAGTTCCCCTAACTAGGGGTACCAAAAGGAAATTGCTTGTGAATTAAAGCTTGAACTGCTTATGCCATTTCTCAGGTGTTGCAGACTCGGACGAAGAGTGCGTAACCGTCTTGCAAAGTGACAAGTAGGAGCAAGTTCGCGGACGGAGCGAATGAGGTGAGAAAAGAATTCCCGAAGGAAAGACGCTTATTGTTTGTTTGATGTTTTTTAGAAGCTTTTATGAGTGTGTCACAAGGAAGTGAACTTAAGCTCTCTTCAATGGAATGTGCACTTGTCACTACATTCCAAGATGGGATAATAGAACAAGCACACTCAAGTAAGGAGAAGATCCCCAAAACTTGAACCCAAAGATTAGGGCTTAGGCTCACTAACTTGTTTACTTATTAAGTGTTTTGGTATTTACAATGAAGAAGTGTTTTTTATGCTTTTCTTTTATGAAGAAGATACCTTGATCAGACTTGTGCATCACAAGGTAAACTTGTATTATCCCAAGATGGGAAGACTACAAGCATACCGCATGGGATAAGGCTATGGATCAATGCATCATTTCAAACTTATTAAAGTGTTTTTTAAGAGTTATGAGATGAGAAGAGAAGAAGAACCAAAAGGATCACAAAGGAAAAATTCTAAAGGGGACTAAATAATCCTAAGTGTTAACATGCATGGATGTCCTAAGGGTTAGTGAGGTTTCTATCCTATTGAAAAAGGAAAGAAGAAGAAAAGAAGATAGAAGAAGGGATGAGAAAGGCCTAAGCCCAACAACAAAGGGTTAGTTCACATAAACATAAGAGGAGAAGATGAGAATTGGAGATGTGGAACTCAATTCCCACATCTCACACTTACCATAGCCCCTGCAAGGTTAGTATGCATACAAATGAACCAAAATGAACAAGATAACATGCTAACATCACACAATCAGAAGTAACATGATATGAACAAATGCACAATGCAAGTGCAACTCAAAGAAATGAGGAGAAGGAGTATGCAACTCAAAATGATGCAACATGAACACATATGAAAACAAATGCACACTTATGAAATATGCAAAGCAAGATGTACAAAATATGAACACAAGACTCACAACCAGAACCAAAATGAGATGAAGAATGGCTTAGGAGGCCAGCAAGATGAAGAGAATAATGGTACAAGACCAAACAATGCCAAATGGAAGCAAAAGAAACCATAAGATGATGTTAAAACACTTAAAGAAACAAAAGACTTAAAGAAGAAGCAAACTCAAAAATTCAGAAGACACAAGACCTATCCTAGGACCAGGAAGGTACCCACACCCCAAAGGAACCCCAAATGAGAAGAAGAAAAGGGCACAAGTGCCTTTCTAGGCTTATGAGAGACTTAAATGTTAAAAGGAAGCAAAATGAGACAAGGTTCAAAATAAAATCCACAATAAAACAACCAGACATCTAAAAATTCCACAACTGAAACCAAATGATCCTCAAACATGTTATATCAACTAGCCAAAAGGATTTGCAAAGATTCAGAAGGGAACTAAGTCAAATGGAAGCAAGAACACAAGTTAGGGCAGAAAACTTACATCACAAGTTACCAGACCAAGACTCAAGAAATAAGTTTCCAAAAATCCAGAGAAAAATCACATGAAAAGTACAATGTGTTAGGAATACAAAGCACAAAGAATGGGATCAAAACTCAAAATATTGAAGTCTATGGAAAAAGAACAAGGCAGACTGGTCAAGAAAGGCTTAAAAAGAAGCTATGTGCAATGGTGAATTAATTCTGACACGTGGATCAATGAAAAAAATAAAATAAAAATATGATAAAAAACTAGAGACTCAAAATGACCTTTATGATTCTTTTGGTAATTTTTAGGTGAATGGAACTATTTTATATGAATTAAAATGGAACTGAAATAAAAGAAATTAGGTGAATAAAAAGAAATAAAATGAATTAAGGAAGGTGATGTAGGAAGTAATGACTGATGCGTGTAATTAGATGGGACCAATGGGGGGTGAGGTGCGAATAGCTGCTGGCTGAAGGCCCAGGTAGCGCTGAAGTACATGGTTGTTACTATGGGATTAATTGGATTAATTGAATATAAAAGCAGAAAAACAGGAGGCGCTGGATTCATCTGATGGCTGGGACGAATCACCTCATTAATTGAGGTGGCAATAAGCCTGAACGTGATTGGTGAGTGCACGGAGTTTATCATGGACATGGCCACACGATGGATTAAAAATATAACATAATTTATTAAAAGAAAGGCAGCAATAATAGGGACATGTGGCGCAATGTGGATGGCTGGATGAGGGATCCAATGGCTATTGTTCATCTTCTTCATGTGAAACCCTAGATTAAATGCAAGACAAATTCCGGTGACCGGAGTTAGGGCTCCGGCACCGGAGACCAAACCAGAAGCAAAAATTAACCAAAAAATGAAAATGAATAGTCCAGATTGATTAATTCCACATCACTAAATCCAAATATGACCTTAAAAACAGCTGAATCTCAAAGAATTGGTCGGATCGAGCAAAATAAAGTGTCATCATCAAACTTTAAATGCACATATCTTTCACTACAATGCACTAAAATCAAATCTACAAAGTGCAGCATGACCAGGGAAGAACAAGGAACACAAAGCAACAATTAAATTCCATTTCCAGAACATGAAGTTTTAAGTCATACCTGAGATGGAGACCTTGAAATGTTGAGCTAGAAAACCAAACCAATCTGTGCAAATCACTCCTCTTACTCCTTAGATTCAAAATAAATGCATCTAAGGTCTTGAAATGGTGTGGATCTGAGGTTTCAACACAAAAGGCTTTGAAATGGCAAGCTTCCAATTCTGTGATTTAAGCTTGAATGAATGGATGATTCTTGATCTCTATGATCCACTGATCAAGAATATGGAAGAAGTTTGTGGAGAATGTAAAGGAATGGAGAGATATGAAGCAAAATGCAAGAATGAAAGAAAGTTGAGAATGAGAGAGAATTCAGATCTGGTTTTTGCTTAATGTTGCACCCCAAAATTTGCCCTCACAATACAAGACTTTGTGTGCTAAGAAGGTTCACAAGGTTCACCAGTTTCTCAACAATTACAATACCTTTCATGAGGTTCATGAAGTCTACAAGTTACTTTATGAAGGTTCACAAGGTTCACAAGTTTCACAATGATTACAAAGCTTTCCTGAGGTTCATGAGGTCTACAAAGCCACTTCATGAGGTTCACAAGGTTCACAAGCTTCACAATACTTTCCATGAGTATCACAAGACATCTTATGAACATTCACAAGGTTCACAAAGTTCACAATTGGTCAAAGAAGTTGACAATTCCCTCAGACAATGCACCTCCTAAGCAATGCATCCAAAACTAGGGTTTTGACTTTAATCAGGCTAAGTGGACTTCCAATACCTCAAGTGAGCTTCATAACATCTTGTATGTGTATAATAACCCCCATGACAAGTTTCAAGACTTTTCTCAAAAGTTTGCTCAGTCAGATGATCAGATAAGTAAAAATCAGTCAATGCAGTTAAAAAGTCAAACTGAGGTCAACTGTGGTCAAACCAAAGTCAAACTTCATGATTTTTTGCCAACATCAAGTATATGAAGTAAAATTCATCATTTGATCAAGGGTTGATCATGATTCATCAAGGAGATTCCAGATCATCAATAATCAGGAGTTTCTAAATTAGGGTTTCCTCAGTAAAAGTCAACTGAACTTTGACCAGCCATAACTTTCACATACTTCATCACCAAGTCTCCATATAAAGCTCATTTTGAAGGAAATTGAATTCTCTACAACTTTGATGTTGAAGGTTAAGCCCAAAAATGCTTCATTGGGAAGATATGATCTAAGACATTATAGGTCATTTCAAAAGTCAACAAAAAGTCAACAACTTCAAAAGGGCATAACTTGAGATTGGTAAATGATATGGACCTGAAACCAATGGGGTTGTTTATAGGACTCTTCAAGCTTTCCAAAAAGTCCAAGAACACCCTCATACCTTTAAAATTGAGGGAGATATGCCTTTGCAAAGTTGGGAAATTTTGTGATGGTTTATGTTGAAAATGGAGGTCTAAAAGTAATTCTTTCCAAATGGGCTTGCTAAGTTGTGACCCAATCCATCTCATAACATTGTGCACGACCCAATTGACCAAAATTCAGCATTTTTATTATTTTATTTTTATTTATTATTGATTTAATTCATAAAAATCATTTTAAATAAATATAAAATATGAAAATCTATTTTTGGGTGAAGATTGAGGTTCTAGAAATTCTTAATGGATGATTGAAGTTTAAAGAGAAAGAAATAATGTGATTGATCCAAAGATAGCAAGTCATAATACACAAATATTTGACTTTTAACACTTGATCAATTTCAATCTTTTTAGATCAAAGTTTCCACATGACTAATCAATGTTTTGACCTAGAATGATTCACATATATATACTAAGCATAAACCTAACAAGAGGCCACGAATTTCCAGCAGCCAAAGGTGAGTTCATAGTTCAAAAATTCATAAAAAAAGTGAGATTCGGATTTTGAGTTACAAGGCATTAGAAGGTAAACTATGATCATAGAGATGTTCCTTGATCTTCCAGGATGCAAAACCAATGCCCATACGCATCCATAGCATGCATATATGTGCAACCCGAACTCAATTTGTTCTTGAACATAACTTTTTTCGATTGCATTATTTTCTTGTGTTTCAATGAAATTTGATTAGCTAATGTTGTTTGTTATGTGCTATAGATTGATTCTGGACAAAAAAATTGATGTTTCCTTGCTTATACAACCCGCGGCCATGATTAGGGTTTTCATCCAAATTTTGGGATTTCTTGATTGAGAGTATATAAATGGTTTTGATTGATGTATATGAATCATATAGGACCTGGGTAAATCGTGTGTATGATCAATTGGAACGATTGTTATGTATTTTGTAGGTACTCAAAAGTTTTGGTTTCCTGCGAAAAAATGTACAAGAGAATTCGTAAATAAATTCGCAGGAATTTTCGCAGGAAAACCTGCGAAATTCCAAGGTTGAAGACGATCCCCTGGCGCCAAGATTCAAATTCAAATTATGATTAATTTATTTTATGTTGTTTTGCTGTTTTGTAATCACACGCGTGCATGTGGTCCAGTGGTAAAGGCTTGTGTGTGTAGCCAGCGTGACCTGGGTTCGAGTCTTGGACTCGTACATTGTTTTTTCTATTTTTTCCAGGTAATGAAAGACTTAATATATTATGGTTCAATGCCATTCAATAACCAGGAAGGCTCTCCCAGCCAGGTGGATGTGCGCGCATGTTGGTAATCTGAAGGTCCTGGGTACGATTCTCACCCCAGGCCTTTTTTGTTCATTTATTTTTCTGGATTTTCAAGGGCAAGGCACAAAAACAACTATGCTTCACTCTTTCTCACCTGCGTGTGTGATGTCCTGGTGGTTATTGTTGTTGCTTGCAAGTGTGAGGTCTTGGGATCAAATCCCAGCAGGTTCCTTTTTCCTACTTTCTTATTTTTTTCCTTATTATTGTTTTAATTAATACTTTATTTTAAACAAAAAATCCAAAAAAATTCAAAATAATATATTGATATTAGGTTAAACTTATTTTTATTTTCTTTTCTTAAAAAAATACTAATTTGTTAATATTATTAAATTGAATATGTCATTATTTTAATATTCTAAAAATTGTATATATGTCCTATTTAATTAAATAAATTGTTAATCAAACCCTAAAAAATATTTTTTCTAATAAACCCTAATTTATTTTTAAAAACTTAATTCTATTTTTTTTAATAATCTTATTTTCTAATTCCTAATATAATTATTATGTATATATGTTTATTATAATTCTTATAAATTTTGTAAATACATGTATAATTCAAATTACTTTTCTTTTAATGTTTAGAAACAATTTAATTTATAATAGTTATATTTTTGTATTTGGTTTAAAATAATTTGTAAATATAATAATTAATAGAATTAAATTTTATAAACATGATTAATATTGTAAATATGATATTTAAAACCTACTTTTTCTTATAATATGTATATATTGTTTGATAAATAAATGTTAATATATGTTTATAATAATTAAATTTTGTAGTTATAATATATTTAAAAAAATAATAATAATTTGTAAATAAAAAAATAATTGTTTGTTTATGTTTTTTTTTTTAAATTGTTTATATTAAATTGTTAACCTCTTATTCTAATATTTTGATTAATTTTATTTATTGTTATTATTAACCATATAATTTATTTTGCTTTATTAATTTTATATGATTATTATTTCAATTAATTTTTATTATTCACTAACCTCTCTTATTTTATTTTGCTTATTATTATTATCACTAACCCCTTATTATTTATTTTTTATTATTTATTGCTTATTTATATTTTATTTATTTTGCTATTTAATTATTTTGCTTAATATTTATTTATTATTATAATTTTGTAATTGCTTCCGGGATGTAAATTTTATAGTTATTATTGTTGCTATGGTTAGTAATTAGGGAGTGAAAAACATGTATGCTATTTAAAAATTAAATTAGATCACTTTAATCAAAGATAATTAAAATAAACACTCACACACACGTAAGTCGATTTTAATCGCCGTCTCACATTTCTAAGGTTATCCCTCAAAGTTGCCTACGAATAATGGTCAAGTGGGGTGTATAAAGCAAGTCCCTAAAAAAAGAAAATCATCAAGTCCCTCATGGTTGCCTTTACGAATCGAGTCCCTTCGAATAAATGATGATAGTCCCTCATATGTGCTTAATACACCCCACAGTTGCCTTCATAATCAGATTGACCCTCACATGTCCCTTAAACATCCAAAGTAAGGACTACCTACTCCTTAATAGTAGGGATAGTCTTACCAAGGAAAGGAAAAAGAACAAGAAAGACTTTAAACTTTAGGGTAGGTTCCTCTTATGTACTTGCTCACTTCTTTTCAAACACTTAACAATTTCAAACAAATTTTCAAACAAGTTTTTACACATCCGTACATGGATTATTATTAACTACTCTGAAAATTTTCCTATTCACACACTACATTTTCAAAAACAATTCAAAAGTGAGCTAAGTACCTAAGAGCCCATGGATAACCATGGATGAAAAGGGTGCTAATACCTTCCCTTTTCATAACCTACCCCCCGGACCCAAAATATTCTCTTAAGGTCTTTCCTGTTCTTTTATAACCTTTCCTTATATTACTTGTTGGGGTGTTCTTATGTGTGAAAGGTCCTAACCCGGATCTAGTGTACCTTAGGTAAATGGCAATAGACCAAGGAAACTGTACGACGTATATCGATACGGTTGATCTGGTGGCCATAGTTAGTGCGACTTCTTGGTTGGTGCTTATATTCCTTAAGTCAAGTTGAGGATAATATTGAGGCTGCCATATGTTGTCAATGCACTAACTAACTTTTAGAACCCTAGTTAACTCATCTTGGCCTTTAGAAGGTAGTGAGGTAACCGGCTTTGGTACAGACTGAAGTTGGTTGACACTCGATACTACGCTCATTGAGATCTTAAACTTGGAGGGTTTTGGTTGGCAAGTAAGTTGCCTTCTGATCAACCACCCTTGTGAAGGATCAATGATATTGAGATCCCTTAGAACCCGGTTACTTTTGTAGGACAGGATGAACCATCTAACTTCAGGGGAGGGTACTTACCTTAAACCTCATGCAAGCCTTTAAACCTAGGGCTATTGTGTGACTTGCTTGTGTGTGCCACATGTTTGTGATTGAACATAACATCATGACATCATCATGCATCATAAGCATAGCATTTTCACTAACCATTTCAAGGACCAAAGGATTTATCTTTGTTCTTTGTTGCAGGTCATGGCTTTTGCTCGTAGAAACACCATCAGGATCAATTTTGTAGGGATACCTCCCAAACTCAAAGAGTTGGTTTCCCAAGTGCCTGATCATTCCCAGTTCATCAAGAGACATGGTCACCTATTGGATTTAGTCTCTTCAGGGTTCAATGAAGACATGATGAGTGTTCTGTTTCAGTTCTTTGATCCTAAGCACCATTGCTTCACATTCTCCGACTACCAGCTGGTTCCAACCATGGAAGAGTTCTCTAAACTTCTGGGTATACCTGTTCTTGATCAAAGACCCTTCACAGGCTTGGAGAAGGAGCTCAAACCAGAGGTTATTGCTGCAGCTCTACATCTGAAGAAATCTGACATTGTTCTAGAGACGAGAAGTGGAGTCAAGGGTATTCTTGCCAAGGTATTAATGGATAAAGCTCAAATGTTCTTGAAGGCCATGAGCTATGATGCTTTTGAGGAGATCTTAGCCTTGCTGATATATGGCTTAGTATTGTTCCCCAATCCAGATCAGTTCATAGATGTTCATGCCATCAACATTTTCCTGAGTCACAATCCAGTGCCTACATTGCTTGGAGACATCTTGCATTCTCTTCACACCCGTACTACAAGGGCAAGAGGAACTTTGATGTGTTGCATACCTTTACTCTCTAGGTGGTTTATTTCTCACCTTCCTCGCTCAGTAATGAAGAATGAGCAAGGGTTCAGATGGTCCAAGAGGATCATGTCACTTTCTCACTCAGATATCCATTGGTGCTCCAGATCTATGGAGAATATCACCATCATTGACCGTTGTGGGGAGTTTCCTAATGTGCCACTTCTAGGCATAAGAGGAGGCATCACCTACAACCCCTCTCTAGCTTTACGACAGTTTGGTTACGCTCGGAGTGATGGTCCACATGACATGTTGATTCAAGGCATTGTGTTTGATTATGACAACGATCTTCAGGGTTACCGTCAGAGATTCATACGAGCTTGGGGAAAGGTAAACAGGGTTGACAGCAAGACACTGGAGCCTAAGTACACTATTCCTATGGAGGCTTATCTCAGATGGGTACGATCTCGTGCTCAGACACTCATGATGCCATATCCTGCCGTCCTACCAGTTACCATGGAACCTGTTGCTGAAGGAGACACAGCTTATACCATCCTTCACCCAGACATGCCTACTGATATGGAAGACTTGCAGAGATCATGGATCCAACTGAAGGAGCAAAGGGATACTTTCGAGGCTCATTACAAAGCAAGCCAAGAAAAGGTTCTGGAACTAACAAAGCTACTTCATGAGGAACGAAACCTCAACTCATACCTCAACACAAAGAGGAAACGTCCATGGGAGACTTAAAACCCCATCTTTTGTACTTATTTCACTTTCATTTTTTGTAAGCCTTAAAGGCAAAACAAGTTATTACTAATAAAAAGTTACTTTCTTGTTTGTTTAAGCAAATTTAAATCCTGTGGTCCTTGAAAACATTGCATATGCATCCCCATATCATTTCATTGTATCACAGGTTTATATTGTGCACAGGTTTCTCATCTTCTCGCTGTTTATTTCAGCAATGGCTCTTGAACAATCAGTTAAGGATCTTCAGGCACAGAATGCACAGTTCCAAGAGCTGATCTTGAACCTGTCCAAGGGGCAAGATGATTTGAAGGCACTGCTGGCCAAGAAGACTAAGAAGACTAGAAGGTCTGCTGGGTTGCTCAACATGGGAAGAAGGTTCAAAGGTCCTGTCAAGACCAAGGAAGAGGTTGAAGACTATGAATCTGAGGAATCTGAGAAAGAGAGAGGCAGTCTCCACAACACTATGGGGGACTCTGATTCTGAGGCTAATTACTACCATGAGCCTAATGAAGACAAATTCAAGATGCTGGTGGATAGGATGGATGCTATGGAATTACAGAAATCATCTGGGCTGGATTTTGAAGATTTGAGTTTGATATCTGGGGTTGTGATACCCATTGGTTTCAAGGTTCCTACCTTTGTTGTTTATGATGGGGTCTCTTGTCCCAAACTGCATTTGAGATCTTATGTTAGAAGAATCCAACCCCACACTGCTGACAAGAAGTTGTGGATCCACTTTTTTCAAGAGAGCTTATCTGGAGCTCAGCTGGAGTGGTATTATCAGTTGGAGAGTGTCAACATCAGAGATTGGAATGATCTTGCTGAGGCTTTCTATAAGCAGTACCAATACAATGCTGACTTAGCCCCCACTCGCATGCAGCTTCAGAGCATGTCTATGGGTGCCAAAGAAAGTTTTAAAGAGTATGCTCAGAAGTGGAGAGATTTAGCTGGAAGAGTTCAACCCCCTTTGACTGACAGGGAGCTGGTTGATATGTTCATGTGTACACTGAATGGTCCGTTTTACAGTCATCTCATTGGAAGCTCATCATCTGGCTTCACTGAGTTGATTATGACAGGAGAGCGGGTAGAGAATGGTATCAAGAGTGGTAAGATCCAAGTGGGTACTTCTTCATCAGGTGCTGCAAAGAAGCCTCCCACTGGGAAGAAGGAATCCAATGCTGTTTATGGTCAACCTGATCGTAATAGAAGGCATCAGTCTGTTAGTGCAGTTCATATTTCAAATCCAACTCCTGCAACAACAGAGCAGCCTCAAGGCAACCAACAGAGGGCTAGAAGACAGTTCACGAAGATCAACATGTCAATGGCTCAGGCATTGCAACACTTGTTGAAGGCTGAACTTATTACCCTGAGGGAGGCTCCTCAGAATCCCAATGTTACCTCTCCCAAGTACAATCCCAATGCACGATGTGCATATCATTCAAACTGTCCAGGACATGATACTAATAATTGCTGAGTCTTGAAGAACAAAATTCAAGATATGATTGATGCTGGAGAAATTGAGTTTGATCCACCAGGTACTCCAAATGTGATTACAGCTCCAATGCCAAATCACGAGAAGACTGTCAGTGCCATTGAGGAAGATTTGCATATCCATTCAGTCGATGAATTGACCACACCATTGTCTGTCATCAGAAAGAAGTTGGTACAGGCTGGGTTCTTTCCGGGTTGTCGTGAAGATTGTGTTTATTGTGAGCATAATCCAGAGAAGTGCTTCAGATTGAAAGATGGAATTCAGCGTCTCATGGATAATTACACCATAATGTTTGAAAGAAGACCGTCTTCTGTAGAGAGTATGGTGGAGCATATTACCAGAGGTAAGAAGATTGAAGAGGTTGACATGGTTGACAAAGCACCACTAAGAATCACTTCAAAGGGTCCCATTAAAATCACTCATCAGGGTCCAATCAAGATTACTGCTGAAGGTCCTGTGAAAGTTGTTGCTGAAGCCAGAGTAGCTCCTGTGGTCATTACTACTCCAGGTCCTATCCCATATACGTCTGACAAGGCTGTGCCTTGGCACTATGGGTCTGATGTTTACATCCATGGTGTTAAGCAAGAGCCTGTAGCTGATGTGCCTGTTGACATTGATAATATTGCCGGATCTAGCAAGATCACCCGTAGTGGAAGAGTTTTCTCTCCTCCAGATACTTCCAAGAATGCAGTTACTCCTGCTGCTACTTCCACCACTGATGCTCGGGGCAAGGGTCCTGTTATTGAGCCTGTGTCTACTGATGTGCCAGCTGCTGACGACCTCTCTAAGCAGATGGAAGAAGTATTGAAAATCATTCGCAAGAGTGATTATGACATTGTGGATCAGTTGGGGCATACTCCCTCAAAGATTTCTATGTTGTCCTTGTTGTTATGTTCTGAGGCTCATGCCAAGTCATTGATCAAGTTTCTGAAGATGGCTCATGTACCCAGTGCAATTTCTGTTGACCAATTTGAAAACTGTGTTGCCCACCTGACCTATGACAATGGGTTAGGATTTTCTGATGCTGATTTGACCCCTGCCAAGAGGGATCATAACAGGGCCTTGCATATTTCAATTGAATGCAGGGGCACTACCCTGTCACATGTGCTGATAGACAATGGTTCCTCTCTGAATGTGTTGCCCAAGGAAGTCCTGAACAAGCTGAGTCCTGAAGATGCTGTGCTGAAGCCCAGTAATATTGTGGTAAAGGCTTTTGATGGTTCTAGAAGAGTAGCTCATGGGGAAATTGATCTTCCAATCCAAGTTGGTTCTCAGGTGTTTACTGCTACATTTTATGTGATGGATATTCGTCCTTCGTACTCTTGTCTGCTCGGTCGTCCCTGGATCCATGGGGCAGGTGCTGTGACCTCTACATTGCACCAAAAGTTGAGATATCCGGTGAATGGAAAGGTTGTTACTGTCTTTGGAGAGGAAGAATACTTTGTCAGCCATGTAAACACTTTCAAGTATCTGGAAGTGGAAGGTGAATACATTGAGACTCCGTGTCAGTCATTTGAAGTGATTCCCTGGGTTGGTAATGTAGCTCCTCCTGCTGTGAAGAAAGTTCCTGTGGTCACCAGAAAACCTCCAACAATGGCAATGGCCTCCCTCAATGATGCTAGAGCTGTGGTGGATGAAGGTGGTTGTACTATTTGGGGTCAGCTTCCTGATATTCCATACAAGTCTGACAAGTTTGGTTTGGGTTTCACTGCAGAGTCCCAGAAGGCTGTTCGTCGTGCTCGTGCTGCTCGTGTCACTAATCAAGGGGTTATCAATGCTGTGGGAGACTATGATGAAGACTACAACTTGGATGCATGGATTTTTCCTACTGTGGGTGCTGGACTCAATAATTGGAAAGCTGAAGATGTTATCCCTATCTCCTTTAGTCAGGAGTAAATACTATTACTGTGTTATGTTTTTAAATTTGTAATTTCTTGAACAATAAGACTTTCAAGCCATGTGCCTTACCCGGGGCACAATGGTGTGCTTGTTACGGGTTGTCATTTCATTTGCATACTTCATTCAATAAAATCAGTGGACGTTTCGTTTTCGTAAATATTGTGTTCTTTGTCTTTCTTTTCTTTTATTTTTGCTTTATCAGCTATGTGTTCTTACACACACCCACATCACTAAATGCAGATCCTCATCCACTCTGGATCCTGTTGATAACAGTTCTACTATTGTCGATTATAATTTCGAGAATCCGATCTATCAAACTGAAGACGGAAATGAGTACGATTGTGAAATACCTGTAGAGCTTGCTAGGTTGTTACAACAAGAAGAGAAAGCTATACAGCCACATGAAGAGCCAGTCGAAGTTGTGAATTTGGGAACTGAAGAAAACAGAAAAGAAGTTAAGATAGGGGCTGATTTAGAAGACAGTGTCAAGAACAGATTGATTCAGATGTTACGCGACTATGTGGAGATCTTTGCTTGGTCTTATGAAGATATGCCAGGATTGGATACGGACATTGTGGTTCACCGTTTGCCAGTGAAAGAAGATTGTCGTCCAAAGAAGCAGAAGGTTCGTCGTATGCGTCCTGAAATGTCAGAAAAGATCAAGGCAGAGGTAATGAAACAGTTCAATGCAGGGTTCTTAGCAGTGACTTCTTATCCTCAGTGGGTTGCAAATGTGGTACCAGTCCCTAAGAAAGATGGTAAGGTACGTATGTGTGTAGACTACAGAGATTTGAACAAGGCCAGCCCTAAAGATGACTTTCCACTTCCTCATATTGATATTCTGGTAGACAACACTGCTCAGCATAAGATATTCTCTTTCATGGATGGTTTCTCTGGTTACAATCAAATCAAGATGGCACCTGAAGATATGGAGAAGACAACATTTGTGACACAGTGGGGCACTTTTTGCTATAAGGTGATGCCATTTGGTTTGAAGAATGCAGGGGCAACATATCAGCGTGCTATGGTGGCTTTGTTTCATGATATGATTCATCATGAGATAGAGGTATATGTAGATGATATGATAGCCAGGTCTCAGAATGAAGAGCAACATCTTGATCATCTGCACAAGTTGTTTGAGAGGTTGAAGAAATACAAGTTGAGATTGAATCCAAACAAGTGTACTTTTGGAGTCAGATCCGGAAAGCTCCTGGGTTTCATTGTCAGTGGAAAAGGTATTGAAGTAGATCCTGCAAAAGTGAAAGCTATACGAGAGATGCCAGCTCCCCGTACTGAGAAGGAGGTTAGAGGTTTCTTGGGACGATTGAACTACATTGCAAGATTTATTTCCCAGTTAACTGCCATCTGTGAGCCAATCTTCAAGTTGTTGAAGAAAGATCAGGTGATGGAATGGAATGATGAGTGCCAGACTGCCTTTGATGAAATTAAGAGATATCTGCTAGAGCCACCAATTTTGATGCCACCAGTTGATGGAAGACCCTTGATTATGTACTTAACAGTGTTAGACAACTCAATGGGGTGTGTATTGGGGCAACATGACGAGTCTGGTCGAAAAGAGCAGGCAATATACTACCTTAGCAAAAAGTTTACCGACTGTGAAACAAGATACTCACTGCTCGAGAAAACTTGCTGCGCTTTGGCATGGGCTGCTCGCCGACTAAGACAGTATATGTTGACCCATACTACCTTATTGATTTCTAAGATGGATCCAATCAAGTACATATTTGAGAAACCTGCTCTCTCCGGAAGAATTGCAAGATGGCAAATGATCTTAACAGAATATGACATACAGTATACTACTCAGAAGGCCATTAAGGGAAGTGTTGTTGCTGATCATTTGGCTCATCAAGCAGTGGATGATTACCAGTCAATGAATTTTGAGTTCCCTGATGAAGACATTATGATTATTACCAAAGAACCTGGACAATATGACGGACCTGAACAAGGATCCCGATGGACTATGGTTTTTGATGGTGCCTCTAATGCACTTGGTAATGGTGTTGGTGTTGTGATTAGTTCCCCTGAAGGTTGTCATACCCCGATTACTGCTAGACTTTGTTTCCATTGTACCAATAACATGGCTGAATATGAGGCATGTATCCTGGGTATTAAAGCTGCTATTGATATGAAGATTCAGTTCCTTGATGTGTATGGAGATTCAGCCCTGGTAGTGAGTCAGATTAAAGGAGATTGGGATACCAAGCATGATAATATCATTCCTTACAGAGAACATGTGTTGTCTTTGATCCCACATTTCAAAGAGATTACCTTTGGACATATTCCACGAAGAGAGAATCAGTTGGCAGATGCATTGGCCACCATGGCATCCATGTTTGAGATTAGTTGGGATGATGAAGCTCCCAAGATTACCATGGATAGATTTGAGAAGCCTGCATACTGCAATGAGATTGACACTGAAGGGACAGAGGAGAAGCCTTGGTTCTATGAAGTGAAAAGATATCTTGAAGCTCAGGAATTCCCTGAAGGGGCATCTGTCAAAGATAGGAAGTTCCTGAGGAGGTTTGCTGCTAAGTTCTTTTTGAGTAATGGGATTCTGTACAAGCGCAATCATGATTCAACTATGCTTCGTTGTGTGGATAAGAAGGAAGCAACTGAGATTATGGAAGAGATGCATGATGGGACCTTTGGCACTCATTCCAGTGGTCACACTATGGCAAAGAAGATTTTGAGAGCAGGTTACTATTGGTCTACCATGGAAGCTGATTGCTACCAACACTCCAGAACGTGTCACAAATGTCAAATCTATGCTGATAAAGTTCATGTACCTCCATCACCATTGAATGTGTTGACTGCTCCTTGGCCTTTTGCCATGTGGGGCATTGATATGATTGGTGAGATCAAGCCTACTGCTTCTAATGGGCATCGTTTCATCCTGGTTGCTATTGATTATTTCACGAAGTGGGTAGAGGCAGCTTCATATGCATCTGTGACTAAGAATGTTGTGGCTCGGTTCATTAAGAATAACCTCATATGTAGGTATGGCATCCCTGAAAGGATTATCACTGACAATGGCTCTAATCTGAACAACACTACGATTACTGATCTCTGCACGCAGTTCAAGATTAAGCATCATAACTCTTCTCCGTATCGTCCAAAGATGAATGGGGCAGTTGAAGCTGCTAATAAGAACATTAAGAAGATCGTACAGAAGATGACTGTTACTTACAAGGATTGGCATGAGATGTTACCATTTGCTCTTCATGGTTATCGTACTACGATACGTACTTCAACAGGGGCAACCCCATTCTCTTTAGTTTATGGTATGGAAGCAGTTCTGCCCATTGAAGTTCAGATTCCTTCCTTGAGAATTATGAAGGATGCAGGTTTGGATGAAGGTGAGTGGATTCAGACTCGACTGGACCAGATAAATTTGATTGATGAGAAGAGGTTAGCAGCAGTTTGTCATGGCCAGATGTACCAGAAACGGATGATCAAAGCTTTTAACAAGAAGGTTAAGCCAAAGGTATATCAGGCTGGTGACTTGGTAATCAAGCGTATCATATTACCACAGGGTGATCCTAGGGGCAAGTGGACTCCAACATATGAAGGACCATTTGTAGTCAAGACAGTGTTCTCAGGAGGTGCCATGATACTGACTACCATGGATGGTGAAGACTTCCCACAGCCTGTAAACGCAGACATAGTTAAAAAATACTGCGCATAAAAGAGACCCGCTAGGTTGACAGGCCTAGGAAAAATAAGGGCATCCCGGCAAACCAAAAGGGTTTGGGCAAAAATTAGGGATATATATGAAAAGATGTACACCCGGCAAGTCGAAAACCTGAAAAGGCGGCTTGGGCAAAAAAGGGTATCCCGGTGGATTGAAAACCTTAAAGGGCAATCCAGGCAAAAGTTAGGGATTAAAGCGTATGACTATGTCTCGTTTGGATCACTCATGAAACTGCAACTAGTTGTACTACTTATTCAAGCTCGAACAGATAAAGCTCAATTCAATCGTTTCCGTCTCAACAGCAAGAAGATGAGATACTTGAAGGGCAATAGTAGAATTGAAACTCAATAGGATTATTTCCCACATAGCTGATTCTCTTTTGTAAAAAATTTATGACAAAATCCTCTTACTAGTGTTTATGTCTCCTTGTACAAACTTACCCGTGTATGGGTCACTTTTTGATATAAATAAATTCCATCTTTTGAATCCAGATTTACTTTTACCCTATTTACATAAGCGAAACGTCCATTGGTTGTGTTTGAATATATGTATGCTTTTGAATATGATTGATGTTTACCAGAAATGCATGAAAATGCAGTAATAGTATTTACTAAGGACGAACGAGGGAAGGATTCCAACGAAGCTTCGCCGGTTCACCTTTATAGGACAGTTACAAACCCTCAGTAGGACGAATCCATCTTCATGAAGTCTTATCTCCCCTGGAATTTATATCCATCTCTTTTATCCTCATACGGATATTCGGGAAATTACTTTCCAATAAGAGTACGACGAACGAAGACGGGATATTATGTCTACCCTACCATCAAACGAAGACGAAGGTTATATATACCCTACTATCCCCAGCATACGGGAAGTTATCTATACCCTGCTATCCCCAGCATACGGGAAGTTATCTATACCTTATTATCCCCAGCATACGGGAAGTTATCTATACCTTATTATCCCCAGCAGACAGAGGGTTATATATTCTTCAACAACAAATCGGGATTTATTTTCCCTGGCCAGCAGTTGTTATACAAGATATCCAGACACTTCCAGCAGTATCATATCATACATACATCATTTACATCATACCATAACATATATATCCATAGACATATAGTACATTACCTAAGTGCATCATATCATACATGCATACATAAGGCATAAACTAATGTTATTATACAAAAGCTGCCTTGTTTCAGGTTAATTATCCAACGAACAAACTTATGATCTCCGGGACTGCTTTATCATAACCTCAGGGTTATTTTATCCTCCTGATGAGCTTCTTATCATTTTGGGACTGCTTTATCATAACCTCAGGGTTACTTTATCCTCCTGATAACTTCTCATGACTTCAAGACTGCTTTAGAGCTACTGATTGCTCTATCCTCTTGAAATCATCTTATTTATTTCAAGACTGCTTTAGAGCTATTGATTGCTCTATCCTCCTGAAATCATTACTTCAAGACTGCTTTAGAGTTATCATTGCTCTATCCTCCTGAAGACATATCACATTACTATTTCAAGACTGCTTTAGAGTTATCATTGCTCTATCCTCCTGAAGACATATCACATTACTACTTCAAGACTGCTTTAGAGTTATCATTGCTCTATCCTCCTGAAGACATATCACATTACTATTTCAAGACTGCTTTAGAGTTATCATTACTCTATCCTCCTGAAGACATATCACATTACTATTTCAAGACTGCTTTAGAGTTATCATTGCTCTATCCTCCTGAAGACATATCACATTACTACTTCAAGACTGCTTTAGAGTTATCATAGCTCTATCCTCCTGAAGACATATCACATTACTATTTCAAGACTGCTTTAGAGTTATCATTGCTCTATCCTCCTGAAGACATATCACATTACTATTTCAAGACTGCTTTAGAGTTATCATTGCTCTATCCTCCTGAAGACATATCACATTACTATTTCAAGACTGCTTTAGAGTTATCATTGCTCTATCCTCCTGAAATCCTATTATTACTTCAAGACTGCTTTAGGGTTATCATTATTGATTGCTCTATCCTCATGAAGACGTGCTGTTACATCAGTATTACTCCAGTATCCTGAAAGTATATCATCAATACCTCAGGACTGCTCCAGACTCCTGACAGCTTTCATTATACCAAAAAATATATCTGAAGAACTTTCCCCTAGTGGCATCTTTAAGCCCACTCAATCATATTCAACTAGCCATCTGTATCACTCTATGCACTGGTGAGTGCAAATTTTTGGGCTTTTGTGTTCAATCCCCTTCAACCTTCCAGGTTACGACTGGCAAATATACCAATCTAACCCCTCAGGTTTCAGAAAATTGAACAGGGGCAGCTGTTGCACCCCAAAATTTGCCCTCACAATACAAGACTTTGTGTGCTAAGAAGGTTCACAAGGTTCACCAGTTTCTCAACAATTACAATACCTTTCATGAGGTTCATGAAGTCTACAAGTTACTTTATGAAGGTTCACAAGGTTCACAAGTTTCACAATGATTACAAAGCTTTCCTGAGGTTCATGAGGTCTACAAAGCCACTTCATGAGGTTCACAAGGTTCACAAGCTTCACAATACTTTCCATGAGTATCACAAGACATCTTATGAACATTCACAAGGTTCACAAAGTTCACAATTGGTCAAAGAAGTTGACAATTCCCTCAGACAATGCACCTCCTAAGCAATGCATCCAAAACTAGGGTTTTGACTTTAATCAGGCTAAGTGGACTTCCAATACCTCAAGTGAGCTTCATAACATCTTGTATGTGTATAAGAACCCCCATGACAAGTTTCAAGACTTTTCTCAAAAGTTTGCTCAGTCAGATGATCAGATAAGTAAAAATCAGTCAATGCAGTTAAAAAGTCAAACTGAGGTCAACTGTGGTCAAACCAAAGTCAAACTTCATGATTTTTTGCCAACATCAAGTATATGAAGTAAAATTCATCATTTGATCAAGGGTTGATCATGATTCATCAAGGAGATTCCAGATCATCAATAATCAGGAGTTTCTAAATTAGGGTTTCCTCAGTAAAAGTCAACTGAACTTTGACCAGCCATAACTTTCACATACTTCATCACCAAGTCTCCATCCAAAGCTCATTTTGAAGGAAATTGAATTCTCTACAACTTTGATGTTGAAGGTTAAGCCCAAAAATGCTTCATTGGGAAGATATGATCTAAGACATTATAGGTCATTTCAAAAGTCAACAAAAAGTCAACAACTTCAAAAGGGCATAACTTGAGATTGGTAAATGATATGGACCTGAAACAAATGGGGTTGTTTAGAGGACTCTTCAAGCTTTCCAAAAAGTCCAAGAACACCCTCATACCTTTAAAATTGAGGGAGATATGCCTTTGCAAAGTTGGGAAATTTTGTGATGGTTTATGTTGAAAATGGAGGTCTAAAAGTAATTCTTTCCAAATGGGCTTGCTAAGTTGTGACCCAATCCATCTCATAACATTGTGCACGACCCAATTGACCAAAATTCAGCATTTTTATTATTTTATTTTTATTTATTATTGATTTAATTCATAAAAATCATTTTAAATAAATATAAAATATGAAAATCTATTTTTGGGTGAAGATTGAGGTTCTAGAAATTCTTAATGGATGATTGAAGTTTAAAGAGAAAGAAATAATGTGATTGATCCAAAGATAGCAAGTCATAATACACAAATATTTGACTTTTAACACTTGATCAATTTCAATCTTTTTAGATCAAAGTTTCCACATGACTAATCAATGTTTTGACCTAGAATGATTCACATATATATACTAAGCATAAACCTAACAAGAGGCCACGAATTTCCAGCAGCCAAAGGTGAGTTCATAGTTCAAAAATTCATAAAAAAAGTGAGATTCGGATTTTGAGTTACAAGGCATTAGAAGGTAAACTATGATCATAGAGATGTTCCTTGATCTTCCAGGATGCAAAACCAATGCCCATACGCATCCATAGCATGCATATATGTGCAACCCGAACTCAATTTGTTCTTGAACATAACTTTTTTCGATTGCATTATTTTCTTGTGTTTCAATGAAATTTGATTAGCTAATGTTGTTTGTTATGTGCTATAGATTGATTCTGGACAAAAAAATTGATGTTTCCTTGCTTATACAACCCGCGGCCATGATTAGGGTTTTCATCCAAATTTTGGGATTTCTTGATTGAGAGTATATAAATGGTTTTGATTGATGTATATGAATCATATAGGACCTGGGTAAATCGTGTGTATGATCAATTGGAACGATTGTTATGTATTTTGTAGGTACTCAAAAGTTTTGGTTTCCTGCGAAAAAATGTACAAGAGAATTCGTAAATAAATTCGCAGGAATTTTCGCAGGAAAACCTGCGAAATTCCAAGGTTGAAGACGATCCCCTGGCGCCAAGATTCAAATTCAAATTATGATTAATTTATTTTATGTTGTTTTGCTGTTTTGTAATCACACGCGTGCATGTGGTCCAGTGGTAAAGGCTTGTGTGTGTAGCCAGCGTGACCTGGGTTCGAGTCTTGGACTCGTACATTGTTTTTTCTATTTTTTCCAGGTAATGAAAGACTTAATATATTATGGTTCAATGCCATTCAATAACCAGGAAGGCTCTCCCAGCCAGGTGGATGTGCGCGCATGTTGGTAATCTGAAGGTCCTGGGTACGATTCTCACCCCAGGCCTTTTTTGTTCATTTATTTTTCTGGATTTTCAAGGGCAAGGCACAAAAACAACTATGCTTCACTCTTTCTCACCTGCGTGTGTGATGTCCTGGTGGTTATTGCTGTTGCTTGCAAGTGTGAGGTCTTGGGATCAAATCCCAGCAGGTTCCTTTTTCCTACTTTCTTATTTTTTTCCTTATTATTGTTTTAATTAATACTTTATTTTAAACAAAAAATCCAAAAAAATTCAAAATAATATATTGATATTAGGTTAAACTTATTTTTATTTTCTTTTCTTAAAAAAATACTAATTTGTTAATATTATTAAATTGAATATGTCATTATTTTAATATTCTAAAAATTGTATATATGTCCTATTTAATTAAATAAATTGTTAATCAAACCCTAAAAAATATTTTTTCTAATAAACCCTAATTTATTTTTAAAAACTTAATTCTATTTTTTTGAATAATCTTATTTTCTAATTCCTAATATAATTATTATGTATATATGTTTATTATAATTCTTATAAATTTTGTAAATACATGTATAATTCAAATTACTTTTCTTTTAATGTTTAGAAACAATTTAATTTATAATAGTTATATTTTTGTATTTGGTTTAAAATAATTTGTAAATATAATAATTAATAGAATTAAATTTTATAAACATGATTAATATTGTAAATATGATATTTAAAACCTACTTTTTCTTATAATATGTATATATTGTTTGATAAATAAATGTTAATATATGTTTATAATAATTAAATTTTGTAGTTATAATATATTTAAAAAAATAATAATAATTTGTAAATAAAAAAATAATTGTTTGTTTATGTTTTTTTTTTAAATTGTTTATATTAAATTGTTAACCTCTTATTCTAATATTTTGATTAATTTTATTTATTGTTATTATTAACCATATAATTTATTTTGCTTTATTAATTTTATATGATTATTATTTCAATTAATTTTTATTATTCACTAACCTCTCTTATTTTATTTTGCTTATTATTATTATCACTAACCCCTTATTATTTATTTTTTATTATTTATTGCTTATTTATATTTTATTTATTTTGCTATTTAATTATTTTGCTTAATATTTATTTATTATTATAATTTTGTAATTGCTTCCGGGATGTAAATTTTATAGTTATTATTGTTGCTATGGTTAGTAATTAGGGAGTGAAAAACATGTATGCTATTTAAAAATTAAATTAGATCACTTTAATCAAAGATAATTAAAATAAACACTCACACACACGTAAGTCGATTTTAATCGCCGTCTCACATTTCTAAGGTTATCCCTCAAAGTTGCCTACGAATAATGGTCAAGTGGGGTGTATAAAGCAAGTCCCTAAAAAAAGAAAATCATCAAGTCCCTCATGGTTGCCTTTACGAATCGAGTCCCTTCGAATAAATGATGATAGTCCCTCATATGTGCTTAATACACCCCACAGTTGCCTTCATAATCAGATTGACCCTCACATGTCCCTTAAACATCCAAAGTAAGGACTACCTACTCCTTAATAGTAGGGATAGTCTTACCAAGGAAAGGAAAAAGAACAAGAAAGACTTTAAACTTTAGGGTAGGTTCCTCTTATGTACTTGCTCACTTCTTTTCAAACACTTAACAATTTCAAACAAATTTTCAAACAAGTTTTTACACATCCGTACATGGATTATTATTAACTACTCTGAAAATTTTCCTATTCACACACTACATTTTCAAAAACAATTCAAAAGTGAGCTAAGTACCTAAGAGCCCATGGATAACCATGGATGAAAAGGGTGCTAATACCTTCCCTTTTCATAACCTACCCCCCGGACCCAAAATATTCTCTTAAGGTCTTTCCTGTTCTTTTATAACCTTTCCTTATGGATAAAATAAAAGTCGGTGGCGACTCTTGCTACCCGCAACATAACTTAAAGTCAGTTCTCCCACCGTGTTACACTTAATTCTCTTTGTTGTGATGTAAAAAGTGAGTGCTGAAAGTGTGAAAGAAAGTGCACGAAAATTGAATGAGAAAAGTGTGAATATGCATCATGTGAACTTGGTGGAATAAGCATTCCATGCTCATGCTCTCTTGGGCCTCTCAGAATGTGTGAGCTTCATTTCCCACCCTTGATCCAAATCCATTCACTCCTGGCCCTTAGATTTAGGTGTCACACTTATTTCATGAATTTTGCAAATTGGCATGTTTTGGAGGGAGTTTTTCAAAGTGCACGAAATTGGACCATTCTCTTGAGAAAAATGCTTCTAATGAAATGTATTTTAAGTTTGAAACAAGTTTGGGCCTGTACCAATTCACAAAAATCAAGTTGGAGCCTTCTTGCACTTGGTGCATTTTTTTAAAAGTGAAAATTTGCCCTTGGGAGAGGAATTTTCGAATGGCCTAGAGGGAGCTTCAAGAATCCGGTGAAAATGTACTTGTACTTTTTGAAAATGGGAGCCCTTACTCTCCAACTTTCATGTTTGACTTTGGTCCATTTGAAGAATTTTTGATCATGTTAAGGCCACTTGAAAATTAGGGCAAAACTTGCAAAATTTGGAAAACTTCAAAAACCAACTTTGTACCATTTTTGCAAAACCCCTCAAATCTCCTTGATTCTTGAACTTTAGGCATTCCAAGCCTCTTATAACATTGTAAGGACCCCTCTTGGCCAAAAAAATTGGGTTAGACCCCTTGAAATTACACAGTTGACTTTTTATGGGCTCTGTTGACTTTTTGCTTCATCTGTAAGCAGCTGAGGCACTGACTGACCTCCACATGGAATTTTCTCATGAAATTTGACACATAGGATCCCCTTAACATGTAGAAGACTTGGCTCACAAGAAATGGCCAAAGTTGTGAGGTCTTGGTGCTTGAATCCCAAACCCTAATTTGGGTGCTTTGCATAGGAGCTTTGACTTGTCCTGAGATCTCTGATGATCATGCAATCTTCTGAGATTTTGCCAAGGGACTTGATCTCGTAAATGGAGTATAGACTCACCATAGAACTTGTACAAACTCATTGGGGCCCTTGTCATGGCCTGAAAGGCTTCTGGGACCTCCACAGATGACCATATGTTTGATGCTAGGACATGAGGGATGTTATGCTTCATCTTTCCATGATATGATGCTGAGGAAATGATATGAGTATGATGAATATGATGTGATATGATGCTTAAAAAGAAGAGGGCAAATTTGAGGTGTTACAGCTGCCCCTATTCAATCATCGGTTAATCTGAAAAGGACGATAGTACGGGCTATCGACCATTCAAGATAAACTGTGGTTGAATACCAAGAAGACCAAAAATTTGCACTCTGACGAAGAATGCAACACCAGGAAATAAACCCAACCAGATGACGCTCTAGGGATAAGAAGGAGAGAAAAAAGCAGACGAGCTTCTTCCAAGTTGAAACTGATATCTGGAGTAAGAACATGCTGACAGACGAGTCTTTAAACAATCCTGTGACGCCAGGAGCTGGACATACGAGTCCTCAAAACAATTCAAGAACATAATCTGAGACAGACGAGTCTTCAAACAATCCTATGACGCCAGGAGCTGGACATACGAGTCCTCAAACAACTGAATATAACATGAGACAGACGAGTCTTCAAACACTTCATATAACATGATCTGAGACAGACGAGTCTTCAAACAATCCTGTGACGCCAGGAACTGGACAGACGAGTCCTCAAACACTGCATATAACATGAGACAGACGAGTCTCCTTCGGATTTACCTGTTACGCCAGGACCGGTAATACACTAAAGTCTGTGGGATATACATGCAATCAAGGTAGATGAACCTTCTTCATATATTATCCGCGGATATATGGTATAAGACAGACGAGTCTTCTGAGCAAACTTGTGACGCCAGGTGCAACAACTATAATTTGTGCCTGAGACAGACGAGCCTCCTTCAGATTTACCTGTTACGCCAGGATCGGTAACCATTTTGACATTTATTCCCACAGTCAGGACTTTAAACATCTTCAATACAGACGAGTATTGGATGATCATCAAGATAACACAGACGAGTGCCATAAGTCAATGATACAGACGAGTATTAGACGATGATCCGAGAAACACAGACGAGCGCTTCAAGCAATGATACAGACGAGTATCAGCCACTGGTATAGACGAATACCAGAAATTCAAACACAGACGAGCATTTAAAACAGCAATAGAAGAATATCAGGATAAACAACAAATCCTCACATGTAGATATAGGCATAACACAGACGAGTGATGGGGATGATACAGACGAGTATCCAAGCAAAGCAGACGAGCTTCAACCGTATACTAGAACACCACAACACAGACGAGTGCTGGAAATGATACAGACGAGTATCCACGAATATCAGGCATGCCAAACACAGACGAGTGCTGGAAAGTTGCAGACGAGCAACAGCTGAAAATACATATCAGGGCATGGACGAGTGCAACGAAGGATCTAATACCAAACACAGACGAGTGTTAGAAATTGCAGACGAGCAAACAATAAATATGAGATATCACAACACAGACGAGCGTTGAGATTTTGCAGACGGGCAAACAACTACTGATATAACCAAACACTGACGAGTGTTTGAAATTGCATACAAGCAAAATCAAGGTAATCATAAACCACTACTGGGGAAAGCAAATGAGCAATACCACGGGGCCAACACAGACGAGTGTTGAAAGATGCGGACGAGCAGCAATAAAGCGGTAATATCAAGGCTGGGGAAAACTCTGCTTAAGGATAACACAGACGAGTGTTGAGAAACACAGACGAGCGGTAGACAAGTGCCTGATTGGCCACAAGAGTTACAACTCTGCAGGGGAAGACAAGTCAAGAGGTCTGGATACCCATCTCTGACTGAGGTGATGAATACCTGACTGTATCATCACATTACCCAAAAGTATGGCAACTTTGCGGGGAAATATTTCACTGACGGAGGTGAAAATCAAATATGAACTCTGTGGGGACAGGATCATCTTCAGACTTGGCTGGGGAAGCTGCTTGAACCATACTCTGGCTGGGGAGAGCATCTGATAATTCAAGACTCTGAGGGGATATCAGGCTTTTAGTCCCACTTGCTGGGGAAGGACTCTTGCTGAGGATAGAATTCTGATAACTCCAACTCTGGTGATGTTAGGCTTTCAGATACATGCTGGACATATTCTGCTGGGGAAACATGGACTGCTACTTCACTGGGGAAGAAGAAACTGCTTGGGATGCTGCCAAGGCTTGACTGGAGAAAACCTCTGCTGGAGATATCAGGCTTCAGGTACCTGCTGAGGGAAGAAATCTCTGCTTGGGGAGACACTCTACTGGGGAAGAGTAAAATTTCTTGGTAGAATTTGACGCCATCCTGCAACCTGCAACAACAGAAAACACAAGTGTTCCCCGGGGATTTGCATGTAATGATCTGTTCATCCATCGTCACTCGACACTCAAAGAGGGTTACAGTTTCCCTGCATGTCAGTTTTCTTTTCAAATTATCACCATGTTTAGATGCAATGCTATTTTTGCTAAAAATTCAGGACATTTTGCAAACAAAAATAAACACACACATCTTTTTGATTGAATATTCTTTTTATTGAATAGCCTCTGAATAGGAAAAGATTTACATCAGGAAGCAACCACCTGGAAAGAGGTATCCACTAAAAATTGAGAAGAAAAAAAACTATCCTAATGGCAATGTACACGGCATCCCAAGGAGTCCCATTTCTGCTATGACCAGCATGTCTTCGAGACTTTCCATTCTGCTTTTGCTTTCTGAGAGGATGAGGGGACTGTTTCCTACCCTTCTGATATTGTCAAGTTGTACGAAACGATGACGTGGTTCAGATAACTCGAATCGCAGTTGTTCGCTTGTTCCCTTGTTTTGCGTGGATCGCCCTTTCGGGTTTTCAATCCACCGGGATACCCTTTTTTGCCTGAGTTGTCCAATGCGGCTTTTCAACTCAGCGGGTGTACATTTTTTTTATTTATTTCCCTAACTTTTGCCCGAGCTTTTTATTCTGTTTTTAGCTCGCCGGGATGCCCTTTTTTTGCCTGGACTATAATTCTGCTTTCGTGTCCAGCGGGTCTTTTTATGCGAAGTATTTTTTAACTGCGTCCGAGTTAACAGGGGACTGGAAGTCATCTCCATCCATAGTGGTGAGCATCAGTGCTCCTCCTGAAAAGACTTTCTTCACTATGAATGGTCCTTCGTAATTTGGGGTCCACTTGCCCCTGTGATCTGAACCTGGAGGAACGATCCTCTTCAATACAAGCTCTCCCACTTGATACTCTCGAGTACGTACTCGTTGGTCAAATGCACGCTTCATTCTCCTTTGATAAAGCTGACCATGACAGATAGCCGCTAATCTCTTTTCCTCAATTAGACATAGCTGATTATAACGAGCACGCACCCATTCAGCCTCATCCAGCTTGACATCCATCATCACATGCAGTGAAGGAATCTCTACTTCAACAGGCAGGACTGCTTCCATGCCATACACCAAAGATAAGGGAGTTGCCCCTGTAGACGTCCTGACTGACGTTCGGTACCCATGCAAAGCGAATGGTAACATCTCATGCCAATCTTTGTAGGTGACAACCATTTTCTGCATAATCTTCTTGATATTCTTGTTAGCCGCCTCAACCACACCATTCATCTTTGGTCGGTAAGGAGAAGAATTGTGATGTTGTATCTTGAAGTCCCGACACAAGTCTGCCATCATCTTGTTGTTGAGATTAGAACCATTGTCAGTAATGATCCTTTCGGGCACTCTGTATCTGCATATGATATCTCTTTTCAGAAATCTTGCCACCACTTGACGAGTGACGTTGGCATAAGATGCTGCTTCCACCCATTTGGTAAAGTAATCAATCGCGACTAGGATGAAGCGATGACCATTCGAAGTAGTTGGTTCGATCTTCCCGATCATGTCAATGCCCCACATAGAAAAGGGCCAAGGAGATGACATGACGTTGAGCGGGCTTGGAGGAACATGAACTTTGTCTGCATATATTTGGCACTTGTAGCACTTACGAGCGAATGAACAACGGTCTGCATCCATTCTCATCCAGTAATACCCTGATCTTAACAATTTCTTTGCCATAGCATGCCCTCCTGCATGGGTACCGAAAGATCCTTCGTGGACTTCCTGCATGCACAAGCTTGCTTCGTGTCTATCCACGCATCTGAGCAAGACCATGTCGAAGTTTCTCTTGTACAAAACCCCATCTGTATTCAAGAAGAAGCTAGCAGCAAGTCGCCTCAAGGTCTTTTTGTCATTGGAATATGCCCCAGTTGGGTATTCTTGCTTTTCCAGGAATAACTTGATATCAGAATACCAAGGTTTCTCGTCAGACACGGCGTCTACAGAGAAGGCATGAGCTGGAGCGTAGAGCCTGGATATATCAATTCTGGGCACATAATTCCAACACAAGACTTTAATTGACGAAGAGAGAGTGGCCAATGCATCGGCAAACTGATTCTCATCACGTGGTATGTATTGAAGTTTAACTGTCGTGAAGAACGTCAACAGCTTTCTAGCATAATCCCGGTATGGAATTAGATGCTCTTGATGCGTATACCACTTGTCGGTAACTTGGTTAATGACGAGGGCTGAATCTCCGAATATATCGAGGTTCTTAATCCGAAGATCAATCGCCTCCTCTATTCCCATTATACATGCCTCGTATTCCGCTTCATTGTTGGTGCAGCCAAAAGTAATTCTGGCAGCGAAGGGTAAATGAACACCTTCAGGAGTAATGAGTACGGCACCAACTCCACGACCATTGATATTGACGGCCCCATCAAATATCAGCTTCCATTTGGATTCAGGGTCTGGCCCCTCCTCTGGAAGTGGTTCCTCATAATCGTTTGCTATGAGGTACATGATGTCCTCATCAGGGAAATCAAACTTCATTGGCTGATAATCATCCTCAAGAGGTTGCTGTGCAAGGTAATCCGACAATACACTTCCCTTGATGGCTTTCTGAGAAGTATACTGGATGTCGTATTCAGTTAAAATCATCTGCCACCTAGCAACCCTTCCGGTTAACGCTGGTTTCTCAAAGATGTACTTGACAGGATCCATCTTGGAAATAAGCAGTGTGGTATGAGTCAACATGTACTGCCTCAGTCGGCGATCAGTTCATACCAAAGCGCAACAAGTTTTCTCGAGCAGTGAATATCGGGATTCACAGTCGATAAACTTTTTGCTAAGGTAATAAATAGCGTACTCTTTTCGACCAGACTCGTCATGTTGGCCTAACACACACCCCATTGACCCTTCTAGCACGATCAAGTACATGATTAAAGGTCTTCCTTCCACTAGAGGCATTAGAATTGGAGGCTCCTTCAAATATTCTTTTATTTTGTCGAAAGCTCTTTGGCAGTCATCGTTCCACCTGACCGTTTGCTCTTTTCTTAGCAATTTGAAAATTGGTTCGCACGTGGCCGTTAGATGAGATATGAACCGAGAAATGTAGTTCAACCTCCCCAAAAACCCGCGCACTTCTTTTTCCGTCCTCGGTGCAGGCATATCTTGAATAGCTTTTACTTTAGCAGGATCTACCTCAATTCCTCTTTGACTAATAATGAAACCCAGCAGTTTCCCGGAACGCACTCCGAAAGTGCACTTGTTCGGATTCAAACTCAGCTTGTACTTGATCAATCTATCAAACAGCTTCTTTAGGTTGACCAGATGCTCCTCCTTGTCGTGGGACTTCGCAATCATATCGTCCACATAACACTCAATCTCCTTGTGAATCATGTCATGGAATAATGTGACCATCGCCTGTTGATAGGTTGCCCCGGCGTTCTTCAAACCAAAGGGCATGACCTTATAGCAGAATCCATGTCTTCCGGCGCCATCTTTATCTGATTATATTCGGAGAATCCATCCATGAAGGAAAAGACCGAGAATTGAGCAGTATTGTCTACCAACACGTCAATGTGTGGCAACGGAAAATCATCTTTTAGGCTTGTTCTATTCAAATCCCGGTAATCAACGCACATCCGGACCTTGCCGTCCTTCTTAGGTACAGGTACAATGTTAGCTACCCAAGGTGGGTAACTAGTCACAGCAAGGAAGTCGGCATCCCATTGCTTCTGAACCTCCTCTTTGATCTTCATCGCCATGTCAGGACGAGTTCTTCTCAATTTCTGTTTCACAGGAGGACAATCCTCTCTCAGAGGTAGCTTATGCATCACGATGTCGGTATCCAACCCTGACATATCTTGATATGACCAAGAAAAGATATCCACATACTCCTTCAGCATACTGATCAGCTCTTTCTTGACGTGGGCCTGCAAACTAGCCCATATCTTGATTTCCTTCTTTGCATCTTTATTGCCAATGTTGATGATCTTAATCTCTTCTTGATGAGGCTGAATAACTCGTTCCTCTTGTTTCAACAATCTGACCAATTCTTCAGGGAGGTCACAGTCTTCCTCAACCCCTTCATCAGCTTGGTAGACAGGATTGTCAAAGTCATGCATAGTCATAACAGGAACGTTATCCATGGAATCTGGATGATCAACACTGCACAGATGATGTGCTTATTCAGAATCTGCTTATTTTGAAAAAGAGACGCTAACACAAAAGGAAAAAGGAAAAACACATTGCCATTTTTATATTTTTGTGAAAAATTTTAAAAGCAAAGAAAGAGAACACAGTTTGTCTGAAAATGTCCTTTTATTTCATAGCAAAATAGGATGCAATACAAAACATGGTGGCCCAATACAATGGATCCAAGCATCTTGGGCAGAATGCTGGATTTGACAATGCAGTATGCTAATAAAAGGAAACAAAATAATTACTCTGAGAGCCATGTGACTTGAACAATGTCTTCAGCAGACCAATTTGCTAGATCCTCGCCGGGCGCACACGGGCGGATCCAATTGTCCCAGTCTCCGTCACTGTCCCCATCTTGGCTTGCTGTACAGATCTGGCTGTGGTCGAGCAACCCAACACTTGTAAACGGGATGACCTTACCACTCGGAGTAGATCCACCAGGCTGATACCCTAAGCCAACAGCTTGCCCTAGCCTTGGGCACTGCCTGATTGAACAACCTCTTTCGCTTCCCTGTAGGAATGGATGGACGTACCTGTAACACGGTGGGAGAAATGACTTTAGTTATGTTGCGGATAGCAAGAGTCGCCACCGACTTTTATTTTATCCAAAGGAAAGGCATAAAAGAACAGGAAAGACCTTTTTAAAAGATTTTTGGGTCCGGGGGGTAGGTTATGTAAAGGGAAGGTATTAGCACCCTTTACATCCATGGTTATCCATGGGCTCTTAGTTACTTAACTCACTTTGAATTGTTTTTGAAAATGTGAAGTGTGTGAATAGAAATTTTCATAAGAGTTTGATAATGATCCATGTACGGATGCGTAAAAAACTTGTGTTTGAAAATTGTTTGAAATTTGTGAAGTATTTGAAATTTGTTTTGAAATGGTGAGCAAGTAACTATGAGGAACCTACCCTAAAGTTTAAGTCTTTCTGTTCTTTATCCTTTAAATGGTAAGACTATCCCTATTATTAAGGAATAGGTAGTCATTACCTTGGATGTGTGAGGGACAAGTGAGGGACATCTGTTTAATGAAGGCAACTGTAGGGTGTATTAAGCATTTTGGAGGGACTGTCATCATTATTCGATAGGGACTAGATCATTATGAAAGGCAACCATTTAAGGGACTTGATCTTTGATTATTAAGGGACTAGATGACTTTTCTTTTAAGGGACTTTTGCTTTATACACCCCACTTAACCTTGTGATTAGGCAACAATGAGAGGTAACCCTAGAAAGTGAGATGGCGATCAAAGATCGACTTACGTGTGTGAGTGTTTTATTTTAAATATTTATCTTATAATTTAAATGACCTAAATTCGATTTTTAAATACAAATAGTTTTCACTCCCTATTTACTAACCATGGCATAACAAATAAATAATTAAATTTTACAAAAATTACATCCAGGAGCAATTACAAAAATAATGATAAAGCCATTTAAATAAAATAGTAAAATAAATAAATAAGCAAAATATAAATAATAAGTAAAATAAATAAGCAATTTAATTGGATTAGTAATAATAATAATAATCACAATTTAAAATAAAGGGGGTTAGTAAAAAAATAATAATAATAACAATTTTAAATGGGGTTAGCAATAAACATGATTAGTAATAATAATAATAAACCAAAACATTATAATAAACAAAATTTTAATAGTTAATAGAAAAAATTATAAACAATTATCAATTATTATGAAATTTAAAATTATAAATAAATTAAATAAATTATAAACATATTATGAAAAAGTAAATTATAATTAAAAGTTAAATTAGCAATTTTTAAACATATAATAGAAAATATTTAATTATAAACAATGATAGGATATTTATAAAATAGGATTAATTATAATTGTATTTACAAAATTTAATTATTTTAAATAAGATATGTACATGAAAAAAATGATCATACAATTATATTTGCAAAAATTAGAAATTAAAATCACAAAATAGAATTAGGTTTTTTTTTTACTTAGAAAAATAAATTAGGGTTTGTCAAATATTAGGGTTTATTTTATTTACAAAATTAATTTAATGAATATATACATATTATAATCTAAATAAATAAAAAAAACTAATTTTGAATTAAGAAAAATAGTTTTAGAATTTAGAGAATATTGAATATATATATGTGAAATTATTTAATTATATGATTATTAATAAGAATAATTAAACAAAATCAATTAATTAAAATAAGATAGAAAAAGAAACAAAAAAAACTTACCTGGCTGGGGTTTGAACCCAGCACCTCCTGCTCCCATGAACTTATGCCAGCAACCACAACCACTGGGCCACACATGCGTTGGTGTGAGAATAATGAATCCAGTTGTTTTTGTTCTATATCCTGGAAAATCACAAAAATAAGAAAAAACCAAAAGGCCTGGGGGAGAATCGACCCCAGGACCTCTCAAGCAAACGCACATACACATTACCATCCCAGCTAGGTGAGCGAATCTGATATTATGGTGGCCACAATGCATAATATATTATATTGGCTAAATGACTGGAAAAATGAACAAAAAAGGATTGAAGCCAGGATTCGAACCCCTGCCCTCTCATAATACGCATGCCTGACTTTCCACTGGGACAAGCGTGTGCTTGTGAAATACAAACAGGATTAATTCATAATATTTTAAGACAATTTTTAAACTTGAATTTTGGCGCCAGCATAACTTCATCTTCTTCCTTGAATTCGCAGGTTTTCCTGCGAAATTATCTGGGAAAATACCTGCGAATTTTCCTGCACCCTAAACCTGCGAATTTCAAACCACCATCAAACAGTACAATTTTATCAAATTAGAAACATCTTTGAATTCCTTGCAACCTGTACAACCCAATTATGTCAACCAAATTCATTTATATTGCCTAAATCGTGAAACCCCAAAACTAAACTCCAAACCCTAACAATGGCCGATTGTAGTATAGGGCATGAAGCTTCACGAAAACTATCCAGAAAGCATCTATGGATCATTACAAACACAAATCAGGCATTAAATTCAAACAACAATGGTTAATTATATGAAAACGAAAAAATTCAAAAGGAGGAGAAAACGTGATTCAGTTTATGCTTTTCATGGCACTATGAATGATTATGATGGTTGCTACATGATCAATGAATCATCAGGAAGCTATTGCAATCTTTAAATTGTCCTGAAAGTACCTATAACTTGGAAACCGAAATCAAGTTTTGGTGTGGTTTTTTGAAGTTTTGAGACAAGGTGAGAGGCTGCCAAAATCGTGTCTTGTGCTAGGTTTGTGTTAAGTACTTATAGGAGGATCAATTTAGGTCAAAAAGTTGGATAGTTGTGTAGAAGATTTGATTCAAAAAGATTCACAATGATAAGCTTTGAAATTTCAATATTTTTGCATCAACACTTTCTATTTCAAGCCAATCAATGTTATCCTTGTATCAATTTGTTCCATGCTGAATTCATGACTTTCTAGAACCAAAAATAAAATTAAATCTTCATATTTAATATTTTATTTAAATTTAAAATGATTTTAAGTATAAAAAATCATAATAAATTAATTAAATAAAATAAAAATTATGAAAATATCATAGAATTTTCGTGCATGATGTCATGGATTGCTTTGGGTCATTAAAAGTTCAGCCCATTTAACAAAATTTGGTTTTAAACCTCCATTTGCTTCATAAACTTCCCTAAAATTTCCCAACTTTGCAAGGGCACATATCCTTCAATTTTAATGGTATGAGGGTGTTCTTGGACATTTTGGAAAGCTTAAAGAGTCCTCTAAACAACCCCACTGGTTTCATGTCCATATCATTTACCAATCTCAAGTTATGCCCTTTTGAAGTTGTTGACTTTTTGTTGACTTTCAAAAGGACCTATAATGTCTTAGCTCATACCTTCCAAATGAAGCATTTTTGGGCTTGGCTTGTGAGACACAAAGTTGTATAGAATTAAATTTCCTTCAAAATGAGCTTTGGATGGAGACTTGGTGATGAAGTATGTGAAAGTTATGGCTGGTCAAAGTTTAGTTGACTTTTACTAAGGAAACCCTAATTTAGAAACTCCTGATTCTTGATGATCTGAAATCTCCTTGATGAATCATGATCAACCCTTGATCAAATGATGAATTTTACTTCATATACTTGATGTTGGCAAAAAATCATGAAGTTTGACTTTGGTTTGACCACAGTTGACCTCAGTTTGACTTTTTAACTACTTTGACTGATTTTGACTTATCTGATCATTTGACTGAGCAAACTTTTGAGAAAAGTCTTGAAACTTGACCATTCAGCAGTCTCTCTTTTACTACCTTCAAAGGAGTCTTTACTTCACAAGAAAAATAAATTGTGTCCCAAGAGGTTCACAAGGATCACAAAGTTCACAAGACATCTCATGAGGTTCACAGGGTTCACAATTAGTTAGAAAGTTTGACAATTCCCTCAGATAATGCATCCTCCTAAGCAATGCATCTTAAACTAGGGTTTTAACTTTCATCAGGCTAAATGAACTTCCAAGACTTCAAGTGAGCTTCATAGAACCCTATATGTCTTCAAGAATCCCTATGTCAAGTTTCAAGACTTTCCCCAAAGGTTTGCTCAGTCAGATGATCAGATAGGCTAAAATCAGTCAAAGTAGTTAAAAACTCAAACTGAGGTCAACTGTGGTCAAACCAAAGTCAAACTTCATGATTTTTTTGCCAACATCAAGTATATGAAGTAAAATTCATCATTTTATCAAGGGTTGATCATGATTCATCAAGGAGATTCCAGATCATCAAGAATCAGGAGTTTCTAAATTAGGGTTTTCACAGGAAAAGTCAACTGAACTTTGACCAGCCATAACTTTCACATGCTTCATCAAAAAATTTCCATCCAAATCTCATTTTGAAGGAAATTGAATTCTCTACAATTTTGTGTCTCACAAGCCAATCCATAAAATGCTTCATTTGGAAGGTATGAGCTAAGACATTATAGGTCATTTCAAAAGTCAACAAAAAGTCAACATCTTCCAAAGAGCATAACTTAATAATGGTAAAAGATATTGACATGAGAAAAAAGAGGTTGGTTAGAGGACTCTTTAAGCTTTCCAAAATGTCCAAGAACACCTTCATAGCATTAAAATTGAGGGATTTGGGCCCTTGCAAAGTTGGGAAATTTTTGAGAGGTTTATGAAGCAAATGGGGTCTTAAAACCAAAATTCACCAAATGGGCTTGCTTTTTTATGATCCAAACACTTCCATGACATCATGCCCGAATTAAAAATCATTTATTCAAATTTTTATTTATTTTATTTTATTTATTATGATTTTATACATTAAAAATCATTTTAAATCAAAATAAAATATAAAAGTCTCAATATTTGATTTGATTTTTGTTTTAGAAATTCTTAAAGGCCATTTAGAGATGATTGAAATCATTTTAAATCAAAATAAAATATAAAAGCCTCAATATTTGATATGATTTTTGTTCTAGAAAGTCATAAAGGTCATTTAAAGATGATTGAAATCATATAAGATCATATCAACCAAAAATAGTAAGAAGATATCAATTTTTTTCCTCAATATTTGATTTGATTTTTGTTCTAGAAATTCTTAAAGGCGATTTAGAGATGATTGAAATCATATAAGATCATATCAACCAAAAATAGTAAGAAGATATCAATTTTTTTTCAATATTTGAAAGCATATCTTTTTCAATCTCAAGTGATCCAAAAGTCCAAAGTAGGATATGATTTTTTGATCTAATTACACTCACTATATATATACATGAAGAGATCACACCACAAGGACGAATTTGGCTGCTTCCAAGAGTAAGAGCAATACTTCAAATTTTCATAAAAAATTCATAATTCGGATTCTATTTTGCAGGTTATATCAAAGTGTTTTGAAGGTTGCAATCTCTTCCTTGATCATCCTTGATGCTATCCCAATGCATTACATCATCCAAAACTCATCAAAATGCATAAACCGATTTCATCTTTTAGTTTAAAAATTGATTTTTTGATTTCAATGATATAAGCAATATAAATGAAGTTTGATTATATATTATTGTTCATGATGATGTTTGCAATGTTTCTGGATATTTTGATTTAATGTTTGATGCAGAAACAGCTAAGTGCCATTGCTAGGGCCTGGGTTCGAATCTCAGCCCCAGGTATGTTTTTTTCATTTATTTTCACTATTTCTTGTGTTTTATTTATTTAATTCAATTAATTCTTTAAATAATAAATTTATAAAATAAATGTATATATTATTTTCTTTACAAAAACTTATATTTTTTTTAATTCAAATTATTTTCTCAAAAAAATCAAATTATTCATATTTATTTTATTATATGTTCATATTATTAAATATATATATTTTGTAAATAAATAAATTAATATTTCAATTAATAGTTAAAACCCTAATTTTTCTTAAATAAAAATCTAAACCCTAACTTTTTTCAAAACCCTAATTTTTTATTAACCTTAATTTTTATTAACATTAATATTTAATTTAATTTTGCTATAGACCATAATTTAATAATTAATCATGTTTTGTTATAAATAATTAGTATTTGTTTATTATTATTATAATTATTCTATTTTCTTCTAAATTTTTTTTCAATGTTTATTTAATTTAAAAATAATATATTCTCTTAAATTTTTATCTTCTTTATATTTTTACTAACCTTTTTCTTCTTCTTCTTATTATTTCATTATTACTAACCATTTAAATTATTGCTTATTTATTTTCTCGTTATTATTATTTTTTCCGATTATATTGTAACTATCCCAAAGCTTTGTAATAGTTTAGGTTTATATTTTTGCTTTATTTTTATTGTAAATATTAACTGCGTGGTTAGTAACTATAGGGTGTGTATAACATGTTTGTAATTAAAAATTGACTTAGAATCACTAATTAAATAAGATAAATACTTGAAAATAAACACTCACACACGTAAGTCGATCTTTGATCGCCATCCTACACTTTCTAAGGTTACCTCTCATGTTGCCTATTTTTAAGGTCAAGTAAGGTGTCTTGAGCAAAGTCCCTTCATAAATATCATCAAGTCCCTTCAGTTTATAAGATCAAGTCCCTTCGAGGTTGCCTACGATAAATGAACTTGTCCCTTCGAATAAAAGATGATAAGTCCCTACGAATTGCTAAAGATACCTTACAATTGCCTAAATTCAGATTGTCCCTATACATGTCCCTTCTCACATCCAAGGTAATGGCTACCTATTCCTTAATAATAGGGATAGTCTTACCATTGAAAGAACATATAAGAACAGTAAAGACTTATTATAGGGTAGGTTCCTCTTAAGTACTTGCTCACTTTTTCAAAATACTTCATTACATTTCACATTTCAAACAAATTTTCAAAACAAAGTCTTTATATACATCCATACGAGGATCATTATAAAGTACTTAGAAATTTTTTATCACACACTACACCTTTCTCAAAACAGTTTAAAGTGAGCTAAGTAACTAAGAGCCCATGGATAACCATGGATATAAAGGGTGCTAACACCTTCCCTTTGTATAACCTACCCCCCGAACTCAAAATCTTTTTAAGGTCTTTCCTGTTCTTTTATGCCCTTTCCTTTTGGATAAAATAAAAGTCGGTGGTGACTCTTGCTATCCGTAACATTTAACTAAAGTCAGTTCTCCCACCGTGTTACAGAACTGGCGACTCTGCTGGGGATTTAATAAAAGAGGGGTACCCTTAGGAATTAGATCACTTTAAAATTGTTTGCTTTGTTTGCTTTATACTTATTTGTTGGGCTCTTATGTGTGAAAGATCCTAACCCGGATCTAGTGTACCTTAGGTAAATGGCAATAGACTAAGGAAACTGTACGGCGTATACCGATATGGTTGATCTGGTGGCCATAGTTAGTGTGACTTCTTGGTTGGTGCTTATGTTCCTTAAGTCAAGTTGAGGATAATATGAGGCTGCCATATGTTGTCAATACACTAACTGACTTTTAGAACCCTTGTCATCCCATCTTGGCCTTTAGAAAGTAGTGAGATAACCGGCTTTGGTGAAGACTGAAGTTGGTTGATACTCGATACTACACTCATTGAGATCTTAAACTTGGAGGGTTTTGGTTGGCAAGTAAGTTGCCTACTGAACAACCACCCTTGTGAATGATCAATGATATTGAGATCCCTTAGAACCTGGTTACTTTTGTAGGACAGGATGAACCAACTAAACTTTAGGGGAGGGTACTTACCTTTAAACCTCATGCAAGCCTTCAAACCTAAGGGCTATGGTGTGACTTGCTTGTGTGTGACATATGTTTGTGATTGAGCATAACATCATAACATCATCATGCATCATAAGCATAGCATTTTCACTAATCATTTCAAGGACCAAAGGATTTATCTTTGTTCTTTGTTGCAGGTCATGGCTTCTGCTCGTAGGAATACTATCCGGATCAACTTTGTAGGAATACCTCCTAAGCTTAAGGAATTGGTCTCTCAAGTTTCTGAAAACTCCCAATTCATCAAGAGGCATGGTCACCTACTGGATCTAGTCACTTTAGGGTTCAATGAAGACATGATGAGTGTCCTGTTTCAGTTCTTTGATCCTAAACATCATTGCTTCACATTCCCCGACTATCAACTGGTTCCTACAATGGAAGAGTTCTCTAAACTACTGGCTATACCTATCCTTGATCAGAAACCCTTCACGGGATTAGAAAAAGAGCCTAAACCTGAGGTTATTGCTGCAGCCTTACATTTGAAGAAATCAGACATTGTCCTAGAAACGAGAAGCGGAGTTAAGGGTATTCTTGCTAAGGTATTGATAGAGAAAGCTCAGGTATTCTTGAAGGCTATGAGTTATGATGCCCTTGAGGAGATCTTGGCCTTATTAATCTATGGCCTAGTGTTTTTTCCTAACCCAGACCAGTGCATAGACGTACACGTCATCAACATATTTCTGACTCGCAATCCAGTGCCTACATTACTTGGAGACATCTTACACTCTCTTCATACCCGTACTACGAAGGCACGAGGAACTCTGATGTGTTTAATACCTCTATTGTCTAGGTGGTTTATTTCTCACCTTCCTCGATCAGTGATGAAGAATGAACAAGGGTTAAGGTGGTCTAAAAGGATCATGTCAGTTTCTCATTCAGACATTCATTGGTGTTCTAGATCTATGAAGAATGTTACTATCATTGACCGTTGTGGTGAATTCTCCAATGTGCCACTCCTTGGCATAAGAGGGGGCATTACCTACAATCCTTCTTTAGCTCTATGTCAGTTTGGTTATGCTCGGAGCAATGGTCCTCATGACATGCTTATTCAAGGAATTGTGTTCGACTACGACAACGATCTGCAAGGTTATCGTCAAAGGTTCATACGAGCATGGGGTAAAGTGAACAAGGTTGACAACAAGACTCTGGAACCAAAGTACTCCATTCCTATGGAACCTTACCTCAGATGGGTGCGATCTCATGCTCAAACTCTTATGATGCCATATCCTGTTATTCTACCGGTTACTATGGAACCTGTTGCAGAAGGAGATACTCCTTATACCATCCTTCATCCAGACATGCCCACTAACCTGGAAGAATTGCAGAAATCCTGGATCCAACTAAAGGAACAAAGAAATACCTTCGAAGCTCAATTCAGGATTAGACAAGAAAAAGTGTTGGAGCTGACCAAGCAACTTCACGAGGAGCGGAACCTCAACACATACCTCCATACAAAGAGGAAACGTCCATGGGAGACTTAAAACCCCAGTTTTGTACTTATTTCCCTTCATTGTAAGCCCAAGGGGCAAAATAATTTTAACATTTACTAATAAAAGTTTTTATTTCCGTTTGTTTAACAAATGTAAATTATGCGGTCCTTGAAAACATTGCATATGCATCTACATACCATATCATTGCATGACAGGTTGTCACAACAGGTTTCTCATCTTCTCGCTGTTTATTTCAGAAGAAATGGCTCTCGAGCAATCTGTCAAAGATCTTCAAGCTCAGAATGCTCAGTTTCAAGAAGTGATTCTGAATTTATCCAAGGGGCAAGAAAAGTTGAAAGCACTCCTCTCTAAGGACATAAAGAAGAAGAATCCTGAGGACAACAAGGATGATCAGCTGAAACAACTACAGGCTGAGATGGAAGAGATGAGGATCCAGATGAATGGCCAAATGGCTCTTATCCAAAGTTTGGCCCAGGGGAAAGAAGAGCTGAGAAGCTTTGTCAATAAGCTTCGATATAACGGAGTTGGGAATCTAATCATCAGTCAACCTCCGTTGAAACAAGCTGACTTAGCTGAAAGGAAAGTAAGGATAATAGAAGGAAAGAGACAGGCTACTATTAACCATCCTTCAATGGAAGAAGGAAGACCCTGTAAGATTAATCCACTTCGACACATGGAATATAAAAGACAGTTCATCAAATTCAACACGCCAATGCCACAAATGCTGCAATGCTTGTTGGAAATGAAGCTAATTTCCTTGGAAAATTCTCCTAAAAATCCTAATACCTCTTCTCCTCGCTATAATCCCAAAGCAAGGTGTATGTACCACTCCGACAGTCCCGGACACGACACAAATAACTGTTGGGCATTGAAGAATAAGATTCAAGACCTAATTGACGAAGGAATACTCGAGGTTACTCCAGAAGGCCAGGTTGAGTTCTTCTATCGTCTATCAAGCATCAAAGTTTCCAGATAACTGGAGTGACGGGTTTAGAGGAAGAGGCTTTGAGAACATTTGAATTTTCTTTTGTAATTTCTTTTGTTTGCCTAAACACTTACTATTATGTTAAACTTTTGTTTTCATTAATGCATTGCATATGTTTGTCTTGAATTAATCCATTCGTTTCACTATATTTTGAACTATGTTTCATATTTCTATTTTGTGATATTTAACTCCTGATAAAGCTATAAGCCTGTAGAGGGAGGATGACGAAAACAATACCAAAATATTAGGCAGTATGCTTTTGAACAGACTATGCTGACGATGTACAGGCATTGTTTCAATTCCTAAACAGTGGAGATATAAGGAAATTAATCCCTAGTCAACCCTTTTGAGCCTATGAAGTAGGAGTTTTTATTCTCACACAAATTAAAACCCTTATTCATAACCCGGGGCAGGGTAGTTACTCGGTTAACTCAAATATGCCAATTATCTGTGTTATACACAACTAATGATGGTTCTCTGTAATCATTAAACCTGACAGTCAATATCTAGCAAAAAAAAAGCTCACTAAGTCAAAACCTATGAAGGAGACTTAATAAAAAATTAAGACATCCCGCTGACTGTAACCTTGAAATAAACAGTTCAGACAAAAAGAAGATATAACGAAGTCAAAAGAAAAAAGACGTCACTATGAATCCTCAACAAAGAAAGATGACTGAATGTTCAAATAAATTTTTGGTTTCTGAACCATCATAAATGTCAGTGTTACAATTCCAAACTCCTTTGAGCCTCAATGCATAAGTTAACTGAGTATAGGACTGAAGAACATCATGGAGATTGGGTTGGGTACAAATAAAATTTGAGCCTTTATCCTTTGTTTCTTAAACCGTGAACCAGGCCACGTTACAACCCTTTAAAAGTCCTAACTGAAGCATGGTTAGTTCGAAAGCGTACTGCTACAAAAAGGTATCATGACTCCTTTAGGGCTTATTATAAAACTTGAGTTAATATCACAGTTTTCACAAAAAATGTTTTTCTAAAATAACTCTTTTTCAAAACTTCAAGACAGACATAAGCATTGCATTTTTGAATATATTTGTTTGCATATACCTGAATGTTTGATAAACAGAGAAACTTACAGGATGAATGTTCAATAAACCAAAGTCCTTCCAATAAACAAAGTTGCTTCCTGGATCAAAGTCCATGTATACAAAGGGGCATAGTCATTATCTCCTAATCAGGGGGCAGGCCGTGATACTGCCTAACTCATTAGGGGCAATCAGGACAGGATTCAACTATGTTTAAGTTTAGGTTTATATTTTTGCTTTATTTTTATTGTAAATATATTAACTGTGTGGTTAGTAACTATATGGTGTGTATAACATGTTTGTAATTAAAAATTGACTTAGAATCACTAATTAAATAAGATAAATACTTGAAAATAAACACTCACACGCGTAAGTCGATCTTTGATCGCCATCCTACACTTTCTAAGGTTACCTCTCATGTTGCCTATTTTTAATGTCAAGTAAGGTGTCTTAAGCAAAGTCCCTTCATAAATATCATCAAGTCCCTTCAGTTTATAAGATCAAGTCCCTTCGAGGTTGCCTACGATAAATGATCTTGTCCCTTCGAATAAAAGATGATAAGTCCCTACGAATTGCTAAAGACACCTTACAATTGCCTAAATTCAGATTGTCCCTATACATGTCCCTTCTCACATCCAAGGTAATGACTACCTATTCCTTAATAATAGGGATAGTCTTACCATTGAAAGAAAATATAAGAACAGTAAAGACTTATTATAGGGTAGGTTCCTCTTAAGTACTTGCTCACTTTTTCAAAATACTTCATTACATTTCACATTTCAAACAAAGTTTCAAAACAAAGTCTTTATATACATCCATACGAGGATCATTATAAAGTACTTAGAAATTTTTTATCACACACTACACATTTCTCAAAACAGTTTAAAGTGATCTAAGTAACTAAGAGCCCATGGATAACCATGGATATAAAGGGTGCTAACACCTTCCCTTTGTATAACCTACCCCCCGAACTCAAAATCTTTTTAAGGTTTTTCCTGTTCTTTTATGCCCTTTCCTTTTGGATAAAATAAAAGTCGGTGGCGACTCTTGCTATCCGCAACATTTAACTAAAGTCAGTTCTCCCACCATGTTACAAAGTCCAGCAGTCTTGGAAGTAAGGCATCATAAGTCATAGGGATAGCCTCAATCACCCTATTAGCCGGGCGAGTTTTCCTTGCTGATACGGTCTCTGCTAATAATTGGTACGAGGTTGTTGTTGTTGATGTTGTTGTGGAGGAGGTAGCATCTGTTGCACTGAAGCTGCATGAATTGTGACAGCAGCCACATGTTCATAGGGTCTTCTATAACCACGGCCCCGGCCTCGGCCAAATACGGTGTTTGGTACACCCTCTCTTCTTCTAGGAGGTCCACTGAAAGCTTTCCTCGCTCCATTTGAGCTACTAGCACTAGTATCTTATATCTTCCCCATCTTCAGCAATGTTTCAACTCTCTCACCAGCAATAACAATATCATTGAATTTAGTGGCAGAACTGGACGCCAGTCTTTCAAGAAATACACCCTGCAGAGTACCCATAAACATGTCAGCCATTTCATTCTCTAGCAGCGGTGGTTGCACCCTGGCAGCAAGCTGGCGCCACCTCTGAGCATATTCTTTGAAACCTTCTTTAGCTGTCTGAGCCATATGCTGCAACTGCGTGCAGTTCAGAGCCATGTCCATGTTATATTGATATTGCCTCACGAAGGCTTCATCTATATCCTTCAAACTCTTGATATTAACTCTATTGAGCTTCATGTACCATTCCAACGAAGCTCCTACCAAGCTGTCTTGAAAATAATACATCCATAGTTTCTCATCATCCGTGTGAGCAGCAATTCTCCCAACAAATGATTGCAGATAGGTCTTCGGGCATGCAGTGCCATTATACTTCTCAAAGGTTGGAACTTTGAACTTGTATGGGATCCTGACCCCAGGAACCAAGCCCAAATATGTTATGTCAAATCCCAAAGAGCTCTGGGATTGAATAGCTTTGATTTGCTCAGCCATCTCTTCGAACCTCTTGTTCATCTCTGCTCCCTGACCTTCAGCTTCGTCTAGGAGAGTGAACTGGTCGTCATGATTATCCATCTGAAGATTATTCAAACCATCATTGATTATAGTCACTCTTGGCTGTGTAACAGGAGCTTCAACCTAACGTGCGCCCGCACCAGTACGATTATCAGCAGCAGCAACTGTAGTGTTCCTGGGTTGACTGTTCTCTATCATCTCCCGCAGACGCTCTTGGTTTTGCCCCATGCCGGCCATCACTGTCATAAAGTTATCCATTCTCAGTCTCAGATCTGCCAAGTCCGCTTGCATCTGGTCCATGGCTCGTTCTCTGTTAATCTTTGTTGGATACCTGTGCGCAACTGGTTGTTCCCGAACTTTACGGGGAGCTATAGTGCCTGCAACACAAAACACGTTAGTAACTGAGACAACACCTGCAAAACAACAAACAGGTTATATGCAATGCAATGTAACTGTTCATGTTCCCAATTTTAAGCATTTGGCATGCCCCAGTTCTGGCATTTATTCTCAGACAATCACTTTCAATTTTTTGACTTTCAAGCTTTCTCTTTGATAAGTGTTCAAACATTAGCAGTATCCAGACAAACGAGTCTTGCACATTCAAAATGATAACTTGCACATTAATACTGGATATGAATAACCCACTACAGGCTAAAGGTCAGAATACAACCAGAAAAATTCCCCGAAGGGTTACAAGCCAGTACATAACATAAAGACAAGAGAAATAAAAGCAAGACTCCTACAACAAGCCTGTAGGTAGTCTGCAAAAACAAACAACTAAGTTAAGGATCCAGGATCTTCCACCTCTACCCTTCTCTTCTTGACACCCGCTCTCAGCTTGAGCTCTTCGATCTCTTTCCCTGCTTCCTCCAGAGCTAACTGACTTTGTGCTAGCTGTTGGGTCTTTTCTCTCCGGATGGTGTGAACTTGCTCCACCTCCTCCTTCTTGAAAGCCATCTGAACTTCAAAGAACTCTTCCTTCTCTTTGAATTTCTTCTGCTCTTCCTCCCTTTGGCCTTGCAACCAAGCAGTGGATTGTCGAGCATCTTTGAGAGTCTTTAGATTCTTCTTGCGCTCAGCTTCTCTTTGGGCTTCCATCATACCCAACCTGTGGAAATGGGCTTCTCTACCAGCAAAGTCCTTCTCTTTGGCTTCTAGAGAGGCTTGGAGCTTCTATAGCTTGTCTTCAGCTTCATTCTTGGCCCTGTTGGCTTGGTGGTACAGGCTTACCATCTCAGTATTCTCCACTCTGACCTCATGCAGTTGAGCTTCTAGCTTCTTGTAGTCTTCCAAGGAGACAGTACTGCTATGACTAGGCACCTCTCAGGGATAAAGTGGAGCCTCAACTGAAAAAGGCATGAGAACTGACTCTACATGTCTTTGCAACCATGCAGCATATGGTGGATATGTCTTAGGATCAACTCGGCCGAAGTCTTTCTTACCCTTTCTTATCCTGTGAGCCCAGGCTTGGACTGCTTGTTGAACCAACTCTTTGTTCCCTTCAGCAGGAAAGTACAAAGACTCAGCCAACTCTTCCATCTGAGGAGGATCTTTCAAAGGGTAGCCAAACTGCTTTCTGGCTAATGTTGGATAGTAACTGATGACACCTTTCCTTCCCAGCAAAGGTACTCCAGCAAACCTTCCGCAACTGACCATCAACTCCTTACCTAGCAAATACCTATCATAACCCTAGGCAATGTCTTCAACAGTCAACCCCATCAGTCTTCAGGACCACCTCCATTCATCCCTCATCTCCTTGAAGGCACATGACTTAGGCAACTGTCTAGCAAACCACTCAGCTAACAAAGGAGCACAACAGACTACTGGACCACCCCTACCTTTCTCATTTCTGTAGTGGACACTAAAGTAGAAGTCACCCAAAAGAGTAGGCACTGGATTGCCTTTTGTAAAGATTGAGATCACCTCTAAGCTGACAAACTCCTTCTCTCCGGGAAACAGAATGGACCCATACACCATCAAAGCAAGCAAAGCTCCAAAGTCATTCCACTTAGCTTCTATAACATATCTTTCTGTTTCTGGGATGATCACACTCCAGGGTAGACCTTTGCCTTCACTCTCTTGCAGAGCCTTCCTGACTGAAGCAGCTGGCAACCTACAAACCTTGGCTATGTTTTCATCCTTAAGCACAACCTCTGACCCGTAGAACGACAATGTCTCTCTGATCGGCACATTCAGCATGCTGGAGATCTCTTCCAATGTCGGAGCTAGGATGTAACCTGGAAAAACAAAGCAACGCAGCAGAGGATTATAAAATTGCAACAGGGTATGCAAACTGTCCTTCTGGTCTGCAGTGGGCTTGTCCACAAACTTCAGTATCTGGCCATATCTCTTCTTGAAATTGCCCAAGACTTGATCGTTCATCAGACCCGCTAACCTCTGAACACTTTTAACTTCAGGCTGAAGAAAGGTATAATGCACATTCTTTTTTCTTGGAACTCTTCTAATTTCTTCCATGGAGATAAGATTACCAGAACTGGGAGCAGATTAAGAACAATGACCTGAAAAATGGGAAACATAAACAGTTAATGCAAAGAATGATGCAAATGCAATGCAATGCAAACATATGATCAACTGAGACCATCTGAACTGGACACTGACAAAGGCCCCTCTGAATACTGGCAAACCAAAAGTCCACTGAGTCACACTCTCTGATAATCACAACTCACTGAAGAAGATCTCGGGACCACAGTACCAAGAATACCAGAAAACCAGAACTCCAGAACCATAAGACCATAGAACTAAAGATCATAATCACAGGACCACTGATAATAACAAGGACCACTGAATAGATGAGTGTATGTTGAGGTCATGGGTTCCTGCACACCTGTAAACACCCCCCAATCTCACTAGTAAAAGGCTCTGGGTCAGACATGACAGACTCTCAAAGCTGAATAGCAATAATACTGTCACCATCTCCAAGAAATGGCTCATGACCAAATCAGGGTATCGGTTTGGCATTATATACTACGCAGGGAGGCCTCAGTTGAGTCCAGGACACAAGGTCATCCTATGCGATCCCCAGGTGGGCCCTCGGATGCGAATGGGTTTGCCACAAAATGTGGGCTGCCACTGTCATCACTAAAGAGGGATGTTTTCACAAGGTTCTCAATGATCGGTCCCCAGCTGCACATAACTGTCAAGGTTATGTAATGAGAGAGGAAGATCCCCAAATCAAGAAATTTCCAAGACAATTGCAACCTGGGTGTGGAACTCACTACTACCCCCATGACAAGATTTCATGAGGCCAAAGTGGGACCCCTCTAAGTCCTATGGTGCACTCGAGCCGGGTAATTGGCTCATATCTCTCAAGAACAAGTAACACCCCTCCCACAAAACAGAAAACCAGTCCAGACAGTCCAGTATATATACATGATGCAGTAAATAAAGACTGAAAACTGTAAATAAAGCTGTAAATAAAGCTGTAAATAAACAACAATAACATACAACAAGCCACAGCAAACAAACATCACCCAATGAAACAGCAACACACATGCGCTAGGAGAGACTCACAGGGGAACCAGAGATCTCTGGTGTGCAGTCCCCAGCAGAGTCGCCAGCTGTCGCTCCCCGGATTTCCATCCTGGTACAAACGCGAAAGTGGCGCGGAAAAAGAATAGAGTCGCCAGTCAGGCATTTTTATCCTGAAGAAAGGGAATGGTAATGCTGCACAAACCAGAAAAAAAGAAGCGGAAGGACACGGGTCCTGCGAACCAAAGAGACTGAGCTCGGGAGTCGGTTACGACTGGGGAAGGTATTAGCACCCAGATCGTCCGCCGTACCCGACGGGATCCACGCTTGAAAAGAAAACTGTTTCAAAGGGTGAGGGTATGAAAGCTGCAGCAAAGAAATGAAAATGAAAAGAAAAGAAACTAAAATAAGAAACAAAGAGAAAAATGTAGGGAAAATAAAGATTGTGCTCGAACGGGCCCTACCCCGCTGCCTACGTACCTCATCAGGATAATGAGGATCAGAGACGCCGTAGTTCCCCTAACTAGGGGTACCAAAAGGAAATTGCTTGTGAATTAAAGCTTGAACTGCTTATGCCATTGCTCAGGTGTTGCAGACTCGGACGACGAGTGCGTAACCGTCTTGCAAAGTGACAAGTAGGAGCAAGTTCGCGGACGGAGCGAATGAGGTGAGAAAAGAATTCCCGAAGGAAAGACGCTTATTGTTTGTTTGGTGTTTTTTAGAAGCTTTTATGAGTGTGTCACAAGGAAGTGAACTTAAGCTCTCTTCAATGGAATGTTCACTTGTCACTACATTCCAAGATGGAATAATAGAACAAGCACACTCAAGTAAGGAGAAGATCCCCAAAACTTGAACCCAAAGATTAGGGCTTAGGCTCACTAACTTGTTTACTTATTAAGTGCTTTGGTATTTACAATGAAGAAGTGTTTTTTATGCTTTTCTTTTATGAAGAAGATACCTTGATCAGACTTGTGCATCACAAGGTAAACTTGTACTATCCCAAGATGGGAAGACTACAAGCATACCGCATGGGATAAGGCTATGGATCAATGAATCACTTCAAACTTATTAAAGTGTTTTTTAAGAGTTATGAGATGAGAAGAGAAGAAGAACCAAAAGGATCACAAAGGAAAAATTCTAAAGGGGACTAAATAATCCTAAGTGTTAACATGCATGGATGTCCTAAGGGTTAGTGAGGGTTCTATCCTATTGAAGAAGGAAAGAAGAAGAAAAGAAGATAGAATAAGGGATGAGAAAGGCCTAAGCCCAACAACAAAGGGTTAGTTCACATAAACATAAGAGGAGAAGATGAGAATTGGAGATGTGGAACTCAATTCCCACATCTCACACTTACCATAGCCCCTGCAAGGTTAGTATGCATATAAATGAACCAAAATGAACAAGATAACATGCTAACATCACACAATCAGAAGTAAAATGATATGAATAAATGCCAATGCAAGTGAAACTCAAAGAAATGAGGAGAAGGAGTATGCAACTCAAAATGATGCAACATGAACACATATGAAAACAAATGCACACTTATGAAATATGCAAAGCAAGATGTACAAAATATGAACATACGACTCACAACCAGAACCAAAATGAGATGAAGAATGGCTTAGGAGGCCAGCAAGATGAAGAGAAGAATGGTACAAGACCAAACAATGCCAAATGGAAGCAAAAGAAACCATAAGATGAAGTTAAAACACTTAAAGAAACAAAAGACTTAAAGAAGAAGCAAACTCAAAAATTCAGAAGACACAAGACCTATCCTAGGACCAGGAAGGTACCCACACCCCAAAGGAACCCCAAATGAGAAGAATAAAAGGGCACAAGTGCCTTTCTAGGCTTATGAGAGACTTAAATGTTCAAAGGAAGCAAAATGAGACAAGGTTCAAAATAAAATCCACAATAAAACAACCAGCCATCTAAAAATTCCACAAATGAAACCAAATGATCCTCAAGCATGTTATATCAACTAGCCAAAAGGATTTGCAAAGATTCAGAAGGGAACTAAGTCAAATGGAAGCAAGAACACAAGTTAGGGCAGAAAACTTACATCACAAGTTACCAGACCAAGACTCGAGAAATAAGTTTCCAAAAATCCAGAGAAAAATCACATGAAAAGTAAAATGTGTTAAGAATACAAAGCAAAAAGAATGGGATCAAAACTCAAAATATTGAAGTCTATGGAAAAAGAACAAGGCAGACTGGTCAAGAAAGGCTTAAAAAGAAGCTATGTGCAATGGTGAATTAATTCTGACACGTGGATCAATGAAAAAAATAAAATAAAAATATGATAAAAAACTAGAGACTCAAAATGACCTTTATGATTGTTTTGGTAATTTTTAGGTGAATGGAACTATTTTATATGAATTAAAATGGAACTGAAATAAAAGAAATTAGGTGAAGAAAATAAATAAAATGAATTAAGGAAGGTGATGTAGGAAGTAATGACTGATGCGTGTAATTAGATGGGCCCAATGGGGGGTGAGGTGCGAATAGCTGCTGGCTGAAGGCCCAGGTAGCGCTGAAGTACATGGTTGTTACTATGGGATTAATTGGATTAATTGAATATAAAAGAAGAAAAACAGGAGGCGCTGGATTCATTTGATGGCTGGGACGAATCACCTCATTAATTGAGGTGGCAATAAGCCTGAACGTGATTGGTGAGTGCACAGACAAATTCCGGTGACCGGAGTTAGGGCTCCGGCACCGGAGACCAAACCAGAAGCAAAAATTAACCAAAAAATGAAAATGAATAGTCCAGATTGATTAATTCCACATCACTAAATCCAAACATAACCTTAAAAATAGCTGAATCTCAAAGAATTGGCCGGATCGAGCAAAATAAAGTGTCATCATAAAACTTTAAATGCACATATCTTTCACTACAATGCACTAAAATCAAATCTACAAAGTGCAGCATGACCAGGGAAGAACAAGGAACGCAAAGCAACAATTAAATTCCATTTCCAGAACATGAAGTTTCAAGTCATACCTGAGATGGAGACCTTGAAATGTTGAGCTAGAAAACCAAACCAATCCGTGCAAATCACTCCTCTTACTCCTTAGATGCAAAATAAATGCATCTAAGGTCTTGAAATGGTGTGGATCTGAGGTTTCAACACAAGAGGCTTTGAAATGGCAAGCTTCCAATTCTGTGATTTAAGCTTGAATGAATGGATGATTCTTGATCTCTATGATCCACTAATCAAGAATATGGAAGAAGTTTGTGGAGAATGTAAAGGAATGGAGATATATGAAACAAAATGCAAGAATGCAAGAAAGTTGAGAATGAGAGAATGAGAGAGAATTCAGATCTGGTTTTTGCTTAATTCTCTTTGTTATGATGTAAAAAGTGAGTGTTGAAAGTGTGAAAGAAAGTGCACGAAAATTGAATGAGAAAAGTGTGAATATGCATCATGTGCACTTGGTGGAATAAGCATGCCATGCTCATGCTCTCTTGGGCCTCTCAGCATGTGTGAGCTTCATTTCCCACCCTTGATCCAAATCCATTCACTCCTGGCCCTTAGATTTAGGTGTCACACTTATTTCATGAATTTTGCAAATTGGCATGTTTTGGAGGGAGTTTTTCAAAGTGCACGAAATTGGACCATTCTCTTGAGAAAAATGCTTCTAATGCAATATATTTTAAGTTTGAAACAAGTTTGGGCCTGTACCAATTCAAAAAAATCAAGTTGGAGCCTTCTTGCACTTGGTGCATTTTTTGAAAAGTGAAAATTTGCCCTTGGGAGAGGAATTTTCGAATGGCCTAGAGGGAGCTTCAAGAATCCGGTGAAAATGTACTTGTACTTTTTGAAAATGGGAGCCCTTAATCTCCAACTTTCATGTTTGAATTTGTTCCATTTGAAGAATTTTTGATCATGTTAAGGCCACTTGAAAATTAGGGCAAAACTTGCAAAATTTGGAAAACTTCAAAAACCAACTTTGTACCATTTTTGCAAAACCCCTCAAATCTCCTTGATTCTTGAACTTTAGGCATTCCAAACCTCTTATAACATTGTAAGGACCACTCTTGGCCAAAAAAATTGGGTTAGACCCCTTGAAATTGCACAGTTGACTTTTTATGGGCTCTGTTGACTTTTTGCTTCATCTGCAAGCAGCTGAGGCACTGACTGACCTCCACATGGAATTTTCTCATGAAATTTGACACATAGGATCCCCTTAACATGTAGAAGACTTGGCTCACAAGAAATAGCCAAAGTTGTGAGGTCTTGGTGCTTGAATCCCAAACCCTAATTTGGGTGCTCTGCATAGGAGCTTTGACTTGTCTTGAGATCTCTGATGATCATGCAATCTTCTGAGCTTTTTCCAAGGGACTTGATCTCGTAAATTTAGTATAGACTCACCATATAACTTGTACAAACTAATTGGGGCCCTTGTCATGGCCTGAATGGCTTCTGGGACCTCCACAGATGACCATATGCTTGATGCTAGGACATGAGGGATGTTATGCTTCATCTTTCCATGATATGATGCTGAGGAAATGATATGAGTATGATGAATATGATGTGATATGATGCTTAAAAAGAAGAGGGCAAATTTGAGGTGTTACACTGCTCTCGATGAGGGGGCGAACGTCCCCGCTTCTTGGTCACCTCTGGTTGGCGCTTCTCGGGTTGAGGTTCATGCTCCCGTCGGGGGGGGGGGGGGGTGGGGGGGTCCGGTTTGACGCTTTATCTCAAGTGCTATTATCCTCTTGTGCTATTGAGTGAGCAGGAAGTTGGTCTGATTCAGAGCGTGCACCATGGCTATCATGGTGAGGTTGTAACACGGTGGGAGAACTGACTTTAGTTAAATGTTGCGGATAGCAAGAGTCGCCACCGACTTTTATTTTATCCAAAGGAAAGGGCATAAAAGAACAGGAAAGACCTTAAAAGATTTTTGGGTTCGGGGGGTAGGTTATGTAAAGGGAAGGTGTTAGCACCCTTTACATCCATGGTTATCCATGGGCTCTTAGTTACTTAGCTCACTTTAAATTGTTTTGAGAAGTGTAGTGTGTGATTAAAAAATTTCTTAAGTACTTTATAATGATCCATGTACGGATATATATAAAGACTTTGTTTTGAAAATTGTTTGAAAATGTGAAGTGTTATGAAATGTTTTTGAAGGAGCGAGCAAGTACTTAAGAGGAACCTATCCTATGATTAAATCTTTACTGTTCTTAAATGTCCTTTTAATGGTAAGAATATCCCTATTATTAAGGAATAGGTAGTCATTACCTTGGATGTTGTATGGAACATATGAAGGGTCATCCGTGATTAGGCAATTGTAAGGTGTCTTAGCAATTCGAAGGGACTTATCATCTTTTATTCGAAAGGGACAAGATCATTCACGAAGGCAACATCGAAGGGACCTGATCTTTTAAACCGTAGGGACAAGATGATATTAATGGGGAAGGGACTTTGCTTTTAGACACCTTACTTGACCATTTTATTTAGGCAACATGAGGGATTTCCTTAAGAAGTGAGATGGCGATCAAAGATCGACTTACGTGTGTGCGTGTACAAATTCAAATATTTATCTTATAATTAGTGATCTAAATTAATTTTAAAGCAAATATGTTATTACTCCCTATTTTACTAACCATAGCAATATATTTATAAATAAATAAACAACAAAATACTACGACTATTACACAGCTTGTACAGTTACATAATAATAAAACAATTTAAATGATAATTATAAAATAAGATAAGCAATTAAATAAATGGTTAGTGATAAAATAATGACAAAAAAAAGAGGTTAGCACAAAATACAAAATATATACAAGCTAATTAAAATTAAATAAATATTTTTTAGAATTTTTTTGATATGAAAATAGAATAATAAAGATAATAATAATAAATCATATATTAATTTATTTACAAAATAAACATGATTAATGATTTAATTATATATATAAGTACAAAAATAATTAAAGTGAGAAGTTAAAATTTTAAAAGAAATTAGGGTTTTTAGAAATTAGAAAATAAATTAGGGTTAAGGGTAATTAGGGTTTTAATTATATATAAAAAATATTAGGGTTTCTAATTTAATTTACAACATTAATTTAATAGTTAAATAAATATATACATATAAATAAATATTATTAAAAACAGATAAAGAAATAAATATATTAATTTAGTTTTTTGAGAAAATAATATAAATTTGAAAAGAAAATAAAGTTTTATTAAAAAGAATGATTTAGATATTTTTTTTTAGAAATTATTTTAATTGTTTAAAGAATAAAATAAAGAATTAATAAAAATAAATAAAACAAAAACCTAAAAAAAAAAGGACCTGGGATTTGAACCCAGGTCCTTTACCTGAATGATCAGCAACATAACCACTGGGCTGCGTGCGCAGGTTGATAGCAATCCACTTCCAATTGGTTTTGTTGTTATCCTGGAAAATAAAACAAATCAAGCAAAAAAATGCATTTAGCTGGTTTCGAACCCAAGCCCTTCAGTTCACATACACGCATCAAAACCATCTGAGCTACGCGCTCGCTTATGAAATATAATCAGAACAAAATCATAATAAAATAAGCTTAATTTTTGAATTATATTTTCGCGCCAGTCAACTTCATCTTCTACCTCCTGACCTTCGCATTTACCTGCGAATTCTTCCATGAATTTTCCTGCGTGCTAATTCCTGCCAATTCTCAATCATCATGAAAACAGTAAAATTTTCTTAAATTGATGAATGAAATATGATCCTCAAGATCCACACAACACAACCATGTCTTTTAAATTCATTTATATTTAGTGAATCGAAGAACCCTAAATTGGCCGAAAAACCCTAGCAAAGGTGATTCTTCAATCCTGTACCAAAAATCAAATTAAATCGCCCAGAAACAATCACAAGCTTGTCACAAACACAAAACCATGATCAAATTTAATTTATATTGCATATATATATGAGAACGAAAAATTCATAAAAGTGTTAAAAGTTGGATTCGGTTTGAGCCATTCATGAGGTTTGGGATGCATATGAGTATTGATACATGATCAGTGATGTCCAAGAATCCTTCCTATGTCCTTAAAATACCTTTAAACGCCTTGTAAAGATGAAACCGAATTTGAGTTTTTGAATGGTTTTTGTGAAGTTTGAACAATGTGTAAGAGGCTGGAAAATCGTGAATAGTGCTTGTCCTTGTGTTGTATATATATGAGTGAATGAATTAGGTCAAAATCTTTAACAAATTTGTGGATATTTGATCCTTGGGAGATTGAAAAAGATTAGCTCTTAAATTTTGAAATATCTTGATCTAGCCTTGCTATTTTAGGATGATCCTCATTATTCTTGTATCAATCAAGTCCAAATATAATTTATGACCTTCTAGAAACCAAATCAATTTAAATATCCATTATTTTATATTTTATTTGAATTTAAAATGATTTTTAATATAAAAAATCATAATAAATAAAAATAAAATGAATAAAATTATGAATAAATTAATTTAATTTCGTGCATGATGTCATGGAAGTAATTGGATCACAAAAAAGCAAGCCCATTTGGTGAATTATGGTTTTAAGCCCCCATTTGTTTCATAAACCTCTCAAAAATTTCCCAACTTTGCAAGGATACAAATCCTTCAATTTTAATGCTATGAAGGTGTTCTTGGACATTTTGGAAATCTTAAAGAGTCCTCTAACCAACCTCTTTGGTATCATGTCCATATCTTTTACCATTCTCAAGTTATGCTCTTTTGAAGTTGTTGACTTTTTGTTGACTTTTAAAAGGACCTATAATGTCTTAGCTCATACCTTCCAAATGAAGCATTTTTGGGCTTGGCTTGTGAGACACAAAGTTGTAGATAATTCAATTTCCTGCAAAATGAGCTTTTGATGGAAAATTTTTGATGAAGCATGTGAAAGTTATGGCTGGTCAAAGTTCAGTTGACTTTTCCTATGAAAACCCTAATTTAGAAACTCCTGATTCTTGATGATCTGAAATCTCCTTGATGAATTATGATCAATCCTTGATCAAATAATGAATTTTACTTCATATAATTGATGTTGGCAAAAAATCATGAAGTTTGACCTTTGTTTGACCACAGTTGACCTCAGTTTGACTTTTTGACTGCTTTGACTGATTTTAACCTATCTGATCATCTGACTGAGCAAACCTTTTGGGAAAGTCTTGAAACTTGACATGGAGATTCTTGAACACATATAGGATGCTATGAAGCTCACTTGAAGTCTTGGAAGTCCATTTAGCCTGATAAAAGTCAAAACCCTAGTTTAGGAGGCATTGCTTAGGAGGATGCATTGTCTGAGGGAATTGTCAAACTTTCTGACTAATTGTGAACCTTGTGAACCTCATGAGATGTCTTGTGAACCTTGTGAACCTCTTATTACACAATGTTTTATCTTGTGGAGGGCAAATTTTGGGGTGCAACAGCTGCCCCTGTTCAATTTTCTGAAACCCGAGGGGTTAGATTGGTATATGTGTCAGTCGTGACCTGGAAGGTTGAAGGGGATTGAACACAAAAGCCCAAAAATTTGCACTCGCCGGTGCGTAAAGTAACACTGATGATTAATTGTATATGCTTGAGTGGGCTTGAAGATGCCACTTGGAAGAAATGGAGATGGGCTTAGAGTTGCCATCTAAAGTATCAAGATGTGATGATGTCTTTATGTTGATACTGGATATTAGTACTAGGTCTTCGTATAGGCCGTCTCTGAATCATTTATGCAACATAGTTTGAATTGTTGAATGGACCAGCAGAAATAAATCTTGTGATGATTATATCTTCTGGAAATATCTTGGATTAGGGAATGGATCTTCGTATAGACCGTTTGCATACTCTCTAAGGTCAAAAGAACGTCAGGATTAGTTCTTCTGAAAAATATCTTGAACCAGGGAATGGATCTTTGTACAGACCGTTTGCCTGCTATTCAAGGGCCAAAAGAACGTCAGGATTAGTTCTTCTGAAAAATATCTTGAACCAGGGAATGGATCTTTGTATAGACCGTTTGCCTGCTATTCAAGACCAGATAGATAAAATCTTCTGGAAATATCCTGGATTAGGGAATGGATCTTTTTACAGACCGTTTGCCTACTCTCCAAGGTCAAAAGAACGTCAGGATTAGTTCTTCTGAAAAATATCTTGAACCAGGGAATGGATCTTTGTACAGACCGTTTGCCTGCTATTCAAGGGCCAATAGATTAAATCTTCTGAAAATATATTGAACCAGGGAATGGATCTTTGTACAGACCGTTTTCCTTCTATTCAAGACCAGATAGATGAAATCTTTTGGAAATATCCTTTTTACATACCGTTTGCCTACTCTCCGAAGACATCTTGAGTAATGTATAGATCATTTCTGACCTGTTGTGAATTGTTGATGCCATTTTATCTGCATATAACTATCCTGCAAGGAGAATGTTAGTTTATGCAATATGTATGCATGCATAGCATGATGCACCTAAGTAAATGTATTATGCATTTATGGATATGTTACGGTATGATGTAAATGATGTATGTATGAATCATGTAGCCTGAAGCGTCTGGATATCTTTATATAACAACTGCTGGCTAGGGAAATAAATCCCGATTCGTTGCTGAAGAATATGAGGAACTCGTTTCCGTCTTGTTTGATAGTATATTATTTATAACTTCCCGTCTTCGTTCGTCGTACTTCTATTGAAGGAATAAGTTCCTGAGTATCCCGACTGAGGATAAAAGATATGGACATAAATTCAAGGGGAGATGTAACATGAAGTATCTATAAAGATAGATTTGCTCTACTGGAGATTTGTAGTTGTCTTGTGGGGATGAACCGACGAAGCTTCGTTGAATTCCTTCCCTCGTTCGTCCTTAGTAAATACTATTACTGCATTTTTATGCATTTCTGGTAAACATCAATCATATTCAAGCATTTTATGCATTTCTGGTAAACATCAATCATATTCAAAAGCATACATACATTCAAACACAACCAATGGACGTTCCGTTTATGTAAAATAGGGTAAAAGTAAATCTGGATTCAAAGATGAAATTTTATTTATATCACAAAGTGACCTATACATAGGCAAGTTTGTACAAGGAGACATAAATCCTAGCAAGAGGAATTCGTCGTAAAATTTTTATAAAACAAAGAAAATCAGCTATGTGGGAAATAATCCTATTGAGTTTCAATTCTACTATTGCCATTTTCTTCAAGTATCTCATCTTCTACTGTTGAAACAGAACCGATTGGATTGATCTTTATTTGTTTGAACTTGGGTTAAGTAGCACAACTGGTTGGAGTTACATGGGTGATCCAAACGAGACATAGTCATACGCTTTAATCCCTAACTTTTGCCTGGATTGCCCTTTCAGGTTTTCAATCCACCGGGATACCCTTTTTTGCCCAAGCCGCCTTTTCAGGTTTTTGACTTGCCGGGTGTACATTTATATATATATATATATATATATATATATATATATATATATATATATATATATATATATATATATATATATATATCCCTAATTTTTGCCCGAACCCTTTTGGTTCGCCGGGATGCCCTTATTTTTGCCTAGGCCAGTCAACCTAGCGGGTCTCTTTTTATGCGTAGTATTTTTTAACTATGTCTGCGTTTATAGGCTGTGGGAAGTCTTCGCCATCCATAGTAGTAAGCATCATGGCACCTCCTGAGAATACTGTTTTGACCATAAATGGTCCTTCATATGTAGGAGTCCATTTGCCCCTAGGATCACCCTGTGGTAATATGATACGCTTGATTACCAAGTCACCAGCCTGATATACCTTTGGCTTAACCTTCTTATTAAAAGCTTTGATCATTCGTTTCTGGTACATCTGGCCATGACAGACAGCTGCTAACCTCTTCTCATCAATCAAATTTATCTGGTAAAGTCGAGTCTGAATCCACTCATCTTCATCCAAGCCTTCATCCTTCAGGATTCTTAAGGAAGGGATCTGAACTTCAATGGGCAGAACTGCTTCCATACCATAAACTAAGGAAAATGGGGTTGCCCCTGTTGAAGTACGTATTGTAGTACGATAACCATGAAGAGCAACTGGTAACATCTCATGCCAATCCTTGTAACTAACAGTCATCTTCTGTATAATCTTCTTAATGTTCTTATTAGTAGCTTCTACTGCCCCATTCATCTTCGGACGATACGGAGAAGAGTTGTGATGCTTAATCTTGAACTGTGTGCAGAGATCAGTAATCATGGTGTTGTTCAGATTAGAGCCATTGTCTGTGATAATCCTTTCAGGGATGCCATACCTACATATGAGATTATTCTTAATGAATCGAGCCACCACATTCTTAGTAACAGATGCAAATGAAGCTGCCTCCACCCACTTTGTGAAGTAATCAATAGCAACCAGGATGAAACGATGCCCATTAGAAGCAGTAGGCTTGATCTCACCAATCATATCAATGCCCCACATGGCAAAAGGCCAAGGAGCAGTCAACACATTCAATGGTGATGGAGGTATATGTACTTTATCAGCATAAATTTGACACTTGTGACATGTTCTGGAATGTTGATAGCAGTCAGCTTCCATGGTAGACCAATAGTAACCTGCTCTCAATATCTTCTTTGACATGGTATGGCCACTAGAATGGGTGCCAAAGATCCCATCATGCATGTCTTCCATAATCTCTGTTGCTTCTTTCTTATCCACACAACGAAGCAAAGTTGAATCATGATTGCGCTTGTACAAAATTCCATTACTCAAAAAGAACTTAGCAGAAAACCTCCTCAAAAACTTCTTATCTTTGACAGATGCCCCTTCTGGGAACTCCTGAGCTTCAAGATATCTTTTCACTTCATAGAACCAAGGCTTCTCTTCTGATTCTTCAGTATCAATCTCATTGCAGTATGCAGGCTTCTCAAATCTATCAATAATAATCTTGGGAGCTTCATCATCCCAGCTAATCTCAAACATAGATGCCATGGTGGCTAGTGCATCTGCCAACTGGTTTTCTCTTCGTGGAATATGTCCAAAGGTAATCTCTTTGAAATGTGGGATCAAAGACAACACATTCTCTCTGTAAGGAATGCGATTATCATGTTTGGTATCCCAATCTCCTTTGATCTGACTCACTACCAGGGCTGAATCTCCATACACGTCCAGGAACTGAATCTTCATATCAATGGCAGCTTTGATACCCAGGATACATGCCTCATACTCAGCCATGTTATTGGTACAATAGAAACAAAGTCTTGCAGTAATCGGGGTATGACAACCTTTAGGGGAAATGATCACAACACCAACACCATTACCAAGTGCATTAGAAGCTCCATCAAAAACCATAGTCCATCGGGATCCTTGTTCAGGTCCGTCATATTGTCCAGGTTCTTTGGTAATAATCATAATGTCTTCGTCAGGGAACTCGAAACTCATTGACTGATAATCATCCATTGCTTGGTGAGCCAAATGATAAGCTACAACACTTCCTTTAATGGCCTTCTGAGTAGTATACTGTATATCATATTCTTTTAAGATCATTTGCCATCTTGCTATTTGCCCCTGTTCAATTTTCTGAAACCTGAGGGGTTAGATTGGTATATTTGCCAGTCGTGACTTGGAAGGTTGAAGGGGATTGAACACAAAAGCCCAAAAATTTGCACTCACCAGTGCATAGAGTGATACAGATGACTAGTTGAATATGCTTGAGTGGGCTTAAAGATGCCACTTGGAGAAAAATTCTTCAGGTACATTTCTTGGGGGATAAAGCAGTCCAAAATGTGAAGGTAAAATGATAGCTTTCAGGAAGATAAACAACGTCCCGAGGTAGTAATACGCTTTCAGGAGGATAAAGCAGTTGAAATCCTTCCCTCGTTCGTCTTTTGTAAAGATGAACCGGCGAAGCTTCGTTGAAATCCTTCCCTCGTTCGTCTTTAGTAAATACTATTACTGCATTTTCATGCATTTCTGGTAAACATCAATCATATTAAGCATACATGCATTTCTGGTAAACATCAATCATATTCAAAAGCATACATACATTCAAACACAACCAATGGACGTTTCGCTTATGTAAATAGGGTAAAAGTAAATCAGGATTCAAAAATGGAATTTTATTCATATCAAGAAGTGACCCATACACGGGTAAGTTTGTACAAGGAGACATAAACCCTAGTAAGAGGATTTTGTCATAAAATTTTTCAAAACAAGGAGAATCAGCTATGTGGGAAATAATCCTATTGAGTTTCAATTCTACTATTGCCATTATCTTCAAGTATCTCATCTTCTGCTGTTGAGATGGAAACGATTGGATTGAGCTTTATCTGTTCGAACTTGAGTAAGTAACACAACTGGTTGCAGTTTCATGGGTGATCCAAACGAGACATAGTCATACGCTTTAATCCCTAACTTTTGCCTGGATTGCCCTTTCAGGTTTTCAATCCACCAGGATACCCTTTTTTGCCCAAGCCGCCTTTTCAGGTTTTCGACTTTCCGGGTGTACATCTTTTTATATATATCCCTAATTTTTGCCCAAACCCTTTTGGTTTGCCGGGATGCCCTTATTTTTGCCTAGGCCTGTCAACCTAGCGGGTCTCTTTTCATGCGTAGTATTTTTTAACTATGTCTGCGTTTACAGGCTGAGGGAAGTCTTCACCATCCATAGTAGTAAGTATCATGACACCTCCTGAAAATACTGTTTTGACTACAAATGGTCCTTCATATGTAGGAGTCCACTTGCCCCTAGGATCACCCTGTGGTAATATAATACGCTTGATCACCAAGTCACCATCCTGATATACCTTTGGCTTAACCTTCTTGTTAAAAGCTTTGATCATCCGTTTCTGGTACATCTGGCCATGACAAACTGCTGCTAGTATCTTCTCATCAATCAAATTTATCTGATCAAGTCGAGTCTGAATCCACTCATCTTCATCCAAGCCTGCATCCTTCATAATTCTTAAGGAGGGAATCTGAACTTCAATGGGCAGAACTGCTTCCATACCATAGACTAAGGAGAATGGGGTTGCCCCGGTTGAAGTACGTATTGTAGTACGATAACCATGAAGAGCAAATGGTAACATCTCATGCCAATCCTTGTAAGTAATAGTCATCTTCTGTACAATCTTCTTAATGTTCTTATTAGCAGCTTCAACTGCCCCATTCATCTTTGGGCGATACGGAGAAGAATTGTGATGCTTAATCTTGAACTGCGTGTAGAGATCAGTAATCATAGTGTTGTTCAGATTAGAGACATTGTCAATGATAATCCTTTCGGGGATGCCATACCTACATATGAGATTATTCTTAATGAATCGAGCCACAACATTCTTAGTAACAGATGCAAATGAAGCTTCCTCCACCCACTTTGTGAAGTAATCAATAGCAACCAGGATGAAATGATGCCCATTAGAAGCGATAGGCTTGATCTCACCAATCATATCAATGCCCCACATGGCAAATGGCCAAGGAGCAGTCAACACATTCAATGGTGATGGAGCTATGAGTACTTTATCAGCATAAATTTGACACTTGTGACACGTTCTGGAATGTTGATAGCAGTCAGCTTCCATGGTAGACCAGTAGTAACCTGCTCTCAATATCTTCTTTGCCATGGTATGACCACTAGAATGAGTGCCAAAAATCCCATCATGCATGTCTTCCATAATCTCTGTTGCTTCCTTCTTATCCACACAACGAAGCATAGTTGAATCATGATTGCGCTTGTACAAAATGCCATTACTCAAAAAGAACTTAGCAGAAAACCTTCTCAGAAACTTCTTATCTTTGACAGATGCCCCTTCAGGGAACTCCTGAGCTTCAAGATATCTTTTTACTTCATAGAACCAAGGTTTCTCCTCTGCCCCTTCAGTGTTAATCTCATTGCAATATGCAGGCTTCTCAAATCTATCAATAGTAATCCTGGGGGCTTCATCATCCCAGCTGATCTCAAACATGGATGCCATGGTGGCTAATGCATCTGCCAACTGATTCTCTCTCCGTGGAATATGTCCAAAGATAACTTCTTTGAAACGTGGGATCAAAGACAACACATACTCTCTGTAAGGAATGAGATTATCATGCTTGGTATCCCAATCTCCTTTGATCTGACTTACTACCAGGGCTGAATCTCCATACACATCAAGGAACTGAATCTTCATATCAATAGCAGCTTTAATACCCAGGATACATGCCTCATATTCAGCCATGTTATTGGTACAATAGAAACAAAGTCTGGCAGTAATCGGGGTATGACAACCTTCAGGGGAACTGATCACAACACCAACACCATTACCAAGTGCATTAGAGGCACCATAAAAAACCATAGTCCATCGGGATCCTTGTTCAGGTCCGTCATATTGTCCAGGTTCTTTGGTAATACTCATAATATCTTCATCAGGGAACTCAAAACTCATTGATTGGTAATCATCCACTGCTTGATGAGCCAAATGATCAGCCACAACACTTCCTTTAATAGCCTTCTGAGTAGTATATTGTATGTCATATTCTGTCAATATCATTTGCCATCTTGCAATTCTTCCGGAAAGAGCAGGTTTCTCAAATATGTATTTGATTGGATCCATCTTTGAAATCAACAAGGTAGTATGAGTCAACATATACTGTCTTAGTCGGCGAGCAGCCCATGCCAAAGCGCAGCAAGTTTTCTCGAGTAGTGAGTATCTTGTTTCACAGTCGGTAAACTTTTTGCTAAGGTAGTATATTGCCTGCTCTTTTCGACCAGACTCGTCATGTTGCCCCAATACACACCCCCATTGAGTTGTCTAATACTGTTAAGTACATAATCAAGGGTCTTCCATCAACTGGTGGCATCAAAATTGGTGGTTCCAGCAGATATCTCTTGATTTCATCAAAGGCAGTCTGGCACTCATCATTCCATTCCATCACCTGGTCTTTCTTCAGCAACTTGAAGATTGGCTCACAGATGGCAGTTAATTGGGAAATAAATCTTGCAATGTAATTCAATCGTCCCAAGAAACCTCTAACCTCCTTCTCAGTACGGGGAGCTGGCATCTCTCGTATAGCTTTCACTTTTGCAGGATCCACTTCAATACCTTTTCCACTGACAATGAAACCCAGGAGTTTACCAGATCTAACTCCAAAAGTACACTTGTTTGGGTTCAATCTCAACTTGTATTTCTTCAACCTTTCAAACAATTTATGCAAATGATCAAGATGTTGTTCTTCATTCTGGGACCTGGCTATCATATCATCCACATATACCTCTATCTCATGATGAATCATATCATGAAACAAAGCCACCATAGCACGCTGATATGTTGCCCCTGCATTCTTCAAACCAAATGGCCTCACCTTATAGCAAAAGGTGCCCCACTGTGTAACAAATGTTGTCTTCTCCATATCTTCAGGAGCCATCTTGATTTGATTGTAACCAGAGAAACCATCCATAAAAGAGAATACCTTATGCTGAGCAGTATTGTCTACCAGAACATCAATATGAGGAAGTGGAAAGTCATCTTTGGGGCTGGCCTTGTTCAAATCCCTGTAGTCTACACACATACGTACCTTACCATCTTTCTTAGGAATTGGTACCACATTTGCAACCCACTGAGGATAAGAAGTCACAGCTAAGAACCCTGCATCAAACTGTTTCATTACCTCTGCTTTGATCTTTTCTGACATCTCAGGACGCATACGACGAACCTTCTGCTTCTTTGGACGACAATCTTCTTTCACTGGTAAACGGTGAACCACAATGTCTGTATCCAACCCTGGCATATCTTCATAAGACCAAGCAAAGATCTCCACATAATCACGTAGCATCTGAATCAATCTGCTCTTGACACTATCCTCTAATTCAGCCCCTATCTTGACTTCCTTCCTGTTTTCTTCAATTCCCAGATTCACAACTTCGACTGGCTCTTCATGTGGCTGTATGGCTTTCTCTTCTTGTTGTAACAACCTAGCAAGCTCTACAGGTACTTCACAATCGTCCTCATTTCCGTCTTCAGTTTGATAGATCGGATTCTCGAAATTATAATTGGCAATAGTAGAACTGTTATCAACAGGATCCAGAGTGGATGAGGATCTGCATTTTAGTGATGTGGGTGTGTGTAAGAACACATAGCTGATAAAACAAAAAGAAAAGAAAAGAAAGACAAGGAACACAATATTTACGAAAACGAAACGTCCACTGATTTTTATTGAATGAAGTATGCAAATGAAATGACATCCCGTAACAAGCACACCATTGTGCCCCGGGTAAGGCACAAGGCTTAAGAGTTTAATTGTTCAAGAAATTACAAACTTAAAAGCAACAACACAGTAATAGTATTTACTCCTGACTAAAGGAGATAGGGATAACATCTTCAGCTTTCCAATTATTGAGTCCAGTACCCACAGTAGGAAAAATCCAAGCATCCAAGTTGTAGTCTTCATCATAGTCACCCACGACATTGATCTGGTCTTTCATAACCCCTTGATTGGTGATACGAACAGCACGAGCACGACGAACAGCCTTCTGGGACTCTGCAGTGAAACCCAAACCAAATTTGTCAGACTTGTATGGGATATCAGGAAGCTGACCCCAAATAGTACAACCACCTTCATCCACCACAGCTTTAGCATCTTTAAGGGAGGCCATTGTTGGAGGTATTCTGGTGACCACAGGAACTTTCTTGACAACTGGAGGAGCTTCATAATCATTAACAATCCAAGGAACCACTTCAAATGTCTGACACGGAGTTTCAACATATTCACCTTCCACTTCCAGATACTTGAAGGTGTTTACATGGCTAACAAAATATTCTTCCTCTCCATAGACAGTAACAACTTTTCCTTCCACCGGATACCTCAGCTTCTGATGTAATGTAGAAGTTATAGCACCTGCCCCATGGATCCAGGGACGACCAAGCAGACAAGAGTATGAAGGACGAATATCTATCACATAAAATGTAGCATTAAAAATCTGAGAACCAACTTTGATGGGCAGGTCAATTTCTCCATGCACCACTCTCCTCGAACCATCAAAAGCCTTCACCACTATACTACTGGGCTTCAGCACAGCATCTTCAGGACTCAGCTTATTCAGGACTTCTTTGGGCAACACATTCAGAGAGTAACCATTGTCTATCAATACATGTGACAGGGTAGTGCCCCTGCATTCAATTGAGATATGCAGAGCCCTGTTATGATCCCTCTTGGCAGGAGTCAAATCAGCATCAGAAAACCCTAACCCATTATCATAGGTCAGGTGGGCAACACAACTCTCAAACTGGTCAACAGAAATTGCATTGGGTACATGAGCAGTCTTCAGAAACTTAATCAAAGCTTTGGCATGAGCTTCAGAACATAACAACAAAGACAACATGGAAATCTTTGAAGGAGTATGCCCCAACTGATCAACAATGTCCTAATCACTCTTGCAAATGATTTTCAATACTTCTTCCATCTGCTTAGAGAGATCATCAGCAGCTGGCACATCAGTAGGTATAGGTTCAATAACAGGACCTTTGCCCCGAGCATCAGTGGTGGAAGTAGCAGCAGGAGCAACTGCATTCTTGGAAGTAACTGGAGGAGAGAAGACTCTTCCGCTTCGTGTGATCTTACTTGTCCCAGCAATATTATCAACATCAACAGGCACATCAGTCAAAGGTTCCTGCTTAACACCATGGATGTAAACATCAGACCCATAATGCCAAGGCACAACTTTATCAGACGTATACGGAATAGGACCAGGAGTAGTAATGACCATAGGAGCCACTCTGGCTTCAGCAACAATCTTCACAGGGCCTTCAGCAGTGATCTTAATTGGACCCTTATGAGTGATTTTAACAGGTCCCTTAGAAGTGATCCTTACCGGCACTTTGTCAACCATATCAACCTCTTCAATCTTCTTACCTTTAGTAATATGATCCACCATACTTTCCACAGAAGGTGGTGTCCTCTCGAATACTATGGTGTAATTATTCATGAGGCATTGAATCCCGTCCTTCAACCTCCAACAGCTATCTGAATTATACTCACAATAGACACAATCTTCACGACAACCCGGAAAGAACCCAGCTTGTACTAACTTCTTCTTGATAACAGACAATGGTGTGGTCAACTCTGCAACTGAATAGATATGTAAATCTTCATCAATGGCATTGACAGTCTTCTCATGATTTGGCATTGGAGCAATAATCACATTTGGAGTACCAGGAGGGTCAAACTCAATTTCTCCATCCTCAATCATATCTTGAATTTTGTTCTTCAAGACCCAGCAACTATTAGTATCGTGTCCCTGACAGTTTGAATGATATGCACATCGTGCATTGGGATTGTACCTGGGAGAGGTAACATTAGGATTCTGAGGAGCCTCTTTCAGAGTAATAAGTTCAGCTTTCAACAAGTGTTGCAATGCCTGAGCCATTGACATATTGATTTTTGTGAACTGCCTTCTAGCCCTCTGTTGGTTTCCCTGTGGCTGCTCTGTTGTTGCAGGAGTTGGATTTGAAATATGAACTGCACTCACAGACTGATGCCTTCTATTACGATCAGGTTGACCATAAACAGCATTGGATTCTTTCTTCCCAGTGGGAGGCTTCTTTGCAGTACCTGATGAAGAAGTACCCACCTGGATTTTACCACTCTTTATACCATTTTCCACGCGCTCTCCTATCATTATCAACTCAGTGAAGCCAGATGATGAGCTTCCAATGAGATGACTGTAAAAAGGACCATTCAGCGTACACATTAACATATCAACCAATTCCCTGTCAGTTAAAGGGGGTTGTACTCTTCCAGCTAAATCTCTCCACTTCTGAGCATACTCCTTGAAACTTTCTTTGGCACCCATAGACATGCTTTGCAGCTGCATGCGAGTGGGGGATAAATCAGCATTGTATTGATACTGCTTATAGAAAGCTTCAGCAAGATCGTTCCAATCCCTGATGTTGACACTCTCCAATTGATAATACCACTCCAATTGAGCTCCAGATAAGCTCTCTTGGAAGAAATGGATCCACAACTTCTTATCAGCAGTATGAGGTTGGATTCTTCTGACATAAGACCTCAGATGCAGCTTGGGACAAGAGACCCCATCATAAACAACAAAAGTAGGAACCTTGAAACCAATGGGTATGACTACCCCAGATATCAGACTCAAATCTTCAAAATCCAGCCCAGAAGACTTCTGCAACTCCATAGCATCCATTCTATCCACCAGCATCTTGAATTTGTCTTCATTAGGCTCATGGTAGTAATTAGCTTCAGAATCAGAGTCCCCCATAGTGTTGTGGAGACTGCCTCCCTCTTTTTCAGACTCTTCAGACTCATAGTCTTCAACTGGTTCTTTGGTCTTGGCAAGACCTTTGAACCTTCTTCCCATGTTGATCAGGCCACCTGACCTTCTAGTCTTCTTAGTCTTCTTGGCCAGCAGTGTCTTCAATTCATCCTGCCCCTTGGACAGGTTCAGGATCAGCTCTTAGAACTGTGCATTTTGTGCTTGGAGATCCTTAACTGTTTGTTCAAGAGCCATTGCTGAAATAAACAGCGAGAAGATGAGAAACTTGTGCACAATTATAAACCTGTGATGTAATGAGATGATATGTGAATGCATATGCAATGTTTTCAAGGACCGCAGGATTTAAATTTGCTTAAACAAACAAGAAAGTAAACTTTTATTAGTAATAAATTTGTTTTGCCTCTTGGGCTTACAGAAATGAAATGAAATAAATACAAAAGATGGGGTTTTAAGTCTCCCATGGACGTTTCCTCTTTGTGTTGAGGTATGAGTTGAGATTCCGTTCCTCGTGAAGTTGCTTTGTTAGTTCCAGGATTCTTTCTTAGCTTGTTTTGTAATGAGCCTCGAAAGTATCCCTTTGCTCCTTCAACTGGATCCAGGATCTCTGTAAGTCTTCCATGTCAGTAGGCATGTCTGGGTGAAGGATGGTATAAGCAGTGTCTCCTTCAGCAACATGTTCCATGGTAACTGGCAGGACAACAGGATATGGCATCATGAGAGTCTGAGCACGAGATCGCACCCATCTGAGATAAGCCTCCATAGGAATAGTGTATTTAGGCTCCAGAGTCTTGCTGTCAACCCTGTTTACTTTTCCCCATGCTCGTATGAATCTCTGACGGTAACCTTGAAGATCGTTGTCGTAGTCAAACACAATGCCCTGAATCAACATGTCATGTGGACCATCACTCCGAGCGTAACCAAACTGTCGTAAAGCTAGAGAGGGGTTGTAGGTGATGCCTCCTCTTATGCCTAGAAGTGGCACATTAGGAAACTCCCCACAACGGTCAATGATAGTGACATTCTCCATAGATCTGGAGCACCAATGAATATCTGAATGCGAGAGTGACATGATCCTCTTAGACCACCTGAACCCTTGCTCATTCTTCATTACTGAGCGAGGAAGGTGAGAAATAAACCACCTAGAAAGCAAAGGTATGCAGCACATCAAAGTTCCTCTTGCCCTTGTAGTACGGGTATGAAGAGAATGCAGGATGTCTCCCAGCAATGTAGGCACTGGATTGTGACTCAAGAATATGTTGATGGCATGAACGTCTATGAACTGATCTGGATTGGGGAACAATACTAAGCCATAAATCAGTAAGGCTACGATCTCCTCAAAAGCATCATAGCTCATGGCCTTCAAGAACACCTGAGCTTTCTCTATTAATACCTTAGCAAGAATACCCTTAACTTCGCTTCTCGTTTCTAGAACAATGTCTAACTTCTTCAGATGTAGAGCTGCAGCAATAACCTCTGGTTTAAGCTCTTTTTCCAAACCTGTGAAGGGTCTTTGATCAAGAACAGGTATACCCAGAAGTTTAGAGAACTCTTCCATTGTAGGAACCAGCTGAAAGTCGGGGAATGTGAAGCAATGGTGCTTAGGGTCAAAGAACTGAAACAGAACACTCATCATGTCTTCATTGAATCCTGAGGTGACTAGATCCAATAGGTGACCATGTCTCTTGATAAACTGGGAATGATCAGACACTTGAGAAACCAACTCTTTAAGCTTAGCAGGTATGCCTACAAAGTTGATCCTGATAGTGTTTCTACGAGCAGAAGCCATGACCTGCAACAAAGAACAAAGATAAATCCTTTGGTCCTTGAAATGGTTAGTGAAAATGCTATGCTTATGATGCATGATGATGTCATGATGTTATGATCAATCACAAACATGTGGAACACACATACAAGTCACACAATAGCCCTAGGTTTAAAGGCTTGCATGAGGTTCAAAGGTAAGTACCCTCCCCTGAAGTTAGTTGGTTCATCCTGTCCTATAAAGTAACCAGGTTCTAAGGGATCTCAATATCATTGATCCTTCACAAGGGTGGTTGTTCAGTAGGCAACTTACTTGCCAACCAAAACCCTCCAAGTTTAAGATCTCAATGAGTGTAGTATCGAGTGTCAACCAACTTTAGTTTGTACCAAAGCCGGTTACCTCACTACTTTTCTAAAGGCCAAGATGGGATAACTAGGGTTCTAAAAGTTAGTTAGTGCATTGACAACATATGGCAGCCTCATATTATCCTCAACTTGACTTAAGGAACATAAGCACCAACCAAGAAGTCACACTAACTATGGCCACCAGATCAACCATATCGGTATACGCCGTACAGTTTCCTTGGTCTATTGCCATTTACCTAAGGTACACTAGATCCGGGTTAGGATCTTTCACACATAAGAGCCCAACAAGTAAGTATAAAGCAAACAAGGCAAACAATTTTAAAGTGATCTAATTCCTAAGGGTACCCCTCTTTTATTAAATCCCCAGCAGAGTCTCCAGTTCTGTAACACGGTGGGAGAACTGACTTTAGTTATGTTGCGGATAGCAAGAGTCACCACCGACTTTTATTTTATCCAAAGGAAAGGCATAAGAGAACAGGAAAGACCTTTTAAAAGATTTTTACGTCCGGGGGGTAGGTTATGTAAAGGGAAGGTGTTAGCACCCTTTACATCCATGATTTTCCATGGGCTCTTAGTTACTTAGCTCACTTTAAACTGTTTTTGAAAATGTGAAGTGTGTGAATAGAAATTTTCATAAGAGTTTGATAATGATCCATGTACGGATGCGTAAAAAACCTTTGTTTGGAAAATTTGTTTGAAAGTGTGAAGTGTTTGAAAAGTTTTGAGGAGTGAGCAAGTAACTATGAGGAACCTACCCTAAGTTTTAAGTCTTTTCTATTCTTGAATCCTTTAAGTGGTAAGACTATCCCTATTATTAAGGAATAGGTAGTCATTACCTTGGATGTAAGGGACAAGTGAGGGTCATCTGTTAATGTAGGCAACTGTGGGGTGTATTAAGCAATTTTGGAGGGACTGTCATCTTTATTCGAAAGGGACAAGATCATTACGAAGGCAACATTCGAAAAGGGACTTGATCTTTTATTGTTAAGGGACTAGATGACTTTATTTTTGAGGGACTTTTTGCTTTATACACCTTACTTGACCTTTTGATTAAGCAACATGAGAGGTAACCCTAGAAAGTGAGATGGCGATCAAAGATCGACTTACGTGTGTGTGAGTGTTCAATTTAATATTCATCTTTTGAATCAAGTGATCTAAATTAATTTTAAATAAACATACATGTTACACTCCCTATTTACTAACCATAGCATAAAATAAATAATAAACATTATAAAATATTACATCCAGGAGCAATTACATAATAATGATAAAAGCAATTTAAATAAATAAGCAAAATAGTAAATAATAATAATAAAAATTGGGTTAGTGAAAATAATAATAAAAAATAATACTAAATTAAATGGGGTTAGTAATAATCATATATTAATAATAATAATAATGAGATAAAAAAAATTCAATTCTATAAACAATTATCATTTAATATTAAAATATAAACAATTATTATAAAATTTTTAAGTTATGTATAAATTATATAAAAAATTAATTATGAACATAATATAAAAACAAATTATAATTACAAAAATTAAATTAGCAATTTTTACATATTTTTAAACATATAATAAAATTATTTACATGCAAAAATTAAGTTCTAAACAAATTATATCATATTATCATATTAAGAGTTCTAATTTTTAAACATGTATAAAAAAAATGCAAATTATAAACAATTTATACATTAATGAAAATTAAATTAAGAATTATAATTAAATTATGAAGATAATGTATACAAATAATAGTATTAAATAAATAGGAGAAGAAAAAATTAGGGTTTTGAAAATTATTAAGATTAATTAGGGTTTAATAAGAATTAGGGTTTTATATACAAAATTTTTAAATATTAAATATTAATTCAATTATATAAATAAATTACATATGTACATATTAATAATAAAAAAAAAACAATTTGTTTTAGAAAATATTATTATTATTATTTATGAAACATGTTAGAATTTTATTAAATTAAGATTATAATTTTTTAATTAATTAATATTAAGAACAAACAAAACAAATAGAAATAAAAAGAAAAGAAAGGAAAACTTACATGGCTGGGGATTGAACCCAGCACCTTTGGCTTGCAACACTCAGGCCAGCAACACATACCACCAGGCCAACGCGCGCGCAGGTGATGAAGGAGGGATTCCACTTGGTTTTATGCCTTATGCCTGAAAATCAGAGAAAAAGAAAAAAAAAAGGCCTGGGGGGATCGAACCCAGGACCTTCAAGCAATCACACAAACACGTTAACCATTCCAGCTGGGAGAGCGCACCTGTCAATGTAATATCAATAATTCATAATATATTAAGATGGCTAATTATCTGGAAAAAATAAGCAAAATGTGGTGAAGCCAGGATTCGAACTCCTGCCCATAAGCAATACACGCGCACATCATACCACTGGGCCAAGCAACCAAATGTGAAACAAAACAGCAACTAATTCATAAAATAATATACACAATATTTGAATTCTGGAAAACGTGCGCAGAGGTCTTCTTCTTCCTTGGTTCCTGTGAAATTTCATACAGGTTTTGCTGCAATATTTCCTGCGAGTTTCAAAGTACAAAAACCTACGAATTTGGACAAGCAACAAAACAGTAAAATTTCTCAACAATGATTAGTGTTTCATAATCCCCAAGGTCCATAGAGTTGTCCTATGTTCTTAGAATTTATTTATATTAGGTTTAAGCCAAAGCCCCAAATCCATGGCCGAAACCCTAGCCATGGTGAAATTCGTATCTGTTCATGAGAATCAAATCAAACCATCCAGAATTCATCCAAAGCTTCAAACAATAACAAATCAACAAACAAAATTCATTAATAATGGTTGAACAATCGAAATCGAAAAATTTAAATTCAAGAATAAAAGAGATTCGGTTTATGCTATATGAGATGTTTTGGATGCAAATAAGTATTAATTTCGACTCAATGATGTCCAGGGATCATTGCTATGTTCTCAAAATACCTTCAAATGTCTTGGAGAAGGGAAACCGAATTTGAGTTTTGTGTGGTTTTTGAAATTTGCAAACTTACACTTTTGAGTTGGAATTCGTGAATAATGAGTAGGGTTAAGTCATATACTTATAGAGTGATGAATTAGGTCAGAAAAATTTGATGTTTGTGTGGAAGATTTGATCCAAAAAGATTCAAAAAGATAAGCTTTGAAATTTCAATATTTTTGCATCAACACTTTCTATTTCAAGCCAATCAATATTATCTTTGTATCAATTTGATCCATGCTGAATTCATGACCTTCTAGAATCAAAAATAAATTTAAATCTTCATGTTTAATATTTTATTTAAATTTAAAATGATTTTTAGTATAAAAAATCATAATAAATTAATTAAATAAAATAAAAATTATGAAAATATCAAAGAATTTTCGTGCATGATGTCATGGATTGCTTTGGGTCATTAAAAGTTCAGCCCACTTAGCAAAATTTGGTTTTAAACCTCCATTTGCTTCATAAACTTCCCTAAAATTTCCCAATTTTGCAAGGGCACACATCCTTCAATTTTAATGCTATGAGGGTGTTCTTGGACATTTTGGAAAGCTTGAAGAGTCCTATAACCAACCCCACTGGTTTCATGTCCATATCATTTACCATTCTCAAGTTATGCCCTTTTGAAGTTGTTGACTTTTTGTTGACTTTCAAAAGGACCTATAATGTCTTAGCTCATACCTTCCAAATGAAGCATTTTTGGGCTTGGCTTGTGAGACACAAAGTTGTAGAGAATTCAATTTCCTTCAAAATGAGCTTTGGATGGAGACTTGGTGATGAATCATGTGAAAGTTATGGCTGGTCAAAGTTCAGTTGACTTTTACTGAGGAAACCCTAATTTAGAAACCCCTGATTCTTGATGATCTGAAATATCCTTAATGAATCATGATCAACCCTTGATCAAATGATGAATTTCACTTCATATACTTGATGTTGGCAAAAAATCATGAAGTTTGACTTTGATTTGACCACAGTTGACCTCAGTTTGACTTTTTAACTGCTTTGACTGGTTTTGACTTATCTGATCATCTGACTGAGCAAACTTTTGAGAGAAGTCTTGAAACTTGTCATGGGGGTTCTTATACCCATATAAGATGTTATGAAGCTCACTTGAAGTCTTGGAAGTTCATTTATCCTGATTAAAGTCAAAACCCTAGTTTTGGATGTACTGCTTAGGAGGTGCATTGTCTGAGGGAATTGTCAACTCTTCTGACCAATTGTGAACTTTGTGAACCTTGTGAACCATCATAAAATGTCTTGTGAACCTTGTGAACCTCATGGGAGGTCTTGTGAACCTTGTGAACCTCATAAAGTGTCTTGTAGACTTCATGAACCTCATGAAAGGTCTTGTAAGTGTTGTGAATCTTGTGAACCTTGTGAACCTCATAAAGTGTTTTGTAAACTTCATGAACTTCATGAAAGGTCTTGTGAACCTTGTGAACCTTCTTAGCACACAAAGTCTTGTATTGTGAGGGCAAATTTTGGGGTGCAACACTATTCCGTCCGGAGAGAGTAGGTTTCTCGAATATGTACTTGATTGGATCCATCTTTGAAATCAACAAGGTAGTATGAGTCAACATATACTGTCTTAGTAGGCGAGCAGCCCATGCCAAAGCGCAACAAGTTTTCTCGAGCAGTGAGTATCTTGTTTCACAGTCGGTAAACTTTTTGCTAAGGTAGTATATTTCCTGCTCTTTTCGACCAGACTCGTCATGTTGCCCCAACACACACCCCATTGAGTTGTCTAACACTGTTAAGTACATAATCAAGGGTCTTCCATCAACTGGTGGCATCAAAATTGGAGGTTCTAGGAGATATCTCTTGATTTCATCAAATGCTGTCTGGCACTCATCATTCCATTCCATTACCTAATCTTTCTTCAACAACTTGAAGATTGGCTCACAGGTAGCAGTTAATTGGGAAATAAATCTTACAATGTAATTCAATCGTCCCAAGAAACCTCTAACTTCCTTCTCAGTACGGGGAGCTGGCATCTCTTGTATAACTTTCACTTTAGCGGGGTCTACTTCAATACCTTTTCCACTGACGATGAAACCCAGGAGTTTACCATACCTAACTCCAAAAGTACACTTGTTTGGGTTCAATCTCAATTTGTATTTCTTCAACCTCTCAAACAACTTATGCAGATGATCAAGGTGTTGCTCTTCATTCTGGGACCTGGCTATCATATCATCCACATACACCTCTATCTCATGATGAATCATATGATGAAACAAAGCCACCATAGCACGCTGATATGTTGCCCCGGGGCATTCTTCAAACCAAATGGCATCACTTTATAACAAAAAGTGCCCCACTGTGTAACAAATGTTGTCTTCTCCATATCTTTAGGTGCCATCTTGATTTGATTGTAACCAGAGAAACCATCCACGAAAGAGAATACCTTATGCTGAGCAGTGTTGTCTACCAGAACATCAATATGAGGAAGTGGAAAGTCGTCTTTGGGGATGGCTTTGTTCAAATCCCTGTAATCCACGCACATACGTACCTTACCATCTTTCTTAGGTACCGGTACCACATTTGCAACCCACTGAGGATAAGAAGTCACAGCTAAGAACCCTGCATTAAACTGTTTCATCACCTCTGCTTTAATCTTTTCTGACATCTCAGAACGCATGCGACGAACCTTCTGCTTCTTTGGACGACAATCTTCTTTTACCGGTAAACGGTGAACCACAATGTCTGTATCCAAACCTGGCATATCTTCATAAGACCAAGCAAAGATCTCCACATAGTCATGTAACAACTGAATCAATCTGCTCTTAACACCATCCTTTAATTTAGCCCCTATCTTGACCTCTTTCCTGTTTTCTTCAGTTCCCAAATTCACAACTTCGATTGGCTTTTCATGTGGCTGTATAGCTTTCTCCTCTTGTTGTAACAACCTAGCAAGCTCTACAGGTACTTCACAATCTTCCTCCTTTCCATCTTCAGCTCGAAATTATAATTGGCAATAGTAGAACTGTTATCAATAGGATCCAGAGTGGATGAGGATCTGCATTTTAGTGATGTGGGTGTGTGTAAGAACACATAGCTGATAAAACAAAAATAAAAGAAAAGAAAGACAAGGAACACAATATTTACGAAAACGAAACGTCCACTGATTTTTATTGAATGAAGTATGCAAATGAAATGACATCCCTAAACAAGCATACCATTGTGCCCCGGGTAAGGCACAAGGCTTAAAAGTTTAATTGTTCAATAATTACAAACTTAAGAAATAACAATACAGTAATAGTATTTACTCCTGACTAAAGGAGATAGGAACAACATCTTCAGCCTTCCAATTATTGAGTCCATCACCCACAGTAGGAAAAATCCAAGCATCCAGGTTGTAGTCTTCATCATAGTTACCCACAACATTGATCTGATCTTTCATAATCCCTTGATTGGTGATACGAACAGCACGAGCACGACGAACAACCTTCTGGGACTCTGCAGTGAAACCCAAACCAAACTTGTCAGACTTGTAAGGAATGTCAGGAAGTTGACCCCAAATAGTACAACCACCTTCTTCAACCACAACTCTAGCATCTTTGAGGGAGGCCATTGTTGGAGGTACTCTGGTAACCACAAGAACTCTTTTAACAGCAGGAGGAGCTTCAGCAGCAGGAACAACCCAAGGAACTACTTCGAATGTCTGACACGGAGTCTCAACATATTCCCCTTCCACTTCAAGATATTTAAATGTGTTCACATGGCTAATCATATATCCTTCCTCTCCGTAAACAGTAACAACCTTTCCCTTTACTGGATATCTCAATATTTGATGTAAAGTGGAGGTCACAGCACCTGCCCCATGGATCCAGGGGCGCCCAAGCAAACAAGAGTACGAAGGACGAATATCCATTACATAAAAGGTAGCATTGAAGACTTGAGAACCTACTTTTATTGGGAGATCTATTTATCCGTGCACCACTCTTCTCGAACCATCAAAGGCTTTCACCATTATATTACTTGGTCTCAACACAGCATCCTCAGGACTAAGCTTGTTTAGAACTTCTTTAGGAAGTACATTTAGTGAAGAACCATTGTCTATTAACACATGTGACAGGGTAGTGCCCCTACATTCAATAGAGATATGTAAAGCCCTGTTATGATCCCTCTTGGCAGGAGTCAAATCAGCATCAGAAAAACCTAACCCATTGTCATAAGTCAGGTGTGCAACACAGTTTTCAAACTGATCTACAGAAATCTCATTTGGTACATGAGCAGTCTTCAAGAATTTAATCAAGGCTTTAGCATGAGCCTCAGAACACAACAACGATGACAACATGGAAATCTTGGAGGGTGTATGCCCCAATTGATCAACAATATCATAATCACTCTTGCGAATGATCTTCAGTACTTCTTCCATCTAGTTAGAAAGATCATCAGCAGTTGGTGCATCAGTTGGTACAAGTTCAATAACAGGACCTTTGCCCCGAGCATCAGCAGTGGAGGTAGTAGTTGGAGTAACTGTATTCTTGGAGGTAGCCGGAGGAGAGAAAATTCTTCCACTTCTCGTGATCTTACTAGATCCAGCAATATTATCAACATCGAGGTTTTCATCAGCAACAGGTGTATCAGCTAAGGGTTCCTGTTTAACACCATGGATATAAACATCGGAACCATAATGCCAAGGTATAGCTTTATCAGAAGTATACGGAATAGGACCAGGAGTGGTAATAATCATAGGAGCAACTCTAGCTTCAGCAACAGTCCTCACAGGGCCTTCAGCAGTAATCTTGATAGGACCCTTATGAGTGATCTTAACAGGGCCCTTGGAAGTAATCCTTACTGGTACTTTGTCAACCATATCCACCTCTTCAACCTTCGCACCTTGAGTTATATGTTCAACCATACTCTCCACAGAAGGTGTCCTCTCAAACAATATGGTGTAATTGTCCATGAGGCGTTGGATACCATCCTTCAACTTCCAGCAGCTATCAGGTTTATAAGCACAATAAAAACAATATTCATTACAACCTGGAAAGAACCCAGCTTGTACCAACTTCTTCTTAATAACAGACAATGGTGTAGTCACATCTGCAACTGAGGAAATATGTGAAACTTCATCAATAGCATTGACAGTCTTCTCATGATTTGGCATGGGAGCAGTAATCACATTTGGAGTACCAGGAGGGTCGAACTCAATTTCTCCAGCATCAATCATATCCTGAATCTTATTCTTCAATATCCAGCAATTGTTGGTATCATGTCCCTGACAATTTGAATGATATGCACATCGTGCATTAGGATTGTACTTAGGAGAGGTAACATTAGGATTCTTAGGAGGGTCCTTCAAAGTTATGAGTTCCCCTTTCAACAAGTGTTGCAAGGCTTGGGCCAACGACATGTTGATCTTGGTGAACTATCTTCTAGGCCTCTGCTGATTGCCCTGTGGTGGCTCTGGTTCTACAGGAGTAGGATTGGAGATGTGAACTGCACTCACAGATTGGCGACTCCTATTACGACCAGGTTGACCATAAACAGCATTTGACTCCTTCTTCCCACTAGGGGGCTTCTTTGCAGTATTTAATGAAGAGGCACCTACCTGTATTTTGCCACTTCTTATGCCACTTTCTACACACTCTCCAGTCATTATCAACTCAGTGAAGCCAGATGATGAGCTATCAATGAGATGACTATAAAAAGGACCATTCAGTGTACTCATAAACATATCCACTAACTCCCTGTCAGTTAGAGGAGGTTGTACTCTACCAGCCAAGTCTCTCCACTTCTGGGCATACTCCTTGAAATTTTCCTTAGCACCCATAGACATGCTTTGGAGTTGCATGCGAGTAGGTGCTAGATCAACATTGTACTGGTATTGCCTATAGAAGGCCTCAGTAAGATCATTCCAATCACGGATGTTGACACTCTCCAATTGATAGTACCATTCCAATTGAGCTCCAGACAAGCTCTCTTGGAAGAAATGGATCCACAACTTCTTATCAGCAGTATGAGGTTGAATCCTCCGGACATAGGACCTTAGATGTAGCTTGGGACACGAGACACCATCATATACTACAAAAGCAGGGACCTTGAAACCAATGGGTATAACCACTCCAGATATCAAACTCAGATCTTCAAAATCTAGACCAAAAGACTTTTGTAACTCCATAGCATTCATTCTATCAACCAGCATCTTGAACTTATCTTCATTAGGGTCATGATAGTAATTTGCTTCAGAATCAGAATCCCCCATGGTATTATGGAGTCTGCCTCCCTCTTTCTCAGACTCTTCAGACTCATAATCTTCAACCTGTTCCTTGGTCTTGACAGGACCTTTGAACCTTCTTCCCATATTGATAAGGCCTCCTGACCTTCTAGTCTGCTTAGTCTTCTTGGCCAGCAGTGTCTTCAATTCATCCTGTCCCTTGGACAAGTTCAAGATCAGCTATTGGAATTGTGCATTTTGTGCCTAGAGATCTTTGACTGTTTGTTCAAGAGCCATTTCTGCTGAAATAAACAGAGAGAAGTTAAGATACCTGTACATAAGAAACATGTGATGCAATGATATGGTATGTAAATGCGTATGTAATGTTTTCAAGGACCGCATGATTTAAATTTGTTTAAACAACCAAAAAGTAAACTTTTATTAGTAATAAATTTGTTTTCCCTTTGGGCTTACAATAAAAATGAAATGAATACAAAAATATGGGGTTTTAAGTCTCCCATGGACGTTTCCTCTTTGTGTTGAGGTATGAGTTGAGATTTCGCTCCTCGTGAAATTGCTTTGTTAGCTCCAGGATTCTTTCTTGACTTGCTTTGTAATGAGTCTCAAAAGTATCCCTTTGCTCCTTCAACTGGATCCAGGACCTCTGTAAGTCTTCCATGTCAGTGGGCATGTCTGGATGAAGAATGATATATGAAGTATCTCCTTCAGCAACAGGCTCCATAGTAACTGGCAGGATGGAAGGATATGGCATCATAAGAGTCTGAGCACGAGATACGCTTCCATAGGAATAGTGTACTTGGGCTCCAGAGTCTTGCTGTCAACCTTGTTCACTTTTCCCTATGCTCGTATAAACCTTT